>JBBYHO010000003.1:6911806-6932288 GCA_038382025.1 Adansonia gregorii | reverse complement strand
AAAACCGCCAACCTCTTCTAAAGCACAAAGAAGTTTTCCAGTTAGTCTGTTATATAAAACTATTACAAAGGTGGGATGCAAAGGCAACCTCCACTCCTGCCCATAACTACTCTGCTTTCAATCAATTCGCATGATTTTTCTAAGGAAATTGTAGATAAGAATAAGGTGACTGCTGATTAAAAAATGCTATATACCTTCAAATCTCAGTGGGAATGCACGGCCTTTTGCTATTTGCGAGGAAGAAATGCATATCCAATCATCTTATTATAAAAATAGAATCGATTTTAACTCAATTAATTTTTATCATTATTTTTATATAGATAAAATTTAAAAATTTAAACTTTGAATTCCACCAACTTTTGAACTTTAATAGTTTACTAAAAAAAGGTAAACACCCTATGCTTGTCTAATCCTTCGACCTAGTATTGGTGTGTGTGTGTGTGTGTGTATCCTGTTCATGAAGCTCAAAGCCAGTAAATTAAAGAAGCAAGTGGAATCTGAATAAGGTTTTCAAACAAAACAAAATTATATGAGATTATCCAAGACCAAAACATGATAAATCTTAAGCATCTACTGCTTGATAGCATGCAACACGAATCCACCAATGCCCTGCTCCATAGAACAAAGAAAAAAAAAAAAAAGAAGGATTTTGAAAAGGATCCCTTCCCATAACTTTGATTGTATTTTCCATGTTCAGGGATTCAACTAACAGGAGCAAGACAGTATAATAACGTGAACTAAACGGTCACCGATGGTACCACCCGTTAAAGGGTATAACAATCCAATGTTTGCTCACATCTGAACCCTGTCGCCACTACCCACCGTCCGAACGAGAGCGGGTGAAAATGAAACAAATTATGATTCATTACTTCACAACAATATGTAAAGACCGTTGCTTGCTTGAACCCTTCTTTTCTATTGAAGAAATACATGTTCTCGCAAGGCAAAAAAAAAAAAAAATGGTGATCACTTTTCTTTGTTGCGTTGCCTGGAAAATGGGATCGACTGGTGGAGCTAGAGGAACTAACTGCTCTCTATTTTGTGGCGAATGCATGACTTCAAAATTTCCCAAAACAATCCTATTTACAATCTTTTCTTTTAGCTTTCAAGGATGTTTGATGTTTCTCTTTCTTTCTCCAGCATGTGGTTTTGTATACCTTCATTTCAAGTTCCAATAATGTCATTTATCTGCAAGGGACATTTCGACTTAATTGGAGGCAAAGCTTAAGCCTGCGCTATAAAAAAGAAAAAATGTTGCAATGAGGACATATATTTATGTACACGATATGCTAAAACTTACCTGTTTATGGTTTACAAATTCAACTTGATTAGTATTGAATCGAGTTTGAGTAATAATTTTGATAATTTAAATTAGATGATTTGATCGAAATTATATTTTAAATAATAAAAAATAATATATTATTTAATTTTGATTATAGCTATTAATATAATTTTTAAAATTTTTATTATTATTTTGAATAATAAAATAAACTTCTATACTTACTCGAATCCGATTTGACTCAACTTAGATAACAATTCTATGCTAAAGTGTTCATATAAATTCTCCCCCTTTTTTTTATAATTTCTTTCTTATCAAACAAAGAAAATAATAAAAAATAATTTTTTTCTTTCGCTTCCTACTTTTAATTATGGATTAAATATACCAACTTTTATCATTGGGTTGAGTTCGTGAAATTATTTAATTAAAAATTATATTAAAATTTTTTATTATAATTTAATTATATAAAAAAATTATAAATATAAAAATCGAAAATTTACGAGTCAATGAGGCTTTAATAAAACTTACAAATACATAAAATTAATATTTATTTTGTTTTGTTTTCTTGTGGAAGTTTGGATTGGTGCATTTGGTTCCTCTGCAATTTAAAAGCCAAAGCTTCAAAGGCATATGCCCTTCAACTCCACCACTCCACGCTAATGAAATTCACTGAATCAGCACTTTCTTCAATTAATTCCCCATTTTACCTCCAATTTTATCTCGTCATTCTCTGAACCATTGCAAGGAATAAAAAGCGATTTGAGGGCCAAAATGGGGAAACAAGCACAAAAATAATAAAATAATATTTTTCTTTATTGACTAGATGGCATCCCCCCCCCTTCCCAACCCATTTCTCCCCTCTTTTTATTTCTTTGAGAAGCAAAGGAAGAAACGGAAGGCCGAGGCCGTCATCGCCATCTCATCGATCAGATCAGCCAAAGCTTAAAAAAAAAAAAAAAAAAAGTCAAAGCCCCACACCCTTCTCTCCTTCGAATCCCTCTCTCTTCTCCTTCCTTT
The DNA here is from genome assembly GCA_038382025.1 of Adansonia gregorii. Taxonomy (NCBI): domain Eukaryota; kingdom Viridiplantae; phylum Streptophyta; class Magnoliopsida; order Malvales; family Malvaceae; genus Adansonia; species Adansonia gregorii. The sequence continues at coordinate 6,929,992 of JBBYHO010000003.1, read as the reverse complement.
TTTTTCTCTCTCTAGATTTCGCCCTTTCTTTCTCTCCCTCTCTTCGAAATCCCTAATTTTTATTAGAGGTGACGCTTCATTTTCTTTTGTTTGCAGTCTTAATCCTTTACATATGGCTTCTTGTTTCCCATTTCATCTTTGTCTCCTTGCGTTATTTTACGAATATTCCATCAAAACCCTAGCTTCACAAATCTGCTAGAGGGGAAAGGGTCAATATTTTTGGCTAACCCTACTTTTTGTTTCGTGCATCGAATTTGTGTTTACCCTAGTCATAGTCTCAATGATTTGGTTTCTAATTTTACCTTTTGGCATGTAAAAGAATTTAGCTTGTGTTTAGTTCAATTTGGGTGTTTACTTGATTCAGTAGATTTGGTTCGTTGCTGTGTCAAAACGGTGAGTCTTTAGTCATTTCTTCTATGTTTGTGATGGTAAACTGGATTGAGTCACGGGAGTCACCTGGGGAGGGAAACATTTTGAATTTTGACACATGTTGGTTGTTTCTCTTGGTTTATTTTAATAGATCATATTCATTTGATATGGATTTCAAGTTCGCCTTCCTGGTTAGTATTGCAAAGTGTTGGGATTTGATTTGCTTTACCGTAAGTTCAAAATCTAAAATAATTTGTGAAACATGGTTAGAGTTTAGAGTTTTGATTGGAATTATATTTTTGTAACTTCAAGCTAATGTTTTGCACTGTCTAAACTAATGGTATGAAACAGCTTTATAAAATTATAGGTTCTCTTCTTAGTAGAACAAAACTATTGTGTTTAATCATATGTTGCTTTTAGTTTTGCTGCGAAATTTGATATTCACGTGGTTAAAATCAAGAAATTACCATTTCCACAGTTGTCATGGTCTAAGCTTCATGCTATTTGTTAATTGGTCATTTCTTTTACATTGTTAGGTCATGTTTTCTTAAGCGATTGCAGTTCTTCAATGGATGAAATGTTCAGAATCCATTTCCTAGAACCTCTAAGAATTGTATTTTATATATCCTATTTTAGTTCCCTCCCCCCACCCCCCTTTTGAGGGGCAATAGTCTAGTGTTTTCTATTTATATAATTTGTTTTCTTTACCCAAATTATACTAGAGCTAGAACTGCTAATACCGGAGGGGGAGGTCTGCATAATCGTTGGCATGAACTTTGAAATTTCTGATACTGCATCAGTACATTGTAGCAATGATGACTTAAGTTTGACTGAGGGTGTGAAGTTTTGATTTTTTTTTTTCTTTCATACTTTGTTTCCGAAACTGTATTATTGGTAAAAATTGTGATTTCATTCCTCAATGGTTGTTTTGCTTTTATAGTCTCTAACTCTCAAAGCATAAAATGAAATTTCCCTCAAGATGTGATGTTTTACTTTCAATTTGCTGACAGGTCAGAGTGAGGTTGATAAGCTAATTTTGTGGATTTCATGTTTGAGGTGGCACATTCAGTGAATCTATTCCTTCTCAATTTTATTTTTAATGTCACTTTTCTCTCAAATTACTTATGCCTTACATGGTGGTTCTGATTTCTATTTCCTTTGGTTTTTTTGGCATAGTGCAGTTTGGCTTTTACATTTATTCTTAGAATTGGATGCTGGAAGCAGTATGCCGTTGATAGTTGGGAGAAATGCAAAGGTATCATGCTACCAGCTGCACTAGTGCAGTTAATAACAGTGCAATAGGAGGAGCCTCAGCTAGGGATACTGCCCGGGCTGACTCATCTTCGTTACCAGTTAACTTCTCATTGAATTCTAGGTATCAAAATACCATATTATTTTGTGTTGTGTTCACTGATTTTTCGTCTTCTTGAATTGACTTCATTTATTGATCCTAAAACTGGTGGTTATATTTTAGGATACTTTTCTTGGGTGAATTTTAAATTAACGGCTACATTTTGAGAATGTTCTGCTCCTACTTATAAGAACACTTTTAATCTGGAATTAGTTTTTCCAAAGTCTTGTACAAAGTATTTTGTGCCCTTTTGCCTGATTCTGTAATTGTGCATAAGCTGCAAGTTATTGTTAGTGGAAGGTAATGCATAGATACCTTCAACAACTTTCTTGTTTTTTTAAATCATTTTGTGCTTTTTTGAAAAATAGATTTGCTATGTTGAGATAAGACTCTTAATTTTTTTTTTTCGGAGTATTTTTATCCTTAGTTTTTTCTTTTTAAAGTTGTCTTCCTGCGAAAAGTACACTTTGTCTACCTGATCTCTTTAAATTTTCTTATTTGGTAGGCGGCAATCTCAGTTAGCTCCCTACAAGTTAAAGTGTGACAAGGAACCTCTTAATTCCAGGTAAACTGAAGCAGTTGTTGTTCTGTCTGTTATATTTATACAGATTTATTTATTCCTCAGAATAAGGTTATATGTTACTTTTGATTGCTTTGTAATTGTGGGTTGCAAAACTGACTGAGTTGATGATCGTACTGATATGATTCTTAAGTTCATCAGTTTAGGTTATATGTTATTTTTGATTGCTTTATGATAATGCATTGCGAAGCTGACTAAGTTGAATGTCCTACTGGTTTGATTCTTAAATTTAGCTTGTTAAGTTATTGATATCTTGCTTACTACTAATTTCTTATGTTTCCTTGTCAGACTTGGGCCCCCTGATTTTCATCCTCAGTCCCAAAATTGCCCCGAGGAGACTCTCACTAGAGAAAATGTGTATCAGGGATACAAGGAAACTGTTGATGGACTGGAGGTATAGTCTTGTAATGGATTAAGATGCATTATGTTTGTTTTTTGTTTTGCTGCAATATTTACGTGGATATTGTGCTGCATGCAAGTGGTTTATAGTTATGGTTGCTTTACCAATGTATATGAATTGCAATCACATCTTTTTTTTCCTTGAACTTAATGCTGTTGTAACTAGACTTTGTTGTTTTTTAGCTAAGTAAGTGATTTTAATTGGGCCTCCATAAAATGAAAAGACTGGTTCATGAATTTTTTTTTGGATTGTTACTGTTAATTGACTGTATATCCTATATTAATCTATTTTAGTGGAGAGGAATTGCATAGAGGCATATTTTTCAAAGATGCTAGCATTTTCTTATGGTTTCGGAACTAATATCTGTTGCATATTCTCCAAGCATGGGATTCTCATTTTGTTGTGACAGTCTCTGTCAAACCTTACTTTCTTCTTCCCCATGATGCTGATTAATTCAAATTTTATGTACCTTTTGTGCTTTCTGTGCTTATCTTGGATTGAAATCTCGTAGTGTCAGTGTGAGGCTTTTTTTGACTTCATGCTGATATAGAAACTTAGCAATGTTGTAAAGCTGTAGGAAATTTAAATCTAGAAAATTTTAAGATAATTGCAGGAAGTTAACTGTTGTCAGATAGCTTTTTTTATCACCATTATATTTGTTGTTTAACATGTTCCTGCCGTCTTTTCAGGATTCAAAAGAGATTTCATTGACTCAGGTTCAGGCTTTCACAAAGCCTGTCGTTCTGAAATGCAGAGATGTAAGTCACTTTATTTGGGATGCTATGGTCATCAAGCAGACTGTTCTATGCATATTTAATTTAATTTCTCAACTCAAAAAAAAAAAAAATCTTGTATAATGTAACTTTTTTAACTTTTGAATAAGTGCTTCTTTTCTCTTTTCTGCAGGCAATTAGAAAGTGTCTAAGAGCTATTAATGAGTCTCGTGCTCAAAAGAGAAAGGTGATGCATTTGTTCTTTTCATACTCATGAACTTATCTGCTTTTTTAGTCGTTTCTTGCTTTACTTGTATTATTGTTTTTTTTTTTTGGCTTCCTTTTTAAAGTTCTGGATCTCGGTACAGAATTTAAGGCTGTATTTTGTTCTTGTCAGGCTGGTCAGGTTTACGGTGTCCCTCTTTCTGGTCTACTGTTAAGTAAACCAGGGGTTTTCCCTGAACAAAAACCATGCAATGAAGATTTCAGAAAGAAATGGATTGAGGTTTGCTAGTCCCATATGCGGCTATATGTAACTTTTTTTTAAATAAAAGTTTTGACTTATTGAAACTTGGTTGAAGGCAAAAACAAATGGTATGCATGAACTCTATTAATTGTAATGTCCATATTTTTCTCAGAGCTTATCACAGCAACACAAACCTTTGGGTTCTTTGGCTGATCAAGTTCCTCAAGGGTATAGGAAGAGAACACTAATAGAGGTTCTTATCAGGAATAATGTTCCATTGCTGAGAGCAACCTGGTTTATCAAAGTAACTTATCTTAATCAGGTACAATAGCCTTAAATATTAATATCATCTGATCATGTTCATCGCAGTTGCCCTAGGCTACTTATAATATTGGATGATAGCAATTATGGTTATCTTTTGCAGGTTCGCCCTGGTTCTGCAATTTCTTCTGGAGCACCTGATAAAACTCAGTTATCTCGTACAGAGCTTTGGACAAGAGATGTTATTGATTACTTGCAGTACCTTTTGGATGAAATTTTTTCTAGAAATAATTCTCATTCTACTCAACATGGTAGAGATCGATTGCCACAAATGCTTTATGCTGGGTCTTTGCAGCATAGGAGTGATCTGTCAGCAGCAATTATTGATGGTGAAGAGCCGTCCCTTCACTTTAAATGGTGGTATGTGGTGCGGCTCTTGCAATGGCATCATGCAGAAGGGCTGGTTCATCCTTCTCTTATCATTGATTGGGTTCTTAATCAACTGCAGGTATTGACTTTGGTGTATTCTGCCCTCATCGCAAATGCTTTTTCCACCTTTCTGAGAGATTTGTTCATATAGGGAATAATTATGAACTTACGAACATTCTTCTGGTTTCTGATTGTTGTATTTGTTCTCTTCCAGGAAAAGGAACTGCTTGAGATTCTGCAGTTGCTATTGCCCATCATTTATGGAGTTTTGGAAACCATCATTCTATGTCAGACATATGTACACAATCTTGTGGGTGTAGCTATTCGCTTCATCCGTGAGCCTTCTCCGGGTGGATCTGATTTGGTTGATAACTCCCGGAGAGCATACGCAATAACTGCTCTGGTTGAGATGCTACGCTATTTGATACAAGCTGTGCCAGATACATTTGTTGCTTTAGACTGCTTTCCTTTACCAACTTGTGTACTCGCACATGGACCGAGTGATGGTGGTTTCTTATCCAAGTCTTCGGATGATGCAGGGAAAATAAAAAATAATTCAGAAGATGCTTATGTTCTCAGAGGTAAAGGTTTTGATTCTCAATACCAATCCTTGTCGTTTAATCATGTTGTTTCCACCATCCAGAAACGTGCTGATAATCTTGCTAGAGCTGCAAGTGCTGGATATCCTAGCCAAAGTGTGGCAAAAGCTGTGCAGACCCTGGATAAAGCACTTTTGCAAGGAGATTTAATAGATGCTTATAAACATATCTTCAGTGATCTTTATGATGGAGCAGTTGGCGAAGGTTGGGTAGCCGAAGTTAGTCCATGTTTAAGATCATCACTGAAATGGCTTCAAACTCTGAATTTGTCATTGATTTGCTCAGTTTTTTTCCTTTGTGAGTGGGCAACATGTGACTTCAGAGACTCCCGGACTGCTCCACCCTTTGACTTGAAGTTCACTGGCAGCAAAGATTTTTCACAAATATATCTTGCAATTCAGCTTTTGAAGCTGAAGATGAAAGAATTGCAGAACCCACAACACAAGAATGGAAGGGCATCAGGAATTAACAGCACGGCAAAGAATACCAGTCAACAGAATAGCTTTTCTGGCAAGAATTTGTGGGGAAATACATATGAAGCTAAAAGCAATGGAAAAGTTGTGAATGGAAGAATTAGTAACTCTTCAGATATATTTGACAGCCCAGGTCCTCTTCATGATATTATTGTCTGCTGGATTGATCAGCATGAAGGGCATAAAGGAGAAGGCGGCAAGTGTCTTCAGCTTTTTGTATTGGAACTCATACGTTGTGGAATTTTTTATCCTCAGGTATATGTGAGGCAGCTAATAGTTAGTGGAGTTATTGACACAAATGGACCTATGGTTGACTTGAACAGAAGGAAGAGACACCACCGAATCTTGAAGCAGCTTCCAGGGCAGTTTATGCTTGATGCTTTGAAGGAAGCTAGAATTGCTGAGGGCTCAGAACTGCTTGAGGCTGTAAATGTTTACTCAAATGAACGCCGTCTTGTCCTTCATGAACTGCTTTTTGATCCATATAATAATGGAAACAATTCTCATGTACCAGCTAAGAAGCAAAATTATCATTCTACCTCGGGAAGGGATGTTGCTTCCCAAATTTCATGTGATCAGTGGAAACCTGTTAAGTCTTCAAAGACTTTCAGGAGGGAAGTGGACCTGGAAGAACTTAAGGCTTCCATCTCAGTTCTGTTGCAATTTCCTAGTTCATCTTTTACATCTGCGGATAGTGGAGTGGATGACTCTCAAAAGAGTGTCAAAAGATCTGTTGGGTCAACGGGGAACAAGATGGGTTTGTTTGAAGGTGCTTTTGGGTGTGAAGATTGTAAAAGGGTAAAAAGACTGAAATTAAGTGATGATAAGAGTTCATGTCTTCAGGTATCTTCACCAATTCCCTCAGATGATGAAGATACTTGGTGGTTGAGGAAGGGGCCAAAAACCTTAGAGTCTCTCAAAGTTGAACCCCCGCTTAAGTCAACAAAGCAAGTTTCTCGTGGTAGGCAAAAGACTGTGCGTAAAACTCAGAGTCTTGCTCAATTAGCATCTGCTAGAATTGAGGATAGCCAGGGAGCATCTACAAGTCACGTATGTGATAACAAGATAAGCTGCCCACATCATAGAACCGAGGTGGAAAATTTGAAGCCAGTTGATGGGATCAGAACAACCCATTATGGAGATATTCTCTCGATTGGAAAGGGTTTAAAGCAGCTTCGCTTTGTAGAGAAGAGGATTGTCACTGCTTGGTTGATATCTGTAATTAGGCAACTTGTTGAAGAGTCAGAGAAATCTGTGCCTAAGGTTGGCCAGTATGGCAGGCCCTATGTTGCAGCTGATGAGAAGAGTCCTTTAAGGTGGAAGCTTGGTGAGGATGAGCTATCAGCCATACTGTATCTAATGGATGTTTCTTGTGATTCAGCTTCAGCTGTCAAATTTCTCCTTTGGTTGTTGCCAAAAGTTATTAGTAGTCCCAGTCCTACCATTCATAGTGGGAGAAACGTTCTAGTGGTGCCCAGGAATGTGGAAAATTATGCTTGTGAAGTGGGGGAGGCATATCTTATATCATCTCTCCGGAGGTGAAGTATCATTTTTTGCTTCTTTATTTTAATTAAATTGTTCATGCAAATGATATCTGGCTATCAAATTTGTTCTTCTCCAGGTTGGTTCTTTATTTTGTCTATCATATTACAGTATGGTTTGATGCACTTGCTGTGCCTTGATCTTTAACAATAATTTGACTCTTTTTCCTCTTCTCCCCAATTCTGGTTAAAGCAAATATATTCGGGATTGACTGGTGAATGCGTATTACTGACAGCATGACACATTTGAAAAATGCATTTTTTTTATGTCTGGTCGGTGTACACTAATATCTAGGAAACGGTCCTGGAGATTGGTGACTTATTTATCTTCCCTGAAAGTTATTTTATTGCTCATGATTGGATTATCAAGCCACTGCACCTGTCATGGCAAAACATTTTGTTATTCTTTTCCATGTTTTGGCTTGACCTTTGTATCTATGTCTTACATGCTTAATGATGAATTTTATTCAGGTATGAGAACATACTTATTGCCGCAGATCTTGTGCCTGAAGCTCTTTCAGCTACAATGCATCGTGCTAGAGCACTTATGGCCACTAATGGAAGAATTACAGGAACCCTAATTTTTGCTCGCTATTTGTTGAAGAGGTATGGCAATATTGCGAGTGTAATTGAATGGGAGAAGAATTTCAAGGGGACTTGTGATAAAAGACTTTTGTCTGAACTTGAATCTGGACGAACAGAGGGAGAGTTTGGGTTTCCACTTGGAGTTCCAGCAGGGACTGAAGATCCTGACGATTATTACCGTCAAAGGATAACTGGTGGACGGATATCTAGAGTGGGTTTAAGCATGAGAGAGATTGTTCAGCGTCAAGTTGATGATGTCTTGCACTATATCTTAGGTAAAGAGAGAAAATTTTCTGCAGCCAATGCTCCAAAAAGTCCTTACACTGAAAAAGGGGATGATGATTATCAAGTAGCTCAACAAATCATAGTTGGACTGATGGACTGTTTTAGGCAGACCGGTGGTGCTTTTCAAGAAGGGGACCCGGCTTTGGTGTCTTCTGCTGTTTCTGCCATTGTTAGCAATGTTGGACCAACCCTAGCAAAGATACCTGATTTTTCTGGTGGCGGCTATTATTCCAATAATCAGCCACCTATGAATACCTTGAATTTTGCTAAGCGCATCTTGCACATTCATTTAATATGTCTATGCCTGCTAAAGGAAGCACTTGGAGAGCGCAAAAGCCAAGCATTTGAGATAGCTCTTGCAACAGAGGCTTCTTCTGCCTTAGCGGTAGCATTTGCCCCTGCAAAGTCCTCTCGTGGCCAGTTTCAGTTGTCTCCTGATGCTCTTGAGTCTAATGCAAACATATCTAGTGACAATTTGAACAGTTCTGCCAAAGTGACTCTTGGGAGAACGACGAAAATGGCAGCTGCTGTTTCTGCTCTTGTTATTGGGGCTATTATTCATGGGGTTATTAGCTTGGAGAGAATGGTATCCGTCTTAAGATTAAAGGAAGGTTTGGATGTTGTTCAATTTGTAAGAAGCACAAAAACAAGTTCCAATGGTAATGCCCGGTCAGTTGGGGCTTTTAAGTCAGACAACTCAGTTGAAATATATGTGCACTGGTTTCGGCTATTTGTTGGGAGCTGCAGAACTGTTTGTGATGGACTAGTTTTGGAACTCTTGGGTGAACAATCTGTTGTAGCTCTTTCAAGGATGCAGAGATTACTTCCGATTAATTTGGTCTTTCCACCAGCGTACACAATTTTTGCATTTGTTATATGGAAGCCATTCATTTTGAATGGTAACATTGCTAGTCGTGAAGATATCCATCAATTGTATCAATCTTTAACAATGGCCATTGTTGATGCCATAAAACACAGACCTTTTCGAGATGTTTGTATGAGGGACACTCGTGGTTTTTATGATATTGTAGCTGCAGATACAACCGATGCTGAGTTTGCATCCTTGCTAGAGTTGAACGGTTTGGATATGCACTTGAAACCCATGGCCTTTGTCCCTCTTCGTGCAAGGCTCTTTCTAAATGCTTTAATTGATTGTAAGATGCCTTATTCTGCTTTTACACAGGATGATGGGAATAGGGTTTCTGGACATAGTGAGTCTAAAGCTCTGCGTGCAGAGAATGGGTCAAAGCTTTTGGATAAGCTTGTACATGCATTGGACTCTCTGCAACCGGCTAAATTTCATTGGCAGTGGGTTGAGTTAAGGCTTCTTTTAAATGAACAAGCGCTCATTGATACGATGGAGAACCCTGAAAAGTCCTTGGCGGATGCTATTCGCACTTCCTTATCCAGTTCTGAAAGAGCTCCATCTGAAAGTGAGAAAGTTTTCATTCAGATCATCCTCACCAGATTGGTGGTCAGACCTGATGCTGCTCCCCTTTTCTCAGAGGTGGTTCATCTTTTTGGGAGGTCATTAGAGGATTCGATGTTGATGCAGGCTAAATGGTTCTTAAGGGGCCTGGATGTTCTTTTGGGACGGAAAACTGTTAGGCAACGGCTCAGTAATATCGCTGAAGATAAAAGCCTTTCTACAAAGGCACAGGTTTGGAAGCCTTGGGGATGGTCTTATTCTGGTGTTGATCCTGTGACAAACAGTGGAGAGAAGAAGAAGTCCGAAGTCACCTCTCTTGAGGAAGGTGAAGTCATTGAGGAGGGCATGGAATCAAAAGGGTATGTGAAAGGTTCCACTCAAGTGGATGTTGAAGGTTTCAGTATCAGCCAGTGGCATGTAACTGAGAAGGCTTTTGTTGAATTGGTTCTTCCTTGCATAGACCAAAGCTCTGCTGACTCACGCAATACCTTTGCAAGTGATTTGATAAAGCAGTTTAACACTATTGAGCAACAGATAAATTTGGTTACTCGTGGCGTTAGCAAGCAGACTGGAACAGCCTCTTCTGTAATTGAAGGTTCTACTAGTAAAGTTAACAATCGCAAAGGTGCAAGAGGTGGTAGTCCTGGATTGGCTAGACAAACACCAACTCCTGAGGAGTCTGCACCTCCTTCCCCTGCTGCATTGCGAGCTTCTATCTCATTGAGGTTGCAGTTTATTGTGAGATTGCTGCCAATCATATGTGCAGATGGGTAAGTATATGATTTTTCCCGTTTCATTTTATTACCCTTTATGTAAGTGTCATCAATTTCTATGCTTGCTGGCTTACTGCTGCGTGAGGCCTTTTCTTTATATTTTCCAATATACTGAGCAGATTTTCTTCTTTTTATTTCTGTCGACTTGTTTTGGTTATCCAGTAGCATGTCCATCATTCTGCTGGAAATTAATATGTACTTATTTTATTTCTTTATGAAATCTTAAGGGCTAATTGTGTTAATTTCATCCCAGTTTTGGTTAAAGCCTTTCTAGTTTCATACATTCTGTTGAGAGGGATATAAGAAATTATCTTTAATTTATTCCGTGTTATATAGCCATAACACTGAACTCATTTTTATATCACTTTATAAGTTGTAAGCTTTAGTTTTTCATTGTATGAACTTTTTATTTCAATGATTTTTCACTCCTTGAGCACTAAAATTATTTTAATCTCTAATTCATAAAATTCGTAAATTGAAAACTGCACTGCTTAGATATGTTTTATATCTGATTTGAACCTCTTTTCCATTATCTTAATGTGAGCAACTCTCTCTCTCTCTCTCTCTCTCTCTCTTTTAAATTTAATTTCTCTCCCGTGTTGCTGAAAATTGAATGGGAGGAATTACTTGTTTCTCTTCTTTGGGGGGGGGGGGTGGGGGCTAGAAGCAGCAATTGTTTTTCTATTTTGTACCTTGTTTATGCTATTTTTTGAGAATTCATTGACCTTTGGCCTTCAGCTGGAAACTAATTGCTTCATCCTAATTGATATTCATGTTATTGGGTAGTCCAGATGCAACAATGTTATGAAATCTGTGTTATTTTATTTCAAATATTTGATGAACTAGTTACCAAGTTTCATTTGTTGGATTGTTTAGGGAACCATCAGCACGAAACATGAGGCATATGCTTGCCTCTGTAATACTTCGATTGCTTGGAAGTAGGGTTGTGTATGAGGATGTGGACCTATCTTTTAATCTCATACAGTTGAAGAGGGACGTGGAGCTGATGCCTTCTGTTGCGTCCTCAGAAATGTCTGGAGATAGTCTTTTTGATCGTCTTTTGTTAGTGCTGCATGGTTTGTTGAGCAGTTCCGAGCCAAGTTGGCTAAGGTCAAAGGATGCCAAGGACTTTTCTGGATTTGACCGTGAGGCAGTGGAGACTTTGCAGGTTTGATCTTTATCATTGTGCTGATTGAATTTATTGCTGCTTGTTTCGGTAAATAAACCTAAATTTATTAGAAATGAAAGCACTGACTGGTTTTTCTTCCTATAACTTAAGTTGAATATTATATTATCCCAATTTCATAATGGAAGATTTTCTTTATGGGAAATTTAACCAGTGCCTAGTGGCACTAGTTAGTTAAGGTGATATATATATATATATATATATATATATAGAGAGAGAGAGAGAGAGAGAGAGAGAGAGAGAGAAATGTGTTACTAATACGTCCCTTTTTCTTGCATTCATTTAAAGTCATGTATTATATGCAAAAAGATTTCTTAAAATGGTAAATAGTTGACCTTTTCTTAATTTATGCTGGATTAGAAGAGTTTGTTGTACCGGTATCCATTTACTTTAGGGCCCATTCATTTTATGAATATTCAGGATTGTCATCATGACCGGTATGTATGATATGCTTTGATGGTTTCTTAGTAGTTGAAGCTTGGGGGAATATTTTGGGCTTTTGATGCCGTAATGAATTGAGGTTATGAGGTGTTTTGTTGGTGCATCAGTAATATAATTAGTAATGAGAAATATAAATAAAGCATGCATGCTGCATGCTAAAGACGTGCATCAGCATAGACACTATTAATTGGACTGTATATCTTTCTTTGTTGGTATGTAGACTTTGCAATAGCTCCCAAAAGTGGGTATTTTTAGTTGTGGTTTATGATTTTATCATGACAAGTAGGGTGACATTTTCAATACTTCTAAATGGAAGTGAAAGAAAGTATTCAGTTTTCTGCCACTTACCAGTTCTTGAGACGTCACTCTTGTTGATATTGAAAATTAATTAATTTTAGTTGCTCTTATGAAATGAACTAGCCTTCTCTTGAACATAAAGCTCTGAAGAATTCTAGCTGCGTTTCTCAAAGTTTTTTAAAATGAAGTTATGACATGATTCATTACTCACCTCAGTTATTGTTTTTTCTGTGGATGCAGAGTGAATTAGATTCTATGCAATTGCCTGAGATGATTAGATGGCGTCTTCAAGCAGCGATGCCAATATTATTTCCTTCTTTTCACAATTTGGTCTCCTGCAACCCGCCACCTGTCCCAATTGGTGCTCTTAGTTCGCTTCAACCCAGCATCTATATCCCTGGTTCTTTGGCTGGAACTATGAATGCACCTCAGAGACAGGTTGCATCAGTACGAAATGCAATTAATATTCCCGGAAAATCCAAGTCAACGCCTTTAGTAATGGAGCATGATATGGAAATTGACCCGTGGACGCTTCTGGAAGATGGAGCTGGATCAGGTCCATCTTCAAGTAGCACTGCTGTCATTGGCAGCAGTGACCATGCTAATCTTCGAGCCGCAAGTTGGCTTAAGGGCGCTGTAAGAGTGAGACGGACTGACATGTCATATATTGGTGCTGTGGACGACGACAGCTGATTTTAGGTTCGACTTTCTTTTTCTGATTTAGTCTTAAAGTTAGCAATGCCCCCCCCCTCCCCCACCCCACCCACTCCACAACAGGTTATTTAATGCTTTTATTTGTTGTGCGCATTGGGCATCAAACGATCATATCTCTTGCCTGTCCCATGTTCAACAGTGCTGGGAGGGGGCAATTTTTTTTTTTTTTAACATTTTGGGATTGTTGGAAGGTTAGGCTGGGCAAGCTGTTGTCCTTGTAGAAGAATGTCAAGATGTGCTCTCATGATTACTGTTGTTATGCCCCTCCACCATCTGGACCGTACACAACAACACTTAACAGGTTTGGTTCAGAGGCTTTGTTGTATATATGGATAATTGTTTTCAGTTTATCAATTGATTATTAGTTAAAATATCTCGAGAATTACATGTAGCCGTTCCTTTACTAATCATGTCTTTTGCAGTAAATGAAAAATTAAAATTTTACTAAAACCGAAAACCAATATTATTGTGATATGAAAATTTAAAAAAGCTGTAAAAAAAGAAGAGAATTTATTAAAACCAAAGACCAATAATATCGTCAAATGCATATATAAAAATTAAGAAGTTATCAATATCTGAGGCACTAACAAAAGTTGAACTTCCAAGTTCCAAATAAGAATTCCTTGGTAACTGCTCTTGGAAAATTTAAGAAGAACCAACGTATGGAAATTTACTAAAATTAAAACATCGAATAAGTTGAAAATCAAACATTTTTGTAAAAGAAAAAACAATCAAACAGCTGTCAACATTTCAGTCACCAGCAATGGTTGAATCCAAGTTCCGAATAGGAATTCCTTGGAATTGTAGAGATGTGCAATTGGGGAGCAGCCTTCATCCCTCTTGTGGATTTGGTATATCTGATTCTCCAAAGAAAAGGAAATATTGCTGCTGTCATCGTCGATGTCTCTGAAAATGGAGAACTGAATTGTGTTATTTATATTCTGCTCCGCAGCATCAACAATCAGGGATGTTGTCTGGCTCAAGTACAAAATCTCTTTCTCCAGCCCTTTGATTTCAACCCATTTATGATCTTTTCTATCAAAGTTAAGGACATGCGTCCACCTTCCCTTGTCAAAACACACCGAAATCAACTCGTTTTTATAGGAAATCAAAAATCTGCGCCAGGAGTTGAAAAAGTGGCGTGAAGCTGAAGATTCAATATACCAACTAAAATAGGTCTCGGTGAATTTAAAGAAAATAAGGCTTCCATTTTCTCCCAAATAACAGAAGCATTCACCGTCAAAAACTGGGTTGGCAAAAGAGTGGTAAGGCAGTCTTTCAGAAATAACTGTGCGAAGAGTCCATTTCTCTTCACCTGAACGCAGATGGACCACTTTTATTACCATATGATCTGAATGTCCGATACCAAATATTTGCCAGTTTGACGAAGTTGGTGTATCTGAGAAACAAAACCCGTCAACTTGATCCATTATCCTCAAATTGAGAAGTTGAATTTTTGTTCTTGTGAAAGGTTCGAAGAAGAAGATGAATCTTGAAGCCTTTGTAACGAGAAGCCACCCTTGGTCGGAGAAGCGAACTTGGCATTCTTCAAGTTCGGGAATATCAATGCACTGCATCAGCCTGGCAATTGGATTATATAAATTATATTTTCCCTTTTCTCCTTGGGAAAACATGAACAAGGGATATTTATATGGAACGCCCTCGTGATTGACCTTCCACCGGATAGGAAGGATCAAAGATCTCCACTTTCTGCATGTGGCCCGGAAGTTCATATAATCAAGCACCGTAGGAAGATGTTGAGCAATAACTATCTGTAGGTCTGCTGGTAGTTCGAACCATATGCATTCACTTTTATTTTCGTCATCACCATTGCACTCATCTATACTTTCTTCAATGATTCGATCATCATCTGAACTTTCTTCAATGATTCCATCATCTTCGTGAATCTCTTTATCCTCCTGCTTAGAACATCTAGGTTTATCAGAGAACCTGCAAATAAACAAATAATTAATTAATCCAACATTCGTAATTTTCAAGTAAAATTTCATATTATCAACAAATGTGATAACAGTGAGCAAATCTCTTGATAGAAGGAAAAGAAACAAAGTAAATGTCTAAAATATATGTTGCCAACCAAATTCATATTTATTAGTTTGTCCAGAATTATGGCTTAATTGTCGCAAAACATATGGGTTTTCTGTTAATGTTTGATGGCAGCGTAAAACATAAAACAACACAAGCAATAAGATTAAAACATATAATTACCTTAATTTAGGCATCATCTGATCATGTAAAACCCGGAGTCCTGAATCTGGATTACTCCTCCAAACAGATAACCTTTTCTCAGGCAAGCTCAATGAATACATATCAGCTTCGTCGGTGAAATAGATTGTATTACCGCTAATGCTGTTGCCTACTCTCGTTGCAGACACCGATACGGAGTAGTTACCAATCAAGAAAAAGCTCGTATCGTGATCCGGAGACAAGTTCGAAACCCTTTCCCATCTATCTTGAGAAAAATCCATCTTAAACAATTCAATGTCGATTATTGACTTTCTTCGAACAAGAAACAGTTCGCCACGAGAGTCAACCAACTGCACCCTGGCAATCAGGGAACCCGCTGGCAGTCTCGCATTATACCGTTTGAAACGAAGTTGGGGATAAACCTCGAACTCGCCTAGTTCTTCCAACAAGTTAAACACGTATACTTTTCCGGCACATGAAACCGCATCGCAGAGGCTGCTCAATCTACCTTCAACGACGTAAGCAAAACTGGTCCACTTCGTATCACCGGGACGACAAAACAAAACACGAGGCAGGTGCTTGTAAAAGAAGAAAACAAGACAGTGTGGTGACGTAGGTGGTGCGGCAAGGATACATTTAGAAGGCGGAATTTGGAGGTTAGGAAGAACAATTTTTTCGAGGGAATGAGCGTTCCACAAGAAACACATAAATTTTTTTTCTAGGCATTGACGTTGTCTATATACAGACCAACCTTCGCAAGAAGCTGCTTCACAAAAGTTATATAAATCAACAGACTCCATATACTTCTCCCTTCGAGCCTCTCTGCGACTCCTTGCCTCGCTCCTGCGAGCGGAATATCCATTCTCGAAATCCAAGAACCTCAAACACTGCATGATTTTTAGGTTGATTTTGATCGACAAACTTTCTTGTGAAAGCACAGGGATGAATAACAAGAGAGTTTGTAAATCGTAATTGAAGCAAGAGAGAGTTTGTAAATCGTAAAAGCAGAGACTCTTAAACACTAAAAATTGTACAATTGAATTGAAGCGCTAAGTTTGTTTATATAGGCAATGTAATGTAATCTTAATTTATATTAATACCCTTTCCTTTTCCTAGTTGACATGGGAAACCCTAATTTCAACCGAACAAATTCTGGTTCGAACAGGACAAATAGATTAAGTACTCAGCAACAATAATTTCAAAATATATAAAATATTAAATAAGTAAACGAAAAATTGAACTTTGAAGAACAATTCCTTTTTCATTCAGATTGTGTTAATCTAGCGTATGCGGTTGGATATTATATTATATTATGATACGATTAAAATACGTAACTATTAGTTAGTTGTCGTGATCATTTAAAAATAACATTTGAAAATTTTCTCCAATTAATAATTTTCTGAAATATAATAAAATTAAAAATTAATTTCAAACGTGAAACCAGTTTCTTATTAAATCTTTATAATATCTTAAAAATAAAATAAAATCCTAAACATTTAGTAAAAGATGACTTGAAAGAGTAATTTATTATGTACTAAGTGTTCACGGCCAGGCTGGATTGTAGTTGGGCCTAATAATTGTATTAATATTATCTATACTTGCTCAAACTCGATTCTATAAAAAATATATGTTTCAAATTTTGTTTAAGTTTATTCATATTTATAAATAAGAAGTCCGAACTTATTTAGGCTTATCATATTACATTATTTATTTATTTTTAAAATTTAAGCTTTAGTAATTTAATACTTTTCTTTTATTAAGTTTTAAATATAAATAACTTAACATATTTTTTAATATTTACACTATAATATTATATATAATTATATTTATTATATGATAAATATTATATAATATATAAATAAAAAACTAATATATTATATAATTTAAAATGAATTAAGTCAGACTTCAGCCTTAAATCATAGAGTTAAAATCCAATCTATTGATTAAACAGATCACTTTTTTTATATCTAAACCCCCTTTTTCAAGCTGTACATTTGCTCAAACCTTTTCAAATATTAATTGAATCTTGGACTAAACCCTTTAAAATATTGATTGAACCTTCTAACTTGAGAGGATAGCCAAGGCCATGAACACCTCTACTGTAAGTATATATAATAAATTTAACTTCTTTTAATATTGGCTTCTTACCAAAATTATAATTTACCAATAATGATTGGTGCTGTTTTTTTTGGATCATTTTCTTTTAAAATAACTTGTTTTTTTTAATTATTGATTTCAAGAAAGAATATAAGGACTAAAAATCATGAACTGTTAAGAATTACATCATTTTCTTTTAAAATATGGATGAAATCACTAGATTATCAACTAGATTATATTCTTAAGCAGAAAATGTTGAATAGATGAAGGAACATTGGTGACTTTGGGGGGTTGAGTTAGCCCTCATTCATAATTTCTTCTGTGTTTTCGATGTACTGTATTCTTGTACTTTTAATTGTTGTTTCTACAAAAAAGACATCTTCAATCCAAGCAACAATGTTGAAAGCTAGACCTTCTAACACTCTTGAGTAACTCTCTAAGATTGCTTGTCCCACATCCTGCAATACGGAAATTCCATTAAGTTCTTCACATAGAGGTAAAGAACAGTTGACATTTTCTAGAAGAATACTTTAATGACCGGTTTTCGACGTTTCACCATGTATGCTTATATCAAAGTTATTCTGTTCTTTAGGTAGTCATGGATCCAGAAAGGCTTTGATATAAGTTGGTGAAGAACAAATCCCAGGGAAACATCCGAAACCCGATCATTACAAATACCTCGTAATTTCAATGCTGCTAAATTACAAAAACGCAGAGATAGCTTTTGTGACCTACCCGATTGTGCTGAATCTTGCATGTGTCCAAGGACGTCTGCGAAAGTTCGGGATACCTTTGCTTCAAGGCAAATAACAAGCTCTCAGCTCTTTCAGCCAATATATGATTTTTGTCACTTCGATCAACATCAGACATCAGGTCTTTTACCATACCCCATGATGATTTTGAATGGCTCATGCACGCTTTACGTCTCCATGTATACATTGAAGCTTCGACACGATCTGCAAGCTCAAGTGCTTCGTGTTCGGATGCTATAT
>JBBYHO010000003.1:6891396-6910455 GCA_038382025.1 Adansonia gregorii | reverse complement strand
AAAAGTTTAGCGAATCTCTCCTTCATCGTCTCAAGTTCTATCAACATAATTTTACACCAATTAGCATGAAAAAAAAAAGGCATAGTTCAGAATGATAGACACAGCTCTGCTAAATGTTTCACCTAATTCCAATGATTCCAGATAATCAAGCTTTTCATCTGCATTACTTTTGCGTTGCTTTGTTCCAAGCCTGGTAAGAACAGCTTGATTCCGAGCCCCGGATCTTGTGGGTGGCCAATGACAAGGTGAAGCTTCAGTACAAGAGCTGTGATCGTCAACAGGGTCCGAAAACGCTGATGTCTCAGAATAAGTCCGGCCATAAACGAAAGAATCACCACTCATCGCTGAGTGTACTGGAGTTTCTGTAGTTGACAGATCATTTTGATCAACAGAACAAGGAGAAGGTTGATAACCCAGCTCATAGTTTTCATCAGAGTTTGATAATTTGTCCATTTGAGTGCTAATTACTATTCTTCAACTCTGCAAATAATCATGAAACTTCGGTTAGTAGGGATCAAGATTTGAGAACTTTTGAATCATAAATCAAAACAAAATGAATTGATCGGACTTTAAGACATGGTCCATATCTGGACCCAACAAAATTTGGGTTAAACTGAATGACTCACAGTGGACAGAAGAAA
The DNA here is from genome assembly GCA_038382025.1 of Adansonia gregorii. Taxonomy (NCBI): domain Eukaryota; kingdom Viridiplantae; phylum Streptophyta; class Magnoliopsida; order Malvales; family Malvaceae; genus Adansonia; species Adansonia gregorii. Next base: position 6,909,814 of record JBBYHO010000003.1, on the reverse strand, counting down.
AAGAAGAGAAAAGAAAACAAAAAAGCATGGCCATCAAAAAACAAAAAAAGCAAAAGATGTTGTGCTCGCAGTCACAGGTCGTTGTTGCAATCAGATTCTAATTATAATTCTACTGAAAATATGCAATGAAGTAGTATTTATAAGCAACGGTTCTTTCTTAACATTCTTTTCCAAATGAGTTACCTTTAACATAGACTTGAATTCCAATTACCTTAGAAGATATCTAGCAATTTGAGGACCGTTAGAAACAGTTCCCTCCTAGGCATCATCTTTCCAAAAGAAGCACTTTCTTTTTACATATCCATGTCACCATGATCATGAAAAGAAACAAGCCAAGGAATCTTGACCGCCCGATTGCTGGAACTTTTGTTTAGTTTCTGATCAAACAAGGAAAAAAAACACAGATGCAAAATCGGCAGCAAATGTTGAATTGAAGAAAAAGAAAGAATGGGTTCGATTGTTTTCTTTGGAAAATTTGCAGAAGTTTGTAGTTTCTTTGGTTGAATGAGTATTGTTTGCTGATAGGACATGCAGAGTCTGTCTTAGTTGTAATTGAAATTTTATTTATGAAGGCTGACACTGGGGGGCTTATATTATATAATTGCAAATACGTGAGAAATATTTTATATTTTAGAGAAAAGAATCTGAATATTTTATTTTGCTTTAATTCAATGAGAAATTTTCAACTGCCAGAGATGTATAAGAACTTTTATGTTTCAATCCTGAAATTGATATATATAAATTTAGAAAATAAAAAACCTTAAAATTTTAAGTGAAGAATAAAATTGCCTAAACTGAGCTGTTATGATTAAATGATATAAATATAAAAGCAAGAGCTCTAATTTAATTTATCTTTAAGTAGTTATATATTGAAATGATTCCCAATGATTGGTACAAAGCAAAATTAGCTAAGTTCATTAGCAATACATTCGTAATGATGATAAGTGGGCACATTGAGGTTTACCTCATCATTTTTTACTCAACTAATTTGTCTTTTGAAACTCAAGTGGTGGATCTTAGGCCCCCTAACAGTGTCAACTTCATAAGAAAGATGACAATTTTTTTATCATATTTTGAACAATTGTGGAAATAAAAACACAGATAAAATATTCAATACATCATAATCTTACGTATAAATATAATACATATATTAAATATATCATATTTTATTATTTGTTATATGGTTTTCATACTTATTAAACCTATTGATTATTAGATTTAAATGCCTGGCTATAGAATTAGATCGTGGGTATTTTGTATTCACGTCGTGGAAAATTTTTTGGGCCCAGTAGTTTGGGTTGGTCGGAGGTTAGCCTAGAATGTATGCATCACTTTTGTCAAAGCCCTTTGAGAATAATTAATGGGGTTTTCAACTGTGGTTAGTCAAACATATTGGAGAAATCAATTGATTGAAAGTGGGGAGAAAATAAAAACAGTTTATTAGATGGGAAATTCGTGAGACAGACGTGCACCCCATTTCCTTGCATCAGTGGCTTATTAGGCATAATTGGGTGTTAGATTGGAAATGTCAAATAGTTGCTTTTACCCCTTTTTTTTTATTAAATGCATGGACCTCTTCAAAATGGTGTAAAGTCCAATTTCTAAGACATTGAATAGATTACAAACAACCATGGTTCATAATCTGACATTAAATCACATGAAAATTACTTGTTTTATTCATCTTTGGAATTCTTTTGTTTAAAGAGATCTTTAAATCTCCACCGTGGGAATTTCCACAGGTTTATAACGAAGCTAAAACATGATCTTCACTTGGTTCATTAGGAAGCTAAGCAAATTCTGGCGTCTCATTTTGCACTTCCTTCAGCAATATATATATATATATAGTTTTAGTATTTTTACCAAGTTGAATAACATCTTTATCTATGAATAAAATGTAGATATTTGGGCCTAAAGCATATTTATATGAGCAAAGAATTTAAATCCAATCTTTATCTGACCTTTATATGTGTCATCTTTAAGCACTAGACTGTAAGGAGCCGGTCTCAATTCTTGTATAAATTGCTTCGGATTCAGAAGTGAAAGAAAGGGGTAAAAAAACATATTAAGGAGAAAGAAGCAAAACCAATTATACAGTTTCAAAAACAAACCCATTGTCTTTGAAGAATTCCATGTTCATGACCCTAAATTCATTATGAGTTAATTTTTCCCTTTCAGATTGCGGAAAATCGAACTAGATTTCTCATTCATCCACCATAAAATGCAATTATCTTGTTTCAAACCACAAGAAAAGAATAGAACTAGTAATTCGAGGATATCAACAGCCTACACTTTAAATGCTAAAAAAAAATGGAAAAAGAAAAAGAAGGAACCTGATGATACTTTGCTTCTGTATTCTTGAGTTCCACATTGTAACATAGCATGGTAGGCTGGTGTTCCTATGCCAAATGATCAAAACCAAACTATTAATTAAATTAATAACAAGAAGTCGTTGAAAAATAGAATAAAACAGGTTATACTTATGATTTATAGCTAGCAGAGAGATAGAGATACTGATAACATCACCGTGTCTAATGCCTTGAGCATCGACAACATGAAATTCAAGTATTCCTTCTTTCATGTCTGAGATTGTCTTCAGAAAAAACAGGTGCAAACTCGGTTGCTGGCATGGTGTTTTTGTAATTAAGAAAGGGAGAAAGACTGCAAGAGATTGTGGTTAATAAGGACTTACGATGTGATTAAGCTTTGGGAAAGTTAAAGCAGTCAGTTTTAAAAGTTCATTTAATACAACATCTACTCCAATTTTAATTGGAAGATAGTTCTAGCCATAACTTCGAAACTTCAAAGTCCCAGCAGAATTCAATGCTCTGTTACAAAGTCCATTTTAATCTAACTCTAGTAAAGAAAATGTTAAAATTTTTAAGGGAATCTAAAGAGAGTATTGCAGTAAATAACGTCCCTCAACTCTCTTGTAATAAGAAGCCAAGGAGAAAGGAGCTTAACACCCATCAAAATGAAGGAAAATAACAAACTTGTTCTTGGTTAAACCCAGTTTGAGATTCAGAGCAAGAACATCATGATTTTCATAGCACAAATGAAATGAGAAGGTAAACAATTTAATTAGTATACCAGAAAGATCTCAGATTTCGTAAAAAAAAAAAAATCCTCGAGTTTTACAGGTTTCTAAAATATATTTTCCACTTATTACAAAAGGAATTGCATACAGAAAGAGGATAATAATTGATTTACCTACTGATCATAAAATCAATTAACAGAATGTACAGAAGACTAGTTGAATTCACCACTGAGGTGTCCAAGTTTTGTTTTTTCCTCCAGGCATTCTCATCCACCCATCTTCTCGGACTAGTCGGTTTACCCTCTGCTGCTTGTTGGTCTGCGTGAAACAGTTAGTACTATTTTGTGGGTCCAAGGTAGCTAGCAGTTCAGCAACAAACTCTACAATCTCAATTGGCCCATGTGTTAATCTACAACCAGCAAAAAGAGCTCTCCAGAATCTTTTATCTGGCTCCATTGGCATTTTGTTCATAAAGTCTAGGGCTTGTTCAATATTAACCCGGCGAACGAGCAAATCCACCGTACATCGTGTGCAAGTTTGGGAGTAATCCTATGAAGCTTGAAGCATAAGGGTCGGTCGGGTCCTCTTGATTTAAATTCATATGTAATAAAGTCGAGTAGTGTGATAAAGCAACGGAGAATATCGTAGGAGAGTTTCTAATTCAATGCGGAATTTTTGCAAACAGCTTCTGTGCATTCGGAGACAGAATGCACGCTAAGGATCGAAAATGTTACAAGCGAAAATCTACCGAAGGAATGAAATTATGATGCTTAAAAGGAGGATGGCGGGAAACGGGAATGGGTCAAGGCCTCAAAGAGGGCGGCATGTTGTTTGGGTCCGGACTCCCCAAAAAAATTGACCCGCTGATGGGTCCAAGTATCTTATCGATAGGCTCAAGTTGGGCCCTGCTTAAGATTTCGCTTTTATACTAAAATATAAAAAACCCCTAATTTATATTCGGGTACGAGTAATATACCGTTTCAATATTTATACTCAAATTTGAATAACATGACATAAGAGTACTTGGACAAGAAGGAAAGCCCAAATATTAAGTAGATGAAGTCTTGGTTTAATATTTTTAGAGAGACAAACAAAAGAACCAGAAATTGCATGAGCATAAAATAAAGTAATTTCTTAACTGAGATTCAACCCAAAGGCCTTCTAATAAAGTAGTACTAGGTGGTAAAATGCATTGAAGGTTTCGGTCCTCTTTAACACTAGACAAGTTCTTACTTGAAAGCCTAGTAGCTAAGAAGAAGGCTAAAATGGCTGATAACAATGCTTGTGAAGGAAGAATATCAGTTTTTCTTCATTTACTACTGCATTTGCTTGGTAACCAAGTAACCCAGAAACGAGAAGTCAGCCTACCGAACTGAGAAATCCTAGAAATTCTGATTGATGATTTGTTTTCAATGAGGTTTCTCATCATCATTTGGTTGCAACTCTTTGTAGTGCTTGTTTGATCATCCTTGCAGGTGCAATGGCTGCTCCTCGAAACTTCAAAAAAAAAAGGAGGTTATTCTTAAGAGCGCAACAATAAAAAACTGAGGATTATGTTAGAATAAGCCTAATCATACGAACCTTTGATTTCAGGGTTACTATGACAAGACCGTTGAGAGTGGATGATTGAACGGTGTGGGCATCCAAGTGTAGGTTGTTTATAGCATCCATGATATCCAGCAACAAGAATTCCCTGGAAGGACATCTTATTTCAATCAAAACTTCCAGTTCTTTAATGCTTACTTTCACATCTGGTGTAAGGCCATCTTTTGGAATAGCCGTATTTAATTCTGAACCAGTTTCATGGAAGCTTTCATCGATGTCACAGGCTTTCCTCTTGTTTATCCAGGACTTCTTGACATTGTCAACCTTTTTGTTTTTATAATTATCTGATGTCTGCTCCACCACATCCAGGCAATTCCTTCTAGGCCTTGCCTCAAAGTCCACCGAATTCTTGCATGATTCCAACTCTTCTACCCTTGCTTCTAGCTCTTTCAAGTACTTAATTGTATCCTTAAGAATTGATGCTTCGTCAATCTACAAAAACAAACACTGCATTTTCAAAAACTAGTCTGCCAAAGCATTGCAAATCAGAAACTTTTTCTTCTTAATAGCTGCTGATGTTTATACTTATAATGAACACATAACGGAAATATTTATATACAAACGCAGAGAAAGTATGAATTTTATGTCGCGGTGGATGATGAAAGTCAAATAACCTCACTGATAGAAGGAACCATTGACCTGAGGACCATAAATTGTTCTTCCTCCCTACTTTTCTCTGGTAAAACACATCCTATGCAATCATTGTTGTTTTCCAATTTCCCAATGCAATGTTTTCTACAATTTTCCTTCAGGGACAAAAGAGAATTGCCTACATGCATTAGAGGCACTGCAAATAGAATCTTTTTAAATATGTTCTGCTGTACCCTTGGTCTATGAAACCTTGTCGTTCCTCCTTTCTCCCAAATTATAAAACTAGATTTATAGCCACACATATGAAAACCTGGGCTTCCGATCAACCGATTTGAAGTTCCCAGAATAGCAGAAAGAGTTCTTTTGTAGTGCAAGTCATCATCAACTTCGAGATCCAAAGAGCTTAGTTTTGCGTGATTGCCTTCTTGGAGTTCTTTAAAATGAGAATGGCTTACACTTCCCCGCTTGGGGGATGATATTGCAGCTTTTTCTTGAATACTAAAGTCATCATCCATGAAATGCCAGCTTTGAACTTGAGAAGCAACACCATTCGCATCTTCAAGCATGAATGAGTCTTCTATCTGGTGAGTTTGTTCACAGCCATTCGAGCACTCATCAGGAGGGGAACCAGTATCGAAATCTTCATTGATACTTTCATGTAATTCATTAAATTTCTCCTGATCAAATTTGATTTCTATCGTAGGCGAATAGAGGTTCTCCAATTCCAACAGATCCACTATCTTATGGTTGACCCTGGCACACACAGGATCTTTGTCATCATCTGCATTATGAGGGGCAGAGGAAGATTTCTCAGAGCAATCAGGCTTTGAGAAGTCCAGCAAGGAAGCTTTAATATGCTGAAGAAGATTAGGATCCTCCGGGACCTTAAGAAATAAGAATTTCCAGAGAAAATATTAAGTACCATAATTGCTTAATCCCTTGATAAGTTTTAAGGTTACAATTATAACTCAAATCCAAAAGGGAACTTACTAGTTCAGTTACACCCAGCTCGATCGAACCTCCAAGGTAGGGAAAACATACCACAGTCTGCAGAGCAAAAATAATGGCCAATATGATCAATAATGTCAAGGTTGCTTATTGTTCTGATAACACATCTGCATTGGATGATCAGAACGGCTAATTTTATGACAAGATTCACTTTGCACAAGGAGATAATAATCTTACCTGAATAGATGCACTCTATGGGAAATGATGGACATCAAAACATCAAGCCATGTAAAGCAGGTCCACAGGTAAATAATGTCAGTCAGTTGGCATATTCTTGTAATGCAATTGGGTTTGTTGTACCAGTTTTAGATGACATAAGCAAAATTCAAGCCAAGGGAAACCAACCTTTGCAAGCAAAGAGCGAGAGAATACTTTACTATCTGCATATTGAGCATTGCATAACCATATGGTTTCACCATTTGCTATTGCTTTGCCTGGCAACCTATGCATTGTAAAAGAAGAATGATCACAGTATTAAAGGAAAACATTAAGAAAACATATAAAATACAGCAACCAGCTATGTTGCTTTGGCTCTTTAGTCATCTTAGAGTGCCATGTCTAACATATATTCAGACATGAGTATGGGATATTAACTTTCAAGGGTCCTTCAAATATATACAAAAGTTATAAAGAAATTGAGCATCCCCGAAGACATACTCCTATCCAACACTTACACTCGAATCGAAACAAGGCAATGAGATTATGATAAAGACAGGCACTGTGCAAAACAGCTAACACCTGGGAGACGATAAAGATTTATTACCCTTGTCCGGGATTGAATACGAATGACATGCAAACCAAGTAATACCACTCTGCATCAGACAAATCTTCTGGAGATAATGCAGCAGAAGGCCTCTTAGCCTGATCAGTTTCACCTTCCAGCAAAGATTCATAAAGCTCTCTCAGTTGTTCACTCCTTTGTAGGCCTATTTTATCTGCTTTAAGCTCCAATGCTTGAACAGTCTTCCTAGTCTTGATGTCTCCATTGTAGTAACCATCTCCCCATTGAAGTACCCTGGTGATTGTCAATCAAGCCATCTCATAATTTCATAGTTAAAAAGGAAGACTTACTAAATGTGATTCTCTCCGATCCCATATCGTTATGCCATCAATTGAAGGAAAAACCAGAGTTCTATTTCTGGTCAGTAAGTTTAGCTTAAAAGGAAAGTTTCAATTTAAGAACATGTTTCTTTTCAGAAAGTTAGACACAGTCCATAGATGGTATTCATTTGCATTGGATTTCAAAACATATTTAAACCAAAACTGAGAATTGAGAAACATGAACAAGATTAAATTGCTAATAATACCCTTGTTGTGTAGGTGATAAAGTCCAAAAAATTGCATAGCTCCATTGGATACTCCTAACAACCACTGCAAGCCGTTTCCTTAAGTTTTCTGGCACCCCTTCCTGGTTTACAACAGCATTAGCCATTGACATAAACCAAAATATGACTGAAATTCAGCTTGCAAAATCTGCAAAACCCATCAACAACAAAATCTACCCAAGCTTTTGACCGGTTTTTCTCAGCTAACCCAAACAGAGATTTTTTGCTTTCAGCAAAGTAAAGATCTCAGAACACAAAAAGCCAGGACAAGACCAAAGACCCGACAAATTTTGGAGTTATAATAATTGTTTTCTTTTTAAGGTTGCCACTGGCAAGGCCTAGAATGTCTCTGAATTTAATAAAAAAGAATATACAGGAACAATATAACATGTTATTTTAAAAGCACGCAAACAGAATCTCTGTCTAGTAATGCAACTCGGCCAATTAATTAATATACTAGGGGTGTCAAACACCAATTACGAGAATATTTATATTTGGTAAAATTAAAAGTATGTTTTCGATTTTTGTAAAGCATTAATTATGATTAAGAAAATTATTATCATAAACGATTTTTGTCCCATCATGATGACATTAACATGCCAATGCTATATGTTTATTATTTATATATAAAAAAACAGTAAATGTAATAACATAAAGGAATGTGAAACAGTCTGACAGTGTTTGAGTACATTCAAAGACTATGCATTAAAAATTTTAAAGTAATTATTAAAAAATATTTATAAATACTCGAATTCAATAATGTAAGTACTGCGGGTTTCTCGGTCTATAGTCCATAAGTTTATGTCAGCTTTATCTAAGTAACTTTTCTTGTTTGGTCTTCATAAAGGCAAAATCTTTACTCAGAGCCAAGAAACCCCACATATTTGATTTTATAGTTCATATAAAGTTATTCTGTTTCATTTTTTATGAATCAAAATAATGTCATTATTTTAAATTTAAATCTCTTTTATTTATATATTTAAAAAAATCGTTATTTTTTTGGCATTAGAATTATGAAATATCAAATTCATAATAAAAATAAAAAATTAACACAATGTATACATCAAAATTAACTTTTTTTTTCTAAACTCCCTTAAAAGTAAAGTTAATAATAATAAACAATTATATATTAAAAAATAATATAAATATGATATAAATATGTAAATATTTTAAAATTTATATGTTAATAATTATTTCGATTATTAACACTTACAAACATTGTTCTCTGATGCAATTGTAAGTGATCGGAAATTACATGCTCGCTATTTTTAGGTTATATATATATATATAAAGGCTGTTGTTATATTATATATGTATATATATAAATTAATTTGACTTATCCATGAATTTAACCTTATATTACCCATGCCTCTCCTAACATGCTCATTTTAGGCTGCCTTTAGTTTTTACATCCAGGAAAAAAAAAATGCAGAACAAGGCTAAGAATGGTAGGTGAGGTTAGTGACAGCCAGGTACAGTAAAAAGGGGAGGCGACAGGGTTTGATGGGAGAACTGGTTGAATTGATGAATACCAAGGTGATATATAGAACATAGATACATTATTGGAGTCGCCAGGTTCCCCCTCCCATTGGGAAGAAGAAGAAATACGAATGTCCTACAGTACTGTCCTTTAACCGATTTATAATTTATTTTACCGTATAATAATTGTATTTTCATATATTTCGTTTTTCTTGATTTCTCTTTTATATTTTCATTTTTTTTAATTTATTTTTTTACCTTTAGCTTATTACCAACTATAAAAGTGCAACAAAAAACCATGATTATGGAAAAAAATATACTATTTAACCAAAAAAATTTATGTTACCAAAGTATTTGCAACATTTTTTATACATATTTTTATTATAAAAATTAATATACAGTACCTATTTCAACAAAAAAAAAGTGTTGCACAAGTCATTATATATACTTTTACATAAAATGTAACTTACACCATAGGCTATTACATAATAACAATATTTATGCTGTAAAAAATAATTTTGCAACATTTATAAAAATTAATTTAAATTTTGCTGCCAAAAATAAAATTTTAATTAATTAATCATACGATTTTTAATTTATATTATATTTGAATCTAGCCAGACCTTATGTAAAGTTAATTCCAAAATGAAACTTCTACATACATATATATATATATATATATCACTCACACAAAGAACCTTGAACTTCAATAGCTGGATTCACCTGTGCAAGGCCGGACGGATCCTGACAAGTCAAGTTAAAATTGAAACGAGCCTGAATATGATATATTTTTGTAATTGGATTCGTGAGGTTTGAATTAATAAAAATATTTATTATTTAAATTTAATTATAAAATTATATAAATTTTAATATAATTTTTTTAAATAATAAAATGTATCTATAGAATAATCCAGAAAGTCGAATTTAAAATTTAAGTAAAAAAATTAAAAAAAATTGAACCATAATTTGATCTAATATAACCATGAATAAATTTACTTTGAAATTTTTTTTTTCAATTTGTAACTGTTTCCACGTTTTTAAGTTCAAATATATATGTCTGAAATATGGAGCGGAAGATTCCAAGAAATGAGATGACTTAGCATTAGCAGTACTTTGCGATTGCATGCATGTGTCCAAGTTGTCCGGAATCAATTAAAAATAATTTCCCTTTGGAATTTGGAATCTTGCTTTTGATTGATTTGAATTTGCAATCGTTGTTGTGGCTTGATTGCTGTCTCGTTTATCTTGTTTTGCCTGTCGTAGAATTTCTGTGCCTGCAAAACTAAACGAATCAAATCAGACCAAACCAAAGCATGCATGCAGGAGTAGAAAACTCGCTATGTCTTTATATGCGAATTGATTAAAGTTGGTTGCAATGTTAGGTAAAGATCAAAAAATTTAAGAAAATAGAAGAATATCAAAAGAAAATTGGGGTTATGCTGTCGGGACGTAGTTCAATGTAATATTAAATGCAGAGGGAATTTAACATAGTTTAATAACTGTGAGTATTTTACTTGCATTAAGTCAATTTTAATTATGACTATTTATATTTATTTGTGATATGTGCTGAAAGCTTTACATCTTGACAAATATAAATTACATGTTTTTTGTTATTGAAATTTGATGGAGCATTTCAGAGATTAAAAGTTTGTCCGGTTTTCTTCATGCAACAAGTCCCCAACTCGATCTTTGTAAGCTCAACAGAAACTTTAGCTCCTTTTCACAATCCAATCATAAAAAATTGCAAACAACTCTCAGGTGGCGTTTGGGATTTGACGAAATGGTCACTGTGAACTACGAACCATTGAAAATTCAGCTGCCGGCTAGTTTATACTAATAAATATCTGAAACTTGGAGGATTAAACAATTAAACATTGCTATATTTTTCCCGAAATAATCAGACTTTTCATTCGAAGATAAAACTTTTAAACCTTCTTTGATGCTGCATATGTGGCTTTTTCGGGGGTGAAGGCTGCCCTTTATGTCCCATATGGGCTACGGCGAGGGGGGGGGGGAACCCTATCATTAAAGCAGAGATTCTCTCTAAAGAAAATCACGTCGGTTCTTACGATAATAAGTGCATGTTTTTGGGTTAGTGGGGGTTCTTTCCAGTTCTCGATTATACCATTCACTTTGGCTGAAGAAAAGTTTCGTAAAGGAGAAAAAAGCGGGAAAAAGCAAGCAGAAGACACGTCATTCGATTGACGAGATGGCCCGCTGTAATCTGCCGTAAGTAGCGTTGATGGCTGCAACTGGAACATCACCTCATATCCCACCGACAAGCATCAACGTTGATGAATGAACACTTTTTAAATTATGAATATAAATATGGCCAACGTTAAGCACAGGTTAATAAGTTAAAAATATGAATATAAAATTATATATTTTTAATATGATTTAAATTTTATCATTATATATAGCGTATATTATAAAAAAATTATTAATAAATATTTTAAAATTATTTTTAAATTAATTAATATATTATTTATAAAATATTATAATTAATAAATTATTTATTTATTTATTTTTTAAAAAAGAAAGTGGTTGGTTAATTATTGCAGAGTTTTTGATAGGACGAGACCGGAGCCATGTTTGAAGTTTCAGACCTATAACATGTGACTGACGGAGGATTTCTTCACTTGTAATATGGGAAACCCCAAAAAAAAAAACAAAATAAAAATCAAACGGACTGTACGACTACGAGGCAAGCATGTGACAGTTAATGATGATGACCATGACCCATGAGGCTATTGACCGTGAGAATCTAATTATTATAAGCATAAAGAATCATGCCACATCGATAACCAAAAATAAAAAAAAATAAATAATCATACACTATCTTACTATACATATTTTATTACATTTATGTTTGTATTATATTGTATTTATATATTTTAATATAATATAAATATATAAAAATATTTTATATTTATATAAATTTTAATATATTAATAATTAATATTATTTATTTTAAAATATATTTATATTATCTTTATAATTTAATAATTTTCACATGATACATTAATATAACCACGAGGATTTACTGTCCTCTAATTCCAACCCTTGCTTTTTAAATTTGCATTTAAATGATAATTTGATTTGGAAACAAAAATACTGCTCCTTTAACTTGTGCTTTTTTTCCTTTCAAATTTCTATATATTTTTCATACTTCAAATTCCAATGTTCTAGTTTTAATGGAAACATTAAGACCAAAAAACAAATTAAAAATTTTAAAAAATGAATTAAATTTAAAAATTATATTTTCCAACCTGATAGTTTTACCATTATTAATGCTAGAATATAGGATATCCTATCTGTGGATGTTTTAAAAACCTGAAATAAAATAAGCAATTTTTTATTAGATATATATGTATATAAAAAAATAAAATATCAAAACATCTCTAAATTTATTTTAGTTTTTTGATAATTTCAATAATTAAGGTATCTCTTGATTTGTGATATTAATTTAACCATATTTTTATATATAGTATAAATAATTTTTTTAACGGATTCATCCTTCTTATTTAGGGGTCAGCTCTTTTTATAAACGATTAATTTATTTTTTAAAATGATTAACTATTTATGTATAAATTGTTGTGAGTTTAAATAATGAATTTAGTTAATGGGTGTCTATAAATACTCATTTACACTTTAATAATTTTTTTCGTTTGAAAAATTTTTTACATCTAATTAATTAATTTTATTAAAATTTAAAAAAAGTATAGTACTAATTATACTTTTCTTTCTGTTTTTTAAAACCTCATTCATTAACATTTCCTTATTTTAAATCAGACTTGGCTTTCCCTTACATAATATCAGTTGATGTAAAACTTAAATCCAATCTCCAACACCTAAGTGGGTAGAGGGGATAGTCCAATAACTAACATTAGTACTGTATTCTTTGTATTTTAATATATTTTCTCTCGATCTTTTTTTTTTTTAATTATATTTTAAAGTTTGAAAATGATTTTTTTTTATATTGCAAACATGCAATATTCTTACTTTAGTATAATTTCTTTTTTAATTTTAATAACATTTAAATAATTTAAATTTATATTTTAAAACACAAAATTCAAGGGACATACCATAATGGTTCAAACATAAAAACCAATGTTTAATTTCTTCATATTTAGATCTAAAAGAAAGTGGACAATAGATTTTTACTTCATATATATGGTAGAAAGTTTGGTTTTCTCTAGTTGTTTCTCATGTAAAGCTACTCTTGATGCTGTTATACGCATACATACATACATACATATATATATATATATATATGCTTCTTCCTCGAGCTGAATTTTACCAAAGAAAACTAATTGAGAGTAGCTCATGAGCATATATATTTCAAGTGTTCGTTGGATCGCAGTTATGCTCGATCGCATCATCGAATCGAGTCTGAAAAACTTAGGAGTAACTTGATTTGTTTACATTTGTTTACCTTTTTTGGGACTGAAATTGAGGGTGACTTGTTGGATGCCCAATTGAAGAAATGGGGTTGGGTCTATATTGTAAAGCTCATTAAAGAAGTTTTTTCCTTTTTCTCTTCAAAACCCATTTAAGTTAAAGTCGGTAGTCTATTGGGTTTTGAAGTTTGGACCCACAATTAGTGACCTTCATTAATATTAATTCATTCATTATTTGGACCTTTCGCAGACCAATGGGGAGAAGCAAAAAAACAAAACAAAAAAAATCAGCCACGTGTGAAGAAAAGAGTGATCTGCCGCATTTCTCTCGTGATTTCACCTAGAACGCATTACCTTTTAATTTATTTATTTAATATTTCAAGCTGATTTTAATGGCAACTGGGGAGTTATCGAGGATTCACTTAGGAAAGTCGAATATGATTCATATATTATCGAGTTTTAATTGTTTAGTAAATTTAATTTAAATAATTTATTGCTGGATTCAAATAATTTATAAATTTAATTAAAATTTGATATTATCATTATTATTAATTAATATTAAAATTAATTAATTTAAAATTAATTTTATACATAAATAATTAAATTTAAATTCAATCATTCAAATCAAATATTTTTTAATATTAAAAAGATCTTAACGGAGGTAATTCAAATAATTTAATTTAATTTTAAAATTAAAATTAAAATTAAAAAAAAAATCAATTTAGCTTTAATTGAACTTCAAATGTTAAAAAATTTTGTAGCGAGCTCATGCTCTTTCCAACTTGACCTCGGGTACACTCCTAACGGTGACTTGAGATAGAGTGTACTTGTTGATCTTAGGATCCATAAAACGTCATCTTTAAGCGTTCTCTTCTTCCATTTTCCCCGCCACACGAAAGTCAAGTCTTTCCTCCCTCTTTTACGTTGGGTTGGGTTGCGTTGCGTTGCCCCGAAAAATTTTCCGATATAGCAGAAAAAGCCAAAAAAATATGGTGAGATTCTTCCGATAAAAGGAAATTCTGCAGATGTTTTCATTTTATTTTATTTGGAAGTTGATATTGGCAAAGTGTTCAATTAGATTCTAATTAAGGCGATCACTGGGAAAATCCAAGATGGCTGTTTCATCAGTTCCGATATTCAATACTTTAAAACCGCCATGTGCTTCTCTCACAGCTTACTCAGCATTACATGCTAGGTCTCCGAACTCATTGGGTTTCAACTCGTTTCGGGTCAAGGGAGGTTTTCTTTCTTCTTTTATTTCTGGATCGTCTCGGGTTCAAGCCCTAGTGAGAGATAAAGGAGAAAGAACAGAGGAACATCCACTCGTCGGTGATTTCATGGATAACATTAACGCCAAGCAGGTTAAAAACACAAAATTTCCAATCCATAATTTGTATTTTGTTATTATTTTAACAAGAATCAACTGAGAATCTAAAGCGAAATGGCTCTTTATTTTGGTAGGTTAAAGACTCCTGGCCAAGTTCACCAGAGCGTGATTTTGCTGGCACACCTTATGTTCCTGTATATGTTATGCTACCGGTAAGTTTTTTGAACTCGATTCTGTGAAGGTAGTTTTTTTTTTCGTGGTGAATACTAAAATGTTTATTTTGCTTGTGTTTTTATTATGTGTGGAGTGGCAGCTGGGTGTTATTGACATGAACTGTGAGTTGGTTGACCCAGAGGGTTTGCTGGATCAGTTAAGGATTTTGAAGTCGGTTAATGTCGATGGTGTAATGGTTGATTGCTGGTGGGGGATAGTTGAGGCGCATACGCCTCAAACATATAATTGGAGTGGCTACAAGAGGCTTTTTTATATCGTGCGAGATCTTGGGCTTAAGTTACAGGTGAGTAATATTGTATTTATTTCATGTTTGCTATGCATGTTTAACAATAACTAATTAACTATTCATTCTATGACAAATGTTTCTGGTATTCCCTTTTTTGGTATGCATGTAGAAAAAGACTAGTTACCAGTTAATTCCTCATTTTCATCTCTAGATTGTGAGCTTTTTATCATCTGACTTGATCTTTAAACATTTAATGAGTTCTTCCCTTTTGTAGTCTGTGTAAGTTGGAACTGAGATAAGGTGGTTTACCTGTTGGTGTTTATCTATGAAAGTCATACTTTAGTTTGATATAGGTTGTTCTTATAGCATTTATAGCAAGTATTATTTATGTTTGAGACCAACATGGAAATCAATATATCATTTCTGGGATTATTTTGCCCGTGATCTTTTGAAAATCCTTTTCCCATTTCTTGATCTAAAACGGGCACAGGTTGTAATGTCACTTCACGAATGTGGAGGGAATGTAGGAGATGATGTGCATATTCCACTCCCTCAGTGGGTAAGAGAGATTGGGGAGAGCAACCCTGACATATATTTCACAGATAGAGAAGGAAGGCGCAATTCTGAATGCCTTACATGGGGAATTGATAAAGAGCGGGTTTTAAAGGGCCGAACTGCTGTTGAGGTATTACAATTGATCAGGCTTATTAAGCTCTGCTGGACATTCATGCTTCTATCTATTACTAATGAGTTGAGAAAATCTTTCATACTTCCTCTATCTTGTTTGGTTCTGTTCTCTACCTCGGACTCTGAACATTAACAGGTTTCAACCTATCTATAAAATTTTTTTCCTTATTTTTTTTTCTCTACTTTTGGTTGAGATATCTTTGATAAATTTCTAAATTCATCTTCTAATGTTTTTGCTGTTTAGCAATTAAAAATAAGCTTTCCAATGTGATTTTCAGATATCACAGCCTCTCAGACTTGAATGCTATAGGATTGGGACAATTTAGTGCAGAAGTCTCTTGTTGTTTGCTTTTGCCTAAATCATTTGCCAAATAAATTTCTTCCTTTTAGTGCATGGTTAACTTTTAAGATTGTATTGGTTTGATTTACAAGTGCAGGTTTACTTTGACTACATGAGGAGCTTTCGTGTAGAATTTGACGAGTTCTTTGTTGATGGAGTCATATCTGAAATTGAAATAGGACTGGGTCCATGTGGGGAGCTACGCTATCCTTCTTATCCTGCAAAGCATGGTTGGACATATCCCGGTATTGGTGAATTTCAGGTACATTTCAAATGACCATGCATTCAGATAACTTTTGGAATATAGTTGAACCTTTGTTAATTACTATAAGTTTTGAGGAGTCAACATTAATTGACATTTTTTCAGTTCTTATCTTCTGAGCACTAATGGAATCTTTTTTAATTCAGTGTTATGATAAATATCTGATGAAGAGTCTAAGCAAAGCAGCAGAGATTAGAGGACACACTTTCTGGGCCAAAGGACCAGATAATGCCGGTTCTTATAATTCCCCGCCTCATGAGACTGGATTCTTTCGTGATGGAGGCGATTACGACAGCTACTATGGCAGGTTCTTTCTTAATTGGTATTCACAAGTTTTGGTTGATCATGGTGATCGTGTGCTTGCTCTGGCCAACTTGGCTTTTGAAGGCACTTGCATCGCTGCAAAGGTCAGTGCTGCAGCCTGTTCTGTTAGTTGGAGCTGATTTGAATTATATGTTTTGAAATAAAACTACTAACAAACTTTTCAATGTCTTTTATTGTAAACAATTGTGCCTCTGGTTTGATTTCTTTCCCAGGTATCAGGTATTCATTGGTGGTATAAAACGGCTAGCCATGCTGCTGAGCTGACTGCTGGGTTTTACAATCCTGCAAATCGTGATGGCTATGCTCCAATTGCAGCAATGTTAAAGAAGCATGGGGTTGCATTAAACTTTACGTGTGCTGAATTGCGCACCTTGGATCAGCATGAAGACTTCCCGGAGGCACTGGCTGACCCTGAGGGATTAGTTTGGCAGGTAAAAGCAGTTTTTTAATTCTAGAAAACATAGTAATCAAAATGGAGTATTGCTACAGTAGTACATGTTCTAGGATAAAAATTGATTTTTCTGTTTTCTTTGATGTTAAGAATGGAGAAAGAAAAGATGAATTAGGGTGGCTTTGACTTCTGACCACACTACTATCTTCAGTTGAGTACAAGAATCTTTGTATCAGGGCCATTCAGCTGGTCATATGCGTGGATGTTGGCTGAGTGTATGGCTTGGTTGTCCGGGCGAACAACACCTAATTTTGCTGCCACCTTTCTAATTTCCAGGTGCTGAATGCAGCATGGGATGCTTCCATACCGGTTGCGAGTGAGAATGCTCTTCCATGTTATGACAGAGAAGGCTTTAATAAGATACTAGAAAATGCCAAGCCCCGGAATGACCCAGATGGCCGCCATTTATCAGCTTTTACCTACCTCAGGCTCAGCCCAGTGCTGATGGAGGGACACAACTTTGCGGAGTTTGAAAGATTTGTCAAAAGGATGCATGGTACAATATTACCTTCACTTTTCTCATTCCTTCATTTTGAGAATGAGATGACCTTCCAAAAGTAGTAGATTTGACTTGATGCAAGGAACCTTGATAACTTCATTTGGAGCTTGCACTTCTTCTACAAGTATATAATTATAAATTACTTTCCTTTTATTTATAAATTGAAACTTACAAGTATGACATCACCATTTATAGGTGAAGCAGTATCAGATCTCCAGTCGTTTCCAAATGAAAAGCCTGATATACCTGAGGGGAAGGATGGATAGGTTGCCGCTTAAGAGAAAGATACGTATAAAACTTCGTACACACTTTTTTTGCGCAAATAATATGATTTAGGCTACTGATGTAAAAATATATGTTTATTAACATGATTCCCTCAAGTGAGCAAGAGCAATGGATATGAGAAAATCCAAATTTTGAGAATGCCCCCCCAGCCCTCCTTTCTACCAACCGCAAGCAAAGCTTATTTTATCTGACTGCAGTAAGAACTTGTTTCATTTCAGAAAACTTTCCAGTCTTAATGTTGTCTATTTCCTTACAAGAGATCCTTTTAAAAATGTGTAGGACTATTTCCATACTTCTGTTAATAGACAATGATTATGCTGAATAGCGAACAGTACTCTAAT
>JBBYHO010000003.1:6880239-6891296 GCA_038382025.1 Adansonia gregorii | reverse complement strand
ATTATCACAGGAAATTGTAATATCATTTGACGCAAGTTTTCTTATAATTTGAACTTTAGCTTTAAAATTAGGTAATAATTATTTTTACGAAGTTTTTTTTTTTTAATTTTATGAAAATATTGTTTATAATTTAATTAAATATTTTTTAGGAACGACGTTTTGATTTCATTTGTCGCTAGCAGTTGTTTGCTATTTAGAAAAAAAAAAAAATTGCTAAAATGTGCTTTTGTCAAACGGTTTTTTTTTAAAACCTGCCACGTGATATCGCCAATCTAAAGAGACACACCTCGTGTCCTGTCGGGTTCCTCAAGCAAAGCCCATGGCCCGTGTGATACGTGTCTCCCTTGAACGTCGATAGGTCCCGCTTAATACACTATCCCACACACGCCTCATTCGTGCCAAACCCTAAATTTCACACATACACGCTCGCTATCCCACACACGCGTGAAACCCTATCTATCACGCGCTCGCCTCGGCTCAACCACGCGCCACTCACCCTCGACGGAAATAGCTGTATTCAGCTCCCTTCTACCTCGTTTCTTCCATCTTCACAGCTCCGGAGAACAGTCGTTTACCACGCCCGAGATATCTTCCGATTGCCGGGAATACTGATCTATTCGCATGAATGGTTCGGTTGGAGACCAGAAAGAGGAATTTGAAGATAAGACGAAGGATTGGAGATATTTCGAAGCTTCGTTCGTGGCAAATTGAAGATTCGAGTCAGAATTACGCAAGAAACTGATTTCGCGGTAATTTTCTTGAGAGAGAAGTTTCAAATTGGGCTTGGCAATGTTTGTTTTAGTTGATAAATTCTCCATTTTTCTTGGAAAACTTGTTATTTGAAATTCTAGAATGAATCTCTTTCTTCCTTTTTTTTTTTTTTTTTGGTTTGTGTAGGTTTTATGGTTAATTTACCACGGAGAATTCAGTTTAAGTGTTTAAGTTTCTTCTTGCGGTTACTGAGAAAGCGTTGGATAAATGAAAAAAGAAGAAAAATAACAAAATTTGACTCGTCTTTTTTTGTTTTTGTTGTATTAATTTTCATGAACAAACAATTAAGACCCAAATGGGACAAATAGTTTCCTAACCTGACAATTTAGTGGGGATTTAATATTTCTGAGGCCTAAGAAGCTTAGTAGGTGCCTTATAACAATTATTGTTATTATTTTGGTCATTGTATTGTATCTAGGAAACATGTAGAATTGGAAGTTTGAACCATGTCTAATTGGGGAGTCCTTCCTTCCCCTTTTGTATAATAACATGAATTGAAGTTCTTATTGTTATCAGGAAATCTGAATTTGAGCTGGGGCAGAAATCAGCGGATCTGGTTGCTGCATTGTAAGAGAAATCCATGTAGAGAAGTTATAATCAAAAGGTACTTTTGCAGTTAGAGGTTCAGGATTAGAGTGGGAGGTTATGGCAACTAATATGCAGAAACTGATAGGAGCTAACGAGGAATATGATGAAGAGGAAATTGAAATGGATGTAAAAGAACAGGATTATGAAGAGAGTGGAGAGAAGCATATTGCTGCGCAGAGGATGTTGCGGGTTGATGGAGTGATGCCAAGTACCAGTGGTCAGTTTCAAATTCAGCAGCAAGTTCAGGAGCAAGTGAGCACCCTGGGTGGAGGAGGAACTAGGAGGTCACGACCACTAGAAGAAAAGGAGCGAACAAAGCTAAGAGAGCGGCATCGAAGAGCAATAACAGCAAGGATCTTGGCAGGGTTGCGGAAGCATGGGAACTATAACCTGAGGGTTAGAGCTGATATTAATGATGTGATTGCGGCTTTGGCCAGGGAAGGTGGCTGGGTTGTTCTTCCAGATGGAACCACTTTTCCATCAAAATCTCAGGTGCTAACCTTGTGAATGCATCGATGTCTCTTTTAAATTGAGCGGGTAGTTCATTCACTATCTACTGCAAGGTACAACATTGAAATGTAATTAATTCAATAGATTCGTATATTGTTCAATTGTTAAACTTACTGCCTGATCTTGGATTATATATGCATATTAATCTTTGTACCGCATAATATTGATGGTGAGGCTTAGAACCATGCATCATGGAGTTAACTTCACCTCTCTTTAATGGTCCTTTTATCTTTACTTCTGATGAATCTATGGAAAATCCAAATGGGAATGTTTTCTGTTTGCAGGGTCCAAGGCCTGCTGGTGGCACTTCTGCAGGCATGACTTCATCCTCCTCGCAAATGGTGTCACAACAGACTCCACCTACCTCTTTGCAGGGAGTCTCTTCTGGCTATTGCACCTCAGCAGAGTACAATTCTTGTGGCACGAAGGGTGTTTTTGTGCCTACTCCTTCACCTTATGATCTATCCTCAAGTGCCCGTTCGCAAAGTTTAGGCATGGTTGGAGATGGTGGAGAACAAACAGAAAGTCTTCCTCTTATTGCTGGGTCTGTCGAAGTGATTAATGACAAACAGGTATGACAGTTATACATTGGTCAGATGTGAATAACCATCTATGCCTTTTCTGTTGCTGATTTGCCAATGCCAAATGATGTATGGAAATTGGATCTAACATGCCCTGCTGGCACTTGATTTGATTGTCAAAGAAAATATGATTGATCCATAATTATATTTAAAAAAAAAATACTGTCTTCTTTTTGATAATTTTGATTTGTTCATTTTCTCTTCTAATCTACAATCTTTATAGATTATTGGACTACCTCCTAAGCTACCAGAACGTGATTTTGCTGGTACTCCGTCTGTTCCGGTTTATGTAATGCTACCAGTGAGTTTTCTAATTCAATCTTTGTTCTCTATATTTACATTGGCTTATGATTATTCTTCGAAACTGCATATTAGGCCCTTTGTCAAAGGGGGATGCATAACTCTTTTTCTGTCTTCCACCTCTCAGTTTGGGTTTTCTGGTGCTGAAATGTTTCTAACCAAATGCCAAATTTTACACTTTTAATATGCTTTTGTATTTTCAGTCCATGATTCACTTTAATTGTGGCAGTTGGGGGTCATCGACATGAAGTGTGAGCTAGTTGATCCAGATGGTCTGCTAAAGCAGCTAAGAATATTGAAATCAATCAATGTAGATGGGGTCATGATTGACTGCTGGTGGGGAATAGTGGAAGCACATGCTCCCCAAGAATATAACTGGAATGGTTATTTAAGACTCTTTCAGATGGTTCGTGAGCTTAAGCTTAAGTTGCAGGTGAGTTTTCAGTGAGGATTTTTATATGTTTGAATGCTTTCTCATTGCTTGAGGTGGTACTGAATATCCATACTTGGCATCTGATAAAGTAAAGACCTCCATTATTTTAACTAACTTTGATTTTATTCCATGTATTTATTTGATTTATTTGTTCATGCGAGCATAAGACTTTGGTACTCCCCCTAATTTAGGCTCATCTCATCCTCCAAGAGTCCTGCAATTCAATTCGAGCTGAAAGTTAGTTGAAAGACATGTTACTTACCTTGGTATTTGGCATAGTTTGGCTCTAGATGTCAACTTTTGCTGATTCTTGTGTATGATGATGTGGATGTTTTGCAAGAGGAGGTTTGGGGGTTTTTTATGCTTTGAATCCCCAAGTCTATCTCAAGATGTCAGACTTTGCCTTTGTGCTGCATGGCAGAGCAATATGCCTTTGGTGAAGGCTGTTGTGACGCAATTTGTGAAAGAAAACAGCAATGTAATTGGTGGTTAAGTTCTGCAGTGATATATGCCTTTGGAGGGTAGGTTGCATTTTGGTTAGTTCAGCCTAGAGCTTGGGTCAAGCTTTTGAATGTTGGAAGGAAATTTGAAATTTAGACCAGTTTACTAATCTTAGAACAGAAAACAATCTGAACACTTAAAACTCAATTCAGATAAGTAGCCTTGATAATTTAGGACTGGCATTCTTCTTCTTAAGATGTTTGAGATGAGTATATTTGCCATTTGTGATCATAAAGTTCTTCTCTTCTGTAGAAGCTTGGCTTTAGATATGAGATATGTATGATGCATCATTTCTTTTTCTTTGTCTTAAGATCTGTTCCGAGTGTGACATTTATCTTGTTGATGGGTCAGGTTCTGATGTCGTTTCATGAATGTGGTGGCAATATTGGTGATGATGTTTGTATTCCACTTCCCCATTGGGTTGCAGAAATTGGTAGAAGCAATCCTGACATATTTTTCACTGATAGGGAAGGAAGAAGAAATACGGAATACCTCTCTTGGGGCGTTGATAAGGAACGAGTTTTAAGGGGCCGGACTGCTGTTGAGGTATTAGTCTTTGATATAATTGTCAGTCATTAGTTAGTCTCTGACATTGTAGCAATTGTTATCGATACCATTGTGTACATCATATAAATTGCAGGCTTTACTATATTACGTTCTGCCTTCTTCCTCTGTTGTGAATTATTAAACTTATTTGAGACCAACTGAAGCTAGTTCTATTCATATGTTCTGACTATATAATTGGTAATGGATATGATTTTGATCTTATTTATGTTACAATCAACAGTGCTACAAAACAAAGTGACTTTAATTTGCTATTTTCTGAAATTTACTTTTGAGGGATATTGTAAACAAATTTATTATGCTAACTTGGTTTTTGCTCTTTTCTTCCTTCACTCTCATGCTAGTATTTATTTTAAGGATAGATTTTTTATATCTTTTAAGTTTTTGTTGGCAAACATAGGTATACTTTGACTATATGAGAAGTTTCCGAGTGGAATTTGATGAATTTTTTGAGGATGGTATGATATCCATGGTTGAAGTTGGACTAGGCCCCTGTGGGCAGCTACGATATCCATCTTGTCCAGTAAAGCATGGATGGAGATATCCTGGGATTGGGGAGTTCCAGGTAATTGTTATTACAATTTGAATATCAACTCTTTCGTTGTTTAAATCCAACATATTCTTGCATTATTGGATTGGTTGCTTTTTTAGCTTGTTGGGCTACAAGTAAATAATAAGTTGCTGTTATAAGAACAGTGATTTGTTCTTTAGAGTGGGAAATTTGAAGGAAAATTTGCATGTAGCATCAGATTCACCAATTCGATTTTTCAACCATAAATGTGACAACTGACTTTTAAATCACTGTTATATTTCTTTGCTGCTATATATATGTTTTGCCACTCCTAGATGCTTTAATCTCTTCATGTTGTCATGCACCTGGAAACTTAGCCTACATCTTTGCTCCCTTTATGGCTTTCTCATCCCATTTATGTCTACTGTCTAGAAGGAAACTAATAAATAGGAAATTGTAACCAACTGGGTTTTCTAGGAATCTTTTAGAAAGGCTTTATTAGTATGCTCAGTGTTCTTATCTATCCTGCTTGTGTTAAGCGGTTTCCTTGCAGGTAATTCTTTTCAAGTTTAGTGTAAGTAATCTCATCATGATTATTAGTATTGCTCCATTGCCAGCCTAGCAACTTTTGGTTCTCCTCGTTTTTGCTCCTGTTGTGTTGCTGTACAGTATTCTGCTTGCTTGTGGTCTTGTCACCCCAACAGTGCCAAGAACACTAGTTTTTTGGTTCTTCTCTGAGCATCATATAATTGTAGCTCTTTCCTTTTGCAGTGTTATGATCAGTACATGTTAAAAAGCCTGAGGAAGGCAGCAGAAATAAGGGGACACAGCTTTTGGGCTAGAGGGCCAGATAATGCCGGCTCCTATAATTCCCAGCCACATGAAACTGGTTTCTTTTGTGATGGAGGAGACTATGATGGTTACTATGGTAGGTTTTTCCTTAATTGGTACTCTCAGGTATTAGTTGATCATGGAGACCTGGTACTCTCTCTGGCAAAGTTAGCTTTTGAAGGCACTTGCATTGCAGCAAAGGTGAGCTAGTTGCACTTATATATCTTATATCCAGTGGAATATTTTCTTATTACCCTCTAAAATTAATTTTGTGATTCATTATTTGGCATGATAGCAATCTTCTTTATTTCTTGAACCCTGTCCATTCTCGTCCTTTTCAATCCTTAAATCCCATCAACCCTGGTGAACTCAGAAGTATTCTAAGGTCCAAGTCTTGTTCATGTCTTAATGTTGCAAAGTTTGAACATGCTATTGTTTTAAGAGTTTATTCTTTAACGTGAATGCTTAAAGTAATTATAGGCAATTGAAGATTGTAATTGTAATTGGTATGATATCTTATTCAAGTTTGATTCTAGTATGGGAATTTGATCATAATCAAATTATATGACGAAAATTTGTTGTATAACATGCTATTACATTTTTTATTTTTACTGCTTTTGTGAAATGCTATGTATCCATTTTGACAAGATCATTTTAATCTGCAAATGAAGAGTACTTCTTCTTCTCCCCCTTTCTTGACAAGATCATTTTCTATGCTTTTTTGTGTTCTTTCCTCCTTGATTTGTTTAGAGGTTTCCTCCTGCTGTTAAGTTCAACTGAATGCAAATTTTATTTCCTTCTTTTGAATACTAATTTTAGAAGTTGTTTATTCAAGCTATGTAGTGTTCTTTTTTTTTTTTTTTTCTTTTTTTCCCCATGTTTTAATTGCTGAGCAGCTGCCAGGTATTCACTGGTGGTACAAAGCAGCCAGTCATGCTGCTGAATTAACGGCGGGGTTCTACAATCCCTGTAATCGAGATGGCTATATTGCAATAGCAAAAATGCTAATGAAGCATGGAGCTGCTTTATATTTTGCCGAACTGCACCTTTTGGAGAAGCATGAAGACTTGCGGGAAGCACTGGCAGATCCCCAGGGTTTAGTCTGGCAGGTGACTTGCTTTACTTTCCTTTCTCCCAAAGGAACACCTTTTCTTTTGGGGGGGGGGGGGACTAGCAATTTAGAAATTCATTTGCTGTATGTTACTGTAATTTCCAATAGTGCAGAGTCTTTATTCAAATCCAGAAGCTTAGTAGTGGTCTTTTTCCTTTCAGGTGCTGAATGCAGCATGGGATGTTAGCATTGCAGTTGCAAGTGAGAATGCTTTTGTTTGCCATGATAGGATAGGCTATAACAGTATATTGGACACTGTCAAGCCAATAAATGATCCAGATGGGAGACATCTTTCATCTTTTACTTACATTAGGCTCAGCCCACTTCTCATGGAGAGACAGAATTTCATGGAATTTGAACGGTTTGTCAAGCGAATGCATGGTAAGTTACCGTATACGTGGAATACAATGCCTGTCTTCTCTTGATAAGACTTGAGATTGCACAGAAGATGTGATATTAAGGATGAGAGCAAACTGAACAGCATGATACGGTGGCATCGATTAAACCAATTGACTCCTGTGTTCTGTCTGCAGGGGAAGCTGTTCTAGATCTCCAGGTATAGCAAAGAGTAGGAAAGCTCTTAAAAACGTGTATCATTTCATTTGCCCCTCCCTCAACAGATGTTGCGTATTATTAGGGAAACAGGATTCTTAGTTTTAATTTATTTTAACAAACACGTGTAAATTAAATTATGGATCACAGTGGTGAATTATTTCGGACTGCACCTCCGTTACATACCTA
This sequence comes from Adansonia gregorii, assembly GCA_038382025.1. Lineage (NCBI taxonomy): Eukaryota > Viridiplantae > Streptophyta > Magnoliopsida > Malvales > Malvaceae > Adansonia > Adansonia gregorii. The sequence continues at coordinate 6,883,854 of JBBYHO010000003.1, read as the reverse complement.
CTTAGTTGTTTTATCTAAGATCAGGTAGTTATATCAAAATCAATTAATGTTCCATATGAATACGGTGATTAAGTTAGGGGGATATCGTAAGCAACTGCCCTCTAAGGAGCTGCCTTGCCATTGTACTCCTCACTGTGTTGTCCAGCAGCAACAAGACTCTTGTCGCTCCATTTTCTGCTTTCCAGGAATCTGCAGTATCCCATCCTTCTCCAGCCTCAACAACATAATTCAACAGAGCGAGAGCTTATAATTTTGTAGAAATAACGAAACTTCCTTTTTCCCCATTTCAATCACCTAGAACTAGAATCTTCCAGCTTTAACAGTGCTACTCTTCTTACTCAGTTATTTACCATTTTGATTAATTGTCGAGATAATTAAATGCAAAAGTAACAGGTAAAAGGAGACAGTGCATTTTACTTTGCAGAAGAAAAATGTACTTATGTATGATTTTTCCCTATGGCATATTGATGGGCGCCTCACCTTAATTATGCCCAAGTGCAGAAGTATAGATTTAAAGTACCATACAGATAGATAGCATAAGAAAGAACTGAAGGGCTCATAAACAAAAGTTGGCGATAGGAGAGTAGCCATAATTTTGTTCCTTTCCAGCACCTTAAAATTAGAAGTGTTCAGAGGTCAGATCTACTATTTATGTTCAAATGTTAGTTCAATATTGAAAATAATTTAAATAAAAATATTAAGCTTAAAAAATAATTTTTTTTTTAAAAAAATAAAGATACCTAAAAATGAATCAAGCTTTAGTACATCTAAAGCTGGAACCCAGTCAGAACTATACACATTTCTTCCTATAAGCCCCTTAAGCTAATTAAGATTCTTAATATCTGTCATCTCCAGCTTGAAGTGAACGGCTAGTTTTAATGTTCGAGCTCTGATCTCTGGGCTGAAACATTGATTTCTTGTTTCTTAACGATGGAGGGGAAGTGGATGGACCAAATGGTTCGGCCTGTTTTATAATTGGGCTACAGACATTCTAACGGAGCCCAATTATTAGAAACCTTTTCATTCTTTTCTTTTGGGCCACTCAGTAGGACCCAATAAGATCGTTACGTGATATTTGGCTAACGGACCCATGGAGCCTTGACCCGAATTACAACCTACAACTGTGCATGGAGCGCCGAAACCCTATTCCGTTTTCCTCTTCTGTTCAGGTGCCGCCGAGAGGTGAGACAGCCCTTCTATGCGTAATTTATTTAAACTTTAAAATCCTTTTCCGGCTCTTGGAAGCTTATTTCCGTTTATTCTCATTCTTGCAGCTTCGAAGTTTTGCAGGAGATTAGGATTTTCAGTCGGAGCATTTTGGTAGGTGAGAAAACGCGCTGAAACTGTTTTTCTCTCCCCCTTCATTGTTGTCAATTTGGGTCTGTTTTTTGTGATCTTTTTTTTTTTTTTTTATAAATTTAGCCTGTTTGATTTTGAAATTGAAAATGCGTGTTAATGGCATAAAGTTCTGGCTCTTTCTCTTTCTGGTTCCCAAGAAAACGAGGAAGAAGGCCTTAGGAGTTCTGGAATTTTGAAGGTCTTAGGCTTTGATTTCCCGGAAATGATATGCTTTAACATATTTTCTTTGGTTCTAAAGCTAGAATCTGAAGTTCATTATTCTGAGATCCCTTTTTTCTTTTCTATAAAACTAATAAGAAGCTTTACTGATGTCGGTGTATTAAAAAAGTTATTCCTGCTAAGCGGTTAAGCAGGTTGTAGAGTCTGTTAAAGTATGGTTTGGACGTACTTTTATGATAGTGCTAAATTAAATTTTGATGAATTTTAACAATCTGATTTGATCCTTCATTAGAGTAGTTGATCTATTCAGTTGAACTTGCCATCTATGCTTTGTTTCTGATGCTTTTCTTGCTAATTTCCACAGTAATTTCGGATGTTATATATTATGTTAAACATATTTAAAGTTTTATTCAGTTAAAGCTATTTTTGTTGGATGGTTAAACCTCATATAATTGAGTTTTACTTGTATTTCATGTTTTCTATGTGAAAAATTGCTATAAAACCCCTATCATTTCCTCATGTTGACATTTCACTAAAACATATGATTTTTAGTTTTAGATTAATACTGAAGTTACTTTATTTTTCTGAAGTTTGCTTACAACTTAGTCTGTGAATTTCTTAGCGAATCTATGTTGATGAAACATAGAAGGTGTTTAGGTGTTCAAATGTGGTGATGCTTATATATTTGTACTTACTTTTGACATGAATGATTTTCTACAATTTTCATTTATAATGACAGTTGGATGTTTAGAGGGGAATTTTATGGCTATCTGGTTTATGTGAACCTATTGATTTTTATAAGCTTTGTCATTTTTCATTTTTAAAAAATAAATAAATCTCCTTTTTGATCTTTGGGTAAATTTGAAACTCATTGTAGGCACATATTTTGTTCTTTGTTTGTTTGGGAATAGTATTTGGTTAATTAAGTTCTGCTTGCAAGTTTGATTATTTGCTTAGTTTCTTATGCTGTGTAAGCTTGTAAAAGGGGACTTATCATTTACGGAATTGATATAAATGTATGATTTTTTTGTCTTAGTGATTTATCTTCCATTTAAAATACTTATAACATGACTTAGTTTCATGTATACATGCAAATGACATTTCTTTTTGTCCTTTTTGGTATGAGTTTGGTGGTGTTGCACTTAGACACAGTTCACTAGTCAATTATCTATAACATGAATTACAATCTATTCGTCTTCTTTGTCCATAAGTGGCTTACAGAATTAGCTTGCCTTTCTTGGATTAGTTTTCAATTCTGACTTGTCTGATGCTGGTTGATTCTTCGTGGTAGGTGATGGCTCCAAGTCAACCTAATACTGGCCTTTTAGTGGGCTTAAACAGAGGACATGTCGTCACCAAGAAGGAATTGGCGGCCCGCCCTTCTAATAGAAAAGGGGTAAGATTCCTTTTTCCAAAGTTCTCATGCAGTTGCACTTCCAATTCTGCAAGGCAATATTGGAATTTTATGTGATGAAATCTTGGCAAGTTACTTTAGGGGTGGCTTCTTTTTCTTTCGAAGGATGGAGATATCTGCATGTTTTTATTATTTATATAACTTCCCTTCATGTTGTCTTGACGATATGCTACTTTATGATGTTAATAAATGCTGTATTTTTTTTGGGGGGGGGGGGGGGGAAGGGTTGTAGAAAACCAGCAAGAGAGTCCACTTTGTGAGGAGCCTAATAAGGGAGGTGGCTGGTTTTGCTCCGTACGAGAAGAGGATTACTGAACTTCTCAAAGTCGGAAAAGATAAGCGGGCATTGAAGGTGGCAAAGAGAAAGCTACGCACTCACAAGAGGGCCAAGAAGAAGCGTGAGGAGATGGCCAGTGTTCTCCGCAAGATGAGGTACTTCGCTTAGCTTAGCATACTTTAGTCTAATGATAACTAAAGTAATTATAAAAATCATTATATTCTATGAGGTTTTGTTTTGGGATGCTGAAAGCATTTCTTGTGTATTATTAACATTCACAGGTCAGCTGGAGGTGGAGAGAAGAAGAAGTGAATTTTCTTTGTTCTTTATTATTATTATTATTATTCTGTTTTTTTTTTTAGAGTTTTGACTTTTGCTTTTATTTTAGATCTCAAAAATTTGAAAA
>JBBYHO010000003.1:6868908-6880139 GCA_038382025.1 Adansonia gregorii | reverse complement strand
TTATTATTATTATTATTCTGTTTTTTTTTTTAGAGTTTTGACTTTTGCTTTTATTTTAGATCTCAAAAATTTGAAAATTTTGATGGTTAAGAGATGGTTAAAATTGATCTATTTCTTTGAACCTTGTTTATTCTCTTATCTGCCACCATTTCTATCAGTCAAACCATGCGATGAGACTAACTTGAAATATATATATATATATATATATAAATAGTACATTAGTAAATTTTAACTAGTGTTTTAGAAGTATTCATTAGTAATACTCTGAGTGGGGTGTAAAAAGGTTATTTGTGCTTGCAAGTTTTTTTTTTTTTTTTAGTGCGGTTAAAAAAATCAAATTCAAATTTAGAAAAAAAAAAAATACAATAAAGATACTTTAACTCCTTAGTGTACCAAATTCTTTTTTGCTTCTTTTTTTTTTCTCGTAACTGAAATACTGCGAAAAGAAAGCTACAAACTCCGTAGAAACTGATTTAGCAGTCAGCCCATTGAATTCGAAAAAAATGAAGAGTAGGAGAAACAGAGTGATGTGGAATACGGAACCGGTGGCGCCGATTCGCTTTCTTCTCCTGTCGATTTCCACCCCATTATGACGTCTTTTTATTATTATTTTTTTACTTTTACTGCTGCGGAAATATTTCTCAACTAATTTCTTTATAGAACAATATTATAAAAAGAAAAAAAAAAAGAGGTAGAATTGGGAAGGGATGTGTAAGAATGGTTGTCAGACCATTTTCGTAATTCCCTTAACAATGATTGTTTTTTTGGTTATTAGACCATTTTTCAAGATATTAGCAATTGAAGGCATGTCCTTTTTTATATATCAATTTTGAGATATAAAATAATAAATATTAAAATTTTAATTTAAAATTTATTTAATATTAATAAATTATATAAATTAATTGAATTTAATTTTAAATTGAGTTAATGTGTCTTCAAATTATTTGTTGTTTAGTGAAAACTATTTATAACGAAAGGTAGTGGGTGGGTCCCACAAAAATTGTTTTGACCTTAAATGAATATAATACTGATCATTCTGCGACTACTCATATCTTTAAAGACTACTTTTAATTATTAAAATATAAGACGCGGTTTTCGTTTTGCTCTCCCTCTCTCGTAATAGCGGCATTTATCACATGTCATTACCACAAATTAATCCGAGAAATCATATTTCATGTATAGTTGAATTTTCTAACCAGCTTTAAATTCTCGCCTCTACATTTGGAAACGCTGGATACCCTACCATTTGTCTGCCCTTTTTTAGACTCTATCTCTCTCTCTCTTATCCCTTGGCATCGTCTTCAATTTCCATTTTTCAGCCTTAACGCTGTTCTACTTACGCTATAGTATGAACACCGACGCAGGTGAATATTTCTTTCTTGCTTTTCTTTTCCTTTTTTTTTGTTTTTTTCTTTTTGGCTCTATTTGTTAATTTCCGGTTTTCCTTCTTTTGGTCAACGGGATTTTCTCTCAGACGATTTAGTCTTCCGCCTAATTATGCGCTGAGTTTCTCCAAACTGTGTGGAATCTTTTTTTTATTTGAATTTTGGCAGTGGTCGAGTTTTTAGGCAACGTTCCGTTGCTGCAGAGATTACCGAGTTCTTCGTTCAAGAGAATAGCTGAAGTCGTTAAGTTTAAGCACTATGGTAATTTTTAAAGTTCTGATCCCAATTAAGTTAAATGAAATGATTGCGATTTGATTTTCCATTTGATCTGCGTCTATTTTTCTTTAATTTGCTTTATATGCTAGCCAACAGAATCTTTCATCAGGTTAAATCAAACTACAATGAAATATATTAAAATTTTGATTATTTACTGAGTTTGCTTAAAATAATTTGCGTTGCAGAAAAAGGAGATTATGTCGTTCGGGAAGGAGATGTTGGAGATGGAATATATTTCGTATGGGAAGGAGAGGTCTGTGTTTTTTATTTTTTATTTTTTGATTACGTACAATATTATTCCCTTTGCTCCTTTTAGGCTCCGTTTGGTTGTTAATTTTGTTTTTTTTTTTTTTTTTTTTGGCTTTCTCAAAAATCTTTCAAATATAGATGCATGAGACAGTAGATAAAATGTATTGATTGTATTTGTTTCATAAATGGGTAAAATTTTGCATTCAGATAACTGATATTTGTTTTTAAGACGCAAAAATCTAAACCAAGCAGAGTGCTGAGTTTCAATTTCGTGGTTTATAGGCTGAAGTATCTGGATCAGTCCATGCTGACGAAGAAGACCGATTTGAGTATCAGTTGAAACGATATGATTACTTTGGCCATGGTTAGAAGCTTGTCTATCTTTCCTTAATGTGATATTTTTGCAATTTTAAGTGTTTGCCTTTAGAGTCTTTGTGTGTGCATTTATGTCTGTGATTAGTCTGATATGAAATTATGAATAGAAATGGCCTGAAATCAACTAATGATGAAGGCATTAGTCCTAAATAGAATATAATTGAGCTTGCTTTTGCAGTTACTTCTGCGTCTGTTCACGTGGCAGACATAATCGCTTTAACTAAGGTAGAGCTAAATATTTCTTACTTCTCCTTTGCATAAATTTTCTTGACCGGTACATTCCAACCACTAAAGTTTATGACAATGCACTCAGTGAGAAAATTAATATGGACTACCTGTAACTACAGCTGACCTGCCTGGTGCTGCCCCATGAGCACTGCAGTTTGCTTCAGTCAAAATCTATCTGGAGCACAGATAAGACGCTTGAAACCTCTGCACTTGTGGAAAGTATATTGCATTTGGAGTCAATAGAAGTATGCTTCTTCTATTGTCGTTTCTTTTCTTTCTTTTTGACTCAAAACTTTACATTTGTGCTTGAACTTAAGATGTTTTTCATGCTACTGAGTAACTGTTTAGAATAAAAGTGCACTTATGATTAAGTTTCTTTTGTCAAAGAAATACTTTTTTTTTCCTTCATTTTACCAACTTTCATAAATACACAGATGTGACTGGGTTAAAAATCCTGGTTACCTGTATGTGTTGTTTGACATGTTCAGATTATATGTCAAGTCTGAACGGTACTCACCCTTCATCTGCACTATTCATTTTTATGATGTAAGAGCTTTGACATTTTCAAATAATGTCTTGTCTATCATGTGAATTAAATGGCATGTTTTCTTTGAAGAAAAATAGCTGAATGGTCATCACTATAGGAATGGAACTCTCTTAGCTTGCATAGTTTTGAGGCTTAACCTATGAATTCACAATCCCAGGCTCCCAGCCATGTGTTGGCAAGAAATATCTCTCCCTTTTTCCTCTATCCTGCGTCTGAATCTTCATATAACCTTAGCACTTATGTGCCCTCTCTACCCTTTTCATCAGCTACCAACAAAAGCTAAAAGAATTGTGCTGCATGCATAGTGTCCATCTAAAGTGAGTGAAAAGTTAATTGACGTTAGGAATGGTGACAAGTTTTAGAGTTCATGTTTTCTTGGTATACTTTTAATCATTCCACTTTTTTATTGAAACATGCTAAATAGTGTTGGAAAACAGTTGACCTAACTAGTTTCTTGTGATTCTATTTGTTGAAGTTGAACATATTCCAAGGAATTACTTTGCCAGATGCTCCGAAATTTGGGAAGGTCTTTGGAGGACAGTTGGTTGGACAGGCATGTTTAAGCATTTTCCTCTCCTTTATTCTCCTTGACCTGTGATCCTTCTGGCTTACCTTTTATGATAACATATTTTAGACAAATATATGTATATATATATATGCTTCCTTTGTATTTACTTGTATGCTTGATGCATATGATAGTCAATAGTATTTCAACACTGTTGTTTTAGGTGAAGACGATAAGTTTCTAGTTGTAGTTTGTGTGTTTAAATGGAGACCTAATATATTTTTTCTGATGAGTACAAATGATTCAAAGATGAAATTGCTGGCACTAAAACACAGGGCCTCTTGTGTGTTGAGCAAATGGGTGATATATTATGATGTGGCTCGTTAGTTTATTTATATATATATATATATATTTATATATAACTACTTAAATATAGAGATTGGTATTTAGTTTATAGTGAGGTAATACATTTCCCGCATGGAATCTTTGAGAGAGAAAAAGGAGGATATAAAGCAGCTTAGCTCATGTCTTGACATGTAAATAGACTTTTAGCTTCTGATATGTCACATTAAGTGGTTCAATTGACTTGATGGACTTAGTAATCGTTGTCCTATTTGCTTCCTGTTGATTATGATAGTGTTAACTGAGATAACCGCTTCCTTCCTTTTCCTTTTGTGGTCACTTATTCAGGCACTGGCTGCAGCATCAAAAACTGTTGATTCTCTTAAAATTGTCCATAGTTTGCACTCTTATTTTCTGATGGTTGGGGATTTTAATAGTAAGTGCCTTATCTGTGAGCTTTAGTAAAATAAATAGATTCTTCATTTTTTTTTTTTTTTTTTGGTTTTCAGAAATGTCCTCCTGGTGATATATTTACATTGTAAATCAATTTGTGCATGACTCACTATAAATGAGAAATTGTTGCGCATTTTCAATCTTCATAACTTTAGCAATTTGAAATATGTCCAAGCTAGTAAATTTCATTCTTCATCTCTATCTTCCTGTCATTTGGAAGGGTATTCTAGCCATGACTCACGACCTTAAAGAAATGAATATTAGTTGCCAAACTGTGTAAGTAGACAGAAAAATTATAAACTCACAACACACTTTGCACAAAGCTGCATAAGCAATTTTGTTTCGTTTTTGGCCTCCAAAAGATTATTGGTTCTACTCTGTTTCTTTAGTGTTTGTCTTATTAATGATGTTTGGTTGAAAGGCATTGAGCATGCTATTTTTGGTAGTGTTTGTGTTTAATGTGTATGTAACTTTGTGAGTAAATTATTTAAACATCCTTCATATCATGAAGAATCAGTACCATGAATTAGTCATAGCTTTTACATGGTTTTTGTTTATTGAACTTTGCGATTAAACCACTGATTCATCCTGTTATTGAAATTAGCATTTCAAGTGAAAATTTTCTTAATAGAAATTATATATATACATACTTTTACAGTGCCTATAATATATCAAGTTAATCGTCTACGTGATGGTCGGAACTTTGCCACCCGTAGAGTAGATGCAATACAAAAGGGAAACATCATATTCACATTATTAGCTTCTTTTCAGGTATGCAATATTTTCTTCATTTTATATTCAAAGGTTGCCATCTACTTTCCTATTTCTTCAGTTATTAGCTTACTTAGCTTGTCGTATGAGTTTGAATGTTTAATGAGTCTTGACAGGTAGGTATAATTGTTAATTATATATCTAAGAAGAACTATTATGATCCACTTTTTCACTTAATTGGATTGGTAGTTTCTTTATACCATCTGTAGATCCATATTGTTAGGAATAAAAATTGTATGAATGGCTGTTTTATAGAACATAAAAGACAAGAATATCTGTTCAGCATTGCTTACTCTGCTTCTTTTATGAAGGTTCCAGTGGCAGAATTTAGAGATGGTAAACCCGAAAAAGCTAGTTTTCAATCAGATTACTAACAAAGCATAAGAAAATTGAGTTGAATTTGCTTTTTCCAACTCGTTAATGAACGAGTTATTTTATCTATAGATAATATGTAAAGAAGATGTGCTGAGATGGGTGTTTGATAATGATGATTTATACAACAATATTTTATCCAGCAGTTATTTTCTCTATTTATTATAATTTTAATATTGACTTTTGGTGCAATAGTATATTATAATATATGCTAATGTGATAACTGCTGAAAGGGTTCTTGTAGCATCTCAGATTACTGTACTTTTGCATGAGTTGATTTTACAGAAAGAAGAAGAAGGGTTTGATCATCAAGCAGCAATGATGCCATCTGTACCAGCTCCAGATTCGGTAATTAATACATTCTTTAAGTAACATTTCCAGTCATTTGCTGTGGTGGATAGTTGGATAAGAGTATTATTCTTTGACCTAATGCAGCTTCTGTCATTGGATGAGCTACGAGAATTACGTCTCACTGATCCCCGTCTTCCCATGTAAGAATTCTAGTACTCGCTAATACTATCTATACTATCTATGTGTTTTTGTGTGTGTGTAACTTTTCATAGTTCAATGCTTTAATTTGATTTCAATAAATTTTGCATCTTATCTCATCTATTCTCTGTTTACTTGGTTACTTGTTTGTTTTGTTGTAAAGACATTTTTTTTTCTTTGGTGGCATCCTTTATATAGTATATCTATATCTACAGGAACTCGTTTTAAGTTGCTCAACAAAAAATTATTTTAGTTCTTTGACATCCCTGCCCCCCTTTCCCCAAGAGAAAGAAAATGCAAAAACCTATCTGGTGGCCAAATATTTGTCTTTGGATAGTGTGTTATTTGAGTTTTGTTGTGTTATGTGCCATGACTTGTAATCTTTTGTTTCAGGAGTTATCGAAAAAAGGTTGCCACAACAAAATTTGTTCCTTGGCCCATAGAGATAAGGTTTTGTGCACCTAACACTAACACAAACCAGACAAAATCTGATCCAAGGTTAGGATTTTTTTATGTTGGCTCGTAATTATAGCTTTTTAATTAAATACAAATTTTAAATATTAATATGCATCTACCAATTTAGCTGCAGCCTTATCATTTTTCGTTGAAGTTATATCTTATTTGAGAACGATAATTTGCTTTACAGTTTGAGATATTGGTTTAGAGCCAAAGGAAAACTTTCAGATGATCAAGCTTTGCATAGGTCAGTGATCCCCTGAAATGCTAAATACTTGTACTTTTTTTGTCTATACGTATTCCTAACTACTTTTGCTCTGCTAATGACTTAGCAAAATACTCAAAATCCTTATCTGTATAGAGTGTAGCATGTGCGGCTAAATGCATACACGTCCACTCTAGTTTCCCATCTTACCAGAAGTACAAGCGTATGGCAACCGTAATGGACTAGCAACTTCAGACAGCATATATAATTATATATAGATTGGGGTGTAGATTTACCTTTTATTTATTTTATATGGTTGTTTCTTTTTTCTTTTTTTTTTTTTTGGCAGATGTGTAGTGGCCTTTGCTTCAGATCTGATATTTAGCAGTGTCAGTTTGAATCCAAACCGCAGAAAGGGTTTCAAGTCAGCTTCCCTTAGCTTGGACCACTCGTAAGAATTTGCTAATCTGCATCACATCAACAGTATTCTTTTCGTTTGTGGGGTCATAGATCTGCATCAAATCAAAATTTATTTTCTCTTGCTGGCTTCTATATTTAGAATATTTTCATATTAGCCAAATCCCCCCCCCCCCCCAAGCCCAACCAAAAATACAACCATGCATATATTATAAACATACCTAATGGGCATGAATCCGAAGTTTAGCTCAATTAGTTCATGCTCTTATCATTAAGAGGTGGTATCCAACAGGTCTGAGATTCTAATTCCAACATCTACAACCCTTCCCCTAGCTCTAACTTGTAGCCTTCTTTATATCAAAAAGAAAAGTATCAAAGGGACAAAATAGAGGCTTCTGAATATAGAGAAAAATTTAAGTGCACCTATATGGCTACTTATCGAAGGAATAAAAAAAGTTTCAACATATCTTTATTTTTTTTTCCATATATATATATATATATATATATATATATAACATTATTAACTCTTTCCTTGGTGTTTCCCAGGATGTGGTTCCATCGGCATGTTAGGGCTGACGACTGGTTATTGTTCGTGGTAGGTGTATTTAAGATGATATCTGTTCTTACGTATGATTACATTTTATATTTCATTTTCATAAACGAAAGAAAATCATTGATAAAACCGAAGTCATACTGCAGATTGTGAGTCCTACAGCCTGTGTTACCCGTGGCTTTGTGTCGGGCCAAATGTTCAACAGAAAGGGAGAGGTATTTAGTTTCGCTTCTTTTTATTATTATTATTATTGTTATTATTATTATTATTATCTTCTTCAGGCATCAGCGTTGTTCCCTTTCCCTCTTGTGTTGCATTTTTCTTTTGCTTTTCCACCAATACTATTATTCTTACGTTTATTTGCAGCTTGTTGTATCATTGACTCAAGAAGCCCTGCTTAGGTTGGCTGGCCCCCCCAACCCGCCCGGTGTCTCAAAGCTTTGAATAGTAATTCTCTTTTGCTTAAGGATAAGGTTCTGAGTTTCCTAGCATAGATTCGCAATCCAGATAGTTGCTTCGTGGCAATCCTAGTGAAAAATTAAAAAAAAATCCCAAATTTATTAAATAAATTATTCATTTTGTGAAAGTTATTGCAGGAAATATATTTTAAATGGTATGTATATGTCAATCCCGTTGTAGAGTTTAAAAACTGTGGTAATGATGATTGTGATTATTTTTTATTAAATCCATCTTAAAGATGGTTAAATCGGTAATTAAATTTTTTAACCTTAATTTATGTTAAAAAAAGAGCCCAAAGGCGATTGTACAAGCGCATCAATTTGATACAAAGTTTCAAACACAGCAATAATAAAATGAATGATTACAACCCCTTTGGTGACGATTTAACGAGTGTTAGTATTATTATTTTTATTTTAATTTATTTTGGATGATATTGGCATTGCGATTGTCTCTCTTCCATTTTGCCTTTGATTTTAAAAAATGAGAAAAATACGTGAATCACAAAAAATAAAAAATAAAAAAAATGGTATAGTTTAGTTGTTTGGTCAATTCCTCAACGAGTTATTATCTTTTTTTTTTAATTCATAATTTAATTTTTCAATCAATCATTTAATCAAATTCAGAGTTCTGTATATACTATAAATTTTTAAGGAAAGGAACCCCCATTAATAAAAGCTCACTTCAAGTTCAAGGGTAAAAATGCAAGAAAATGAAATTTCTTTGCCAACAAAAAAAAAGGGAAAAAGAAAATAAAAAAGAAAAAAGGAAAATCCAAAACTCGTTGTTGGATTTTTTTAACGCATTCACCAAAATCCTAAATTTGAGCCTATAAGTAAAGCCCAAAGGAAACTGGGGTTCCTTTGCTTTCTTCTGACGTTATCCATTCCACTCGTAATTTTCCTGTTCTTAATTTTATCACGCCAAACACATTCACCCCTAAGATACTCGTCATTAATTCCGGAATTCAATTCTACCGCTCCTAAATTTGGAGCGCTTATATATATACCTTTTGAATCTCCGTTTATTTTCCCTCATTTCCGACTATTCAATCTACTGACCCGGTTATCCCAGGTCAGCATTCTCTCTCTCTCTCTCTCTCTCTCTTTTCCAATTTTAAAAAATTGTTTTCTTATATATATATATATATATTTTTTCCGATCCTTGCTTCAATTTGATTTTTTTGATTTGATATTGATTTTCCATTTAAATGTTTAATTGCAGCGTTGTCTTTTCCCCTTTTGGAGTTTATGTTCATTGTTCTTTGTACTGTTTTTTTTTTTTTAGATAATTAGCTTAGCGAAGTTGATTGTTTTTCTCGTTATTTAGGTGATTGATCTCGTTTCTTTGCGCCTGTAATTTTTGTCCAAATTTAAGTTTGGGAAAGAGATTATTCCTTTATGTTTTGGGTCAATAGTTAGCTTAACTCAATTCTTAAGTTCTCTTCCAAGATCAATGCCAGCTTGAATTTTTAATATTTTCCCCAAATCAAAATCCAAAAAATATCGTAGGTAATGAATTTTTTTTTTCCCAATTATCAATTTATTTGGTTAGTAGAACTTTATTTGACTTTAGGATTGCAATGTAGAGTTTTGTAGGTGGATTAGTTGGTATCGATCAAATGGAACGAACTCAAGAGCCATTGATATGTGGGCTTCCTGATGATATCTCGCTTTTCTGCTTGGCTAGAGTCCCTCGAGAGTATCATGCGGTCTTGAAGTGTGTTTCAAGGAGATGGAGGGACTTGGTGCACAGTGAAGAGTGGCATGCTTATCGTAGAAAGCATAATTTAGATGAAACTTGGATCTATGCTTTATGTCGAGACAAGTTTGAGCGGGTTTGTTGTTATGTGTTGGATCCCAATTCTCCAAGAAGGTTTTGGAAGCCGATGCAGAGCTTACCATCTCGAAGCTTGCAGAGAAAAGGAATAGGTTTTGAAGTGTTGGGGAAGAAACTGTACTTGATGGGTGGCTGCAGATGGTCTGAGGATGCTACTAATGAGGCATATTGCTATGATGCTTCCTACAACACTTGGACTGAAGCTAGGCCCTTATCAACTGCAAGGTAATGAACTTTCTTCTCTTTTCTCCGAGAAGTTATTCCTTATGTTTGTGGCGGCATTGAAGTACTTCAACTCCCTTTCCCTGTTTTCAGTAGGCAAATAAATGAATTACCAAATACTTATCTTTGTCTTACCACTAAAAGGGAATTAACTTTTCTGCTCCGCTTACTTTGTATCGTATTTTTACATGATATCAAGGCCTTCAGTTTCTCCAATTTTGCTTGCCTGTCAATAGAATACTTTACCTCTCTTTTAGATGATTTTAAGGTGATCTTGGGGTTTTACATGCTCAGGTGCTACTTTGCTTGTGAAGTTCTCAATCAGAAAATCTACGCAATTGGTGGATTGGGTTTTAACTCAAGTGTTCCGCACTCTTGGGACAGTTATGATCCTTGCACAAACAATTGGAGTTCTTACTCGGATCCAAACATTATTCCTGAAATAGAAGATTCTTTTGTCTTGGATGGGAAGGTCTATATTCGCTGTGGCAGATCTGCTGTAACTTCTCATGTTTATGCGGTAGTTTATGAGCCATCGAGTGGCACTTGGCAGCATCCTGATGCTGACATGGTGTCAGGCTGGCAGGGTCCTGCGGTTGTTGTAGATGGGACACTTTATGTGCTAGATGAGAGTTCCGGAACAAGGTTAATGATGTGGCAGAAGGATATTAGAGAGTGGGTGGCCATAGGGAGGCTTTCACCCTTACTAACAAGACCACCTTGCAAGCTTGTTGCTGTTGGAAAGAGCATTTATATGATAGGGAAGGGGCGTAGTACAGTAGTTGTTGATGTTGGCAGTGCAGGAAATATGGCAGGCATGATGGTGAGTTCCTCCATACCTAAACTCACTTCAAATGATGAGATTATAAGTTGTAAATGTTTGGCCATCTGAAATATTGAACTTGGATTTGTTGAAACCCTAGCATTGTGCAATATTCAAAACACAATAAGTTCTGACCTCATAAATGAAAAATCATCACTCTTGTAAGTTATATGCATCATTCCATAGAACGCCTTTCAGTTTCTAGTACAGTTGAGTATTCTTTTATGGACTGATGATATCAATTATGCTAACTGCTATGCTTGTTGTG
>JBBYHO010000003.1:6776660-6791307 GCA_038382025.1 Adansonia gregorii | reverse complement strand
TGCTGCAAGCTTAACAAGTGACGGCCAAAAGTGACTTCATTTCCCTCAAATTATGGTTAAAGAATGGTGATTCAAAAGTTCCTTCAAGTTCTCAATCGGCAAAAATTTAACCACCCCGACGATGACTCGTATAAAACCACCACATACTTGGGGCAGGCAGCATCAGCTTGCCACTTGTTCTTCTCGTAAATTTCAACGGTAAACTTCACATTAGTAAAAAAAAAAAAAAAAAAGCTACTACTATTTATTTCACACACATATTTCAACAATAAACTTCACATTAGTAGCAGCTAAGAATGAAAGGATTCTTCGCTGCAATGCGTAAAAAGAATAGCTCACTGCAGATTTTCATCTTCATTTACAAGATTGTAAGAAATAATATATTCGTTAAAGGTTTTGCAAACGAATGCCTTATAGAACATTTTAAGATTAGTTAATATGCTATTAATAATAAAATGTCTTAAAATGCAACAGTTAACAATTTTATTCATGCGATAGTTTGATCTTACTACACTTGTTGGCAAATTCCTTCATCAAAAACATGAAACTTCCTTCCTAAGGAAAAAATGACCTGAAGGCCCATCATTTGGCAGCAGCGCTAGCCTCGCAACATTTTCAGCTCCTTCAGCGGCAGTAAGGACCCCAGTGTTGCAAGTTATATCAGTTTTCACAAAGCCTGGGCCAAGGGAATTGACAAGGAAACTTGGGTACTTCTTAGCCAGGATCCTTGTGTAGACATTCATCGGTGCTTTAGAGAGTGTATACGCTGAGAAATAAGTAGGCCAGCCTTGATCTTTTAGCACTTCCCCTTTATAATCTTTAAGAAACTGCCTTAAAACTTCATCCATTTGTTCCTCTGTAAGACTTTCAGCATTGCTCAACACTTTCTTGGCCCACTGACTAGGTATATTCTGAACAAAACATGAGAGATGATAGAGAAAACATCTGTCAAACTTTATAGAAATATTAATTTTGACGCTAGAGCTACGGACGGAACCATAGGACTATACTAAAATATTCTTTTGATTTTTAAAGAAGATTCATAGCAGCTGCCGCTGATGCAACCATGGGTCCGAAGAAAAGGGAGCTGTCCTCGACCTGCTTCAGCCTTCAATTCAACATGAATATGTTACCATTATTTTGTATGTAGCTTGAGAGGATTCCTAGAAATCCAATTTATTTCCATTTTTATTATAGTTATCCTAAGGGAGTGCAGTTTAGCAACTCAGATTAAACTTAGATGGATGGTAATAGTTTCAAAGTTTCAACAACATTTCATCTTTGCATTAATTTATTTATATCAGTTAGTTGAAACCTTGAAAACTAGAGTTATTTATCAGGATAAAGTACCTTCAACAACCCCAACATAGATGAAACATTGACAATCCTGGGGGAGTCAGATAACTGGAGAAGGGCAACAAATGCTTCAGCCATTCTTTTAGCACCATAGTAGTTGGTTTCCAGGCATTCTTCTGCCAATTCAAAAGTTTGAGTTGCAATCTCAAACTGATTCGCTTGCTCTTCAGTTGGCTGCAATCTCAAACTTCTTAATTCGACTTTTGTTCTTCAACCAATAAAAAGTTCTTCATATCCCATAAACAAATGATTCGGCAATACATCGTATGTTCTTGCTTTCTCAGACCAGTAATGAATATGCTATTCCAGAGCAAAGTTTTGGATTTTAGTTATAATACAAGTAAAAAAAAAATTATTCAAATTCATGATTAAAAAACCTTGTATGCTAGCTAATTACAGTGAATAGATCAATTTATGAGTAACAATCAATTAATTACTATTGACGTAAAAGCATATTACTTACAAAGTAACCAGAAAGTTCGGTGGCCTTGGCAAAAGCCTGATGATCTAGAATAGCTCCACAGATCCCAGCATTGTTAACCTGAACGTGGTTCCCAATACAAACAACTTATTAGATAGAATCTCAAGATTTATTTTTCTTTGTTATTTTTCATCTTTCAAATGAAAAGCTGACATTTTGAAGAAATGGGTAATCAATGATTTACCAAGATATCAAGTTTTCCAAATTTAGATTTGACATAATGTGCAAGGGAAGCAATACTAGAAGGATCTGTAACATCAAGTTTATGAAAAACTACATGATCATCAGAAAGACCAGAATCTTTCAATTTTGCAACAGCTTCAAGTCCTCTTTTTTCATCTCTAGAAGTCAAAATTACCATGATCCCTTTTGAAGCTAAGTTCCTGCATAGCTCAAAACCAATTCCCTTGTTTGCCCCTGTTACAACTGCATACCTAAGAGGTAGAAAAAAAAAAAAACCAAAAACAAAAATTGATGAAGGTCAAACATTACTTGGACAGAACACATAATATCAATGAAATCATGAAAGCGAAGATACCTTTTTGTTGCAAGAAAAGTTGATCCTTCTTCTGCCATTCCGGTCTATAGTTTGAAGGAGAAACAAATGAGTTTTATTACTGGGTATTGAGGCGTGTACCAAAAGTCAGAAAGGAAAATGAAAATGAGTTAGCTTAAAGCCAAAAGCATTTTTTCTCTTATAAATGAGGAAGCGGGAGTTTTTTCATCTTTTTTAATAAGGTCAGCACCCGAATCCATTTTGTAATAAGGTATTTATTATTGGATTTTCTGATAGGTGCAAATCTGTTCTTAAGATTTATTTTTGATGATTTTTCGTTTTTCTTTTTGGATTTGTTTGGGAAGATTCTCCAATATTTTATGAATTTGCAAATGTTGTTTTAAAAGATTTTATGGTATCTTTTGAATGTTCATCCCAAACCTTTGATCATTCAAACCCACAGGCCATAACCACAAGCTCTCATATGGTCAACAAGGAAAAACACCATGCAAGCCATAGAGCATAGAAAAACAAAAAACCCGGTAAAACAATAAAAGGGACATTCGGCTATGGTGCGAGTCGGGGAGCCCGGGGGACACACAGTCGCTCGAAACTTTTGCTTTTGAATAGTTTTTTGTTAAATCTTCATTGTTCTTAAAATTTATGCTTTTTAATCATTATTTGAATACTTATTATCTGATGTTTTAAAATAAAACTTAATGTTTTATGAGAATTAAAAATTAATGATTATTATTGAAGAAAATTTTCCATGAGGAAAAGTTGGAGTATTAATTATTTCTTGAAAAGAAAAAATCTCAGAAAAAAAGCATTGTCGCATGGTTTGATCTTTGATGTTCAACTTTATTAAGGAATTGAAGATTGGCATGCATCAAGCAACACAAAGTGGACCATGTCATTCAAATGATAAGTCCTACTTGTTGCAAAGCAGGTAAAATTTCCTGGGCTTACTATACTACTTATGGCATTCAGGCTTCTGCTAGAATTGAAAGTATTCTTCAATGATCTCCATATAATCCTAACCACTGAAGAGATTTTTTTTTTTAAAAGAATACTATAAATGGTTTTAGGGATAATAGAAGTTCATCAAAGAAAACTGTTTAATATAGAATTGAGCATCCAATTACTTCAAGTTTATGATTTTACTTGTGTACTATATAGGGGTGGTATTGAGTGTAAACATTGCAATTTCACTTTGCTATATTTAAAATTTATGAAGGAAAAAATTATTTAGCTATTTGAAACTAATTTCTACTAAATAATCTACTTACCTTAAAATTATGAGTAGATTTATTTTTTTTCTCCCTAAATAATATTATCACAAAAAGCGAGCTAATTATTGGCATAAGATAAAAGATAGACATTATTTATTTTCCCCTAAATTTATTAATTTATTTATATGCATTTATATATTTTTAGTTGACATAATCATTATTAAAATATTAAAATTTATATAAATATAAAATATATTTTTATTATGTTTTTCATATTATTTTAAAAAAAAATCAAGTTTTAACATTGCAATCTTTTCTTAAAAAAAAAGAAAAAAAGAAATGAAATCAACATCTTCAGCTGAATGAGGGGGAAAAAAAAACCCATTCTTGGAAGTTGAAACTTCAAAGTCGAAATTATCACTCACATTAAACCCAAAAAAAATGTTCATTGGATACTCATTAGTATCTGGTGAGCAGAAATGATTAGAAATAAGATATTTGTTGTGACATAGTAGCATTTTCCTTGATATTTATAAAAAAAGGGAAGAATAATTACATATAATAATTTGCTGACAAAAAAAAGAATTTAATGGCTTTAAACTCTTAATAAATACTGGAAATTTATTAAAAAATATGAACATAAAAGAGCAGAAAGTTAATTTGCTGCTGCTGAGTCCACATAGAAACAGCCTCCAAATCCAACAAACTATGAAAAACAAAATTGAAATCGGGTACCACATGAACCAGTGGGTTTTTGCAAACCAACGCCTTTAAAATATTTTAAAATTAATTAATATACTATTTATCATAACATTTATTAAAATGCAACAGTTGGAACTTTATTCATGCGATAGTTGATAGAACTTTATTTATGCGATAGTTTGATCTTATTGCACTTGTTGGCAACTTCATCAAAAACATGAAACTTCCTTCCTAAGGAAAAAATTACCTGAAGGCCCATCATTTGGCAGCAGTGCTAGCCTCGCAACATTTTCAGCTCCTTCAGCGGGAGTAAGGACCCCAATGTTGCAAGTTATATCAGTTTTCACAAAGCCTGGGCCAAGGGAATTGACAAGGAAACTTGGGTACTTCTTAGCCAGTATCCTTGTGTAGGCATTCATCGCTGCTTTAGAGAGGGTATACGCTGAGAAATAAGTAGGCCAACCTCGATCTTTAAGCACTCCCTCTTTGTAATCTTTAAGAAACTGTTTTAAAACTTCATCCACTTGTTCCTCCGTAACACTTTCGGCATCGCTCAACACTTTCTTGGCCCACTGACTAGGTATATTCTGAACAAACATGAAAACTTCTGTCAAACCTTATAGAATTATTTATTTTGATGCTAAGGCTATGGAATCATGAGACTATACAAAAAAAATCTGTTGATTTTTAAAGAAGGTTCATAGCAACTACTGCTGATGCAACCATGGGTCCAAAAGAAACGGAAGCTGTCAGCCACATCCTTCAGCCTTCAATTCAACATGAATATAATAACATTATTTTGTAGGAGCTTGAGAATATTCCTAGAAAACCAATTTATTTCTCTTTTTATTATAGTTATCCTGAGGGAGTGCAGATTAGCAACTCAGATTAAACTTGGATGGCAACAGTTTGAAGTTTCAACAACGTTTCATCTTTGAATTAATTTATTTATATCAGTTAGTTGAAACCTTCAAAATTAGAGTTATTTATCAGGACCAAGTACCTTCAATAACCCCAAAATAGATGAAACATTGACAATCCTGGGGGAGTCAGATAACTGGAGAAGGGGAACAAAGGCTTCAACCATTCTTTTAGCACCATAGTAGTTGGTTTCCAGGCATTCTTCTGCCAACTCAAAAGTTTGAGTTGCAATCTCAAACTGGTTCGCTTGCTCTTCAGTTGGCTGCATGATAAACAGTAATCTTAATTCGACTTTTGTTCCTTTTCATATCCCTTAAACAAATGGTTTGGCAATTTATCATAAGTTCTTGCTTTCTCAAACCACTAACGAATATGTTATTACAGAGCAAAGCTTTGGCTTTTAGTTATAAGTAACAAAATTGTTCAAAATCATGTTTAACAAACGATAATCTACACTTCTATGCTAGTTATTTGCTATGAATAGATTAATTTATGAGTAACAAAACAACCAATTAGTTACTTAAATAACATAAATGCAGAAAACTTACAAAGTAACCAGCAAGTTCAGTAGCTTTGGAAAAAGCCTGATGATCTAGAATAGCTCCAAAAACCCCAGCATTGTTAACCTGCATGTGGTTCCAAACCAAACAACTTACTTGATAAAACAAAGAAGACAAATCTCAAGGTTTTTCCTTATTTTTTTTTTCGGTTTATTTTTCATATTTCAAATGAAAAACTGACATTTTGAAGAAATGGGTCATCAATAATTTACCAAGATATCAAGTTTTCCGAATTTAGATTTGACATAATCTGCAAGGCAAGCAATACTAGAAGGGTCTGTAACGTCGAGTTGATGAAAAACTACATGATCATCGGAAAGACCAGAATGTTTCAATTTTGCAACAGCTTCAAGTCCCCTTTTTTCATCTCTAGAAGTCAAAACTACCATTATCCCTTTCGAAGCTAAGTTCCTGCATAGTTCAAAACCAATTCCCTTGTTTGCTCCTGTTACAACCGCATACCTAAGAGGTAGACCCAAAAAAAAAAAAAAAATTACTGTGACAGAACACATAATATCAAAGAAATCATGAAAGCGAAAATACCTTTTTGTTGAAAGAAAACTTGACCCTTCTTCTGCCATTCTTGTCTAAATTCTAACAACCAAAATAGGATGAATGTAACGGACTGGACAGCTTATAGCTTGAAGGGCAGACGAATAAGTTCATTTCTGGGCATTTAGGAGTGTACCAACAAGTCAAAAGGGAAAAAATAAGGTTAGCTAAAGCCGAAAGCCATTAGTAACAGGAAATTATGTGTTTCCCGTGGGCCTATCTACTTGTATTTGTTTATTTTTTTTTACATGATATAATTATAATTAAATTATTAAAATTTATATAAATATAAATTATATTTATATCATATTTATATTTATATTTATATTTTTTTATATTATTTAAAAAAAATCAAATTCCAAAACTGCAATCTTTTTTTAATCTTCATATTAGATAACGACCTCTTTGTAAGAAAAAAAAAAAAAATCAACATCCAGAGCTCAATGAAACGATTCGTTTGGAGAAAAACCCATCCATGGACGTTGAAACATCAAAGTCACAGTTAACGCTCACATTAAATGAAAAAAAAAAGGGGTAATTGCAGACGGCATTAGTATCTGAGTAGCATTTTCCCTGATATTAAAAATAAGAAGAAAAATTACAGATAATAATTTGCTGAAAATGAAGGATTTAATGGTCTCCAACTCTTATTAAATAATGTAAAATTTATTAAAAAAATATATAGAGCAGAAATTTAATTTGCTAATGGTGAGTCCACCCAGAAATAGCCTCCAAATCCAATAAAATATGGAAAAAAAAACAAAAAGAAAGAAATAAATGTGAGAGGCTAAGCTAGCCGTGCTTCTCATGAACAAGTGGGCTGTAAATTGGGTACCACATGTTTCGGAATACGTATTCCACCGTCTCCTCCTGCATGCACCCCATTCAGTGAAAACCAAATGAAATCAAATATATAAGAAAACCTATTTCTAACTCTAAAGAAGATATACCAAGAAAGGGCTTCTAGAACAACTCGTTTGAACCCTGAATATATATATATATATATATATATATATATATGCATGCTCATAAACACCCTGTTGTGAACATTACGGCCATTCAAACGTGAATATATTAGACATTCCTTTGTTCTAAAATCAATGCGCAAGTCCAGTAAATTTGCTACGGGATTGGAGAAGGGACCATAGAAATTAAAATTCAAATCCCGAACTTATTGAATGCTTCTTCTTAACAATAACACATAAACCAACTGAATTAAGTTTTGGATTTCATAAATTTGCTATTTTTACCATGAAATGCTAGTAGAAGTTTACTAGGTGATAAAAGAAGCAAAGGGAGAAAGAAATTCCATACTTTTGACATGTGCGCCAGTTCTCTAGGACCCACGTCTCCATGGCCTTCTGCCAGTTCCTCTGCAACAGCAGCTCGCAGAACAGATGCTCCAACCTCAGCTGTGATATGTCGGATACTGCCATAGTCCACAACCAGAATGAATTTGATGGAAGAGCAAAGTATTAGAAAGAAAAGAGAATGGTGTCTTTTTAAAACAGGGACCCCAATCACAAAAGCTTTAAATATTTAAAAACTGGGTGCCCATTTGAAATTTTGGGTGTACGAACAAAGAACAGCCCGAACAAATAATAATTTTCACCACTCTGAACAAGGGCAAGCCACCAGTGAAAGCAGCAGAGAATATTACCTGTTGATAGATGGATACAAGATGCCCTTTTGGATTTCTTGGTCAGTGATATAAGATGCAAGACTGCAAGGATAGCATCTCATTCACAATTTCCGGAATGAAGACACAATGTTTTAATCATAGTAAAGAAAGAAAGCTCATTTTGATAAAGGCAGAACTGATTAGTAGACGGATTTAATCAATTAGCATTTTACAACTTAAAATCATACATTGGTGGAGTTCACAAATAGTACAGCTTTGTTTGTTAAAATCAGAAGCGCTACAAGAATTAGTTCATACAGTCTAATATATAAAGGACCCTTGGTGTGGTGCATACTCGCATGAAATGCAAAAAGGCTATTGTAGCCAATGTCTAATAGAGTTTATGAATCAGAGACCTGAAGAATGCAGAATAACATGGGGAGACACAAGCCTACACCGAAACATTGGTCCTTTTGCAGTTCTAATTTTGCATCACTAAGAAACTGAAGTCCCCATGCAGTTACTTTATGTTTATCAACCACAATCATAATTCTATAAAAGTTTCACAACAGCCAGGTAGATATTACAGATAGTAAATTGGATAGTTTTCCAAGCATTTACCATTGTGAATTCTGGACTTCAACCACTATCAAAAGAGAGGGAGAGAACAAGAACAGAAGCAACTATATAATATTAATCATATTCATACCATTCAGCAGCAGCTTGCAACATTCCATCAGTTATAAAACGAGCACCTGAGAGCAAAGCTCCCAAACCAATCCTGGATTAGAAGCAACGATGGTTAAACCAAAGTTAAGATCCAAGTATGGTTACGAAAAGAACAAGGAACCAGAAACTAACACCTACCCTGGGAACAGGTACATGTTATTTGCTTGATTCACATAGCCCACTTCTCCATTACCTGTCAGCAGGCAAATGATTAATTAAGATGTAATAATAACCACAACTGAAAAAAAAAATCATAATCATGTGCCACAACATAGCCAGCAACGGCTCTCTTATAAAGGAGAGAAGCACCAAAAGCTTGTAAATGTGTGATGCAAAATCTTTCAAATTCATTTGGTACGGAAGATACCAAGATGGACATTTTCAAAAGGGCTTCCACTGGCAAAGACTATGTTTTCTCCAGCATGTTCAAAAGCATCAGCAGCAGTGCATTCAGCTGTCCAATGGGAATGCAAACAGATGTCAAGACAAAATATCTAGTTTCACAACGAAAACCAAAACGCATGCAGGGCAGAAAAAACAAACCATTCATGGTGGGATTTGACATTGCAAAAATAGCACGTTTACTTGAATCAGATTCACTCAAGGCCTTGAGCACCTGCTTTTGCGCCAACACAGTAGTGAGGAACTCAACACTATGCAGAAGATAATAGAGATGTAGAGAAAAGTAGGAACTTCCACCTCTTCATTGAACACACCACCAACGCCAGACAAACCAAGAAGCACATCAGGTTTGACCTTCTTAACCTGAATAAAATTTGGTTCACAGTAATGAGGTTCTTATATATGTGAAGAACACCCATAACTTGCAGAAGACTATATTTATAAAAGTGTAGCATAACATCCTTTTTTGTCATAATTCACTACAAATTCTGCACTGATTGCTTTTCTCATTTGCACGCAATTCCATATAACACCAGCCTGGCATTTATACATGCTGTCCCTCAAGCACTAACATTGAACTTACCACTTCAAGTAAAGAAGCCCCCTCTCTAAGTCCCACTATATGCCCTGGATCTTTCGCAAACGGTGCTGCTGCTGGATCAAGATTCTTCCTCTCTTTAGTGATAAGACCCTTAACCAACAACAAATAGAAAAGTAAGTACATAGCTGCCACATGGAGGATGAAATAAAATTTACCATATGTTCAATTGACACATAGCTAAAATTAGAGCATTTAGATTCCTAAAGTCAAAACCATAACAATTTTCTAGTAAGAAGAAATTAAAAAAAAAAAAAAAACTATGAGCGAAGACTGAAGTACTTAGCATATAAAAAACCCATAGATCATATTTCTAGTAAAACTTTATCAAATGTTTTGTTTATGCAAGCCTCATTCTTATTACACAAGAGAAAGGACATATTACATATCTAAGAGAACAGAACAAGCTTTGCTCAAATAGGATGAAGAGTACTAGAGTGGAAGTACAAAACCATACATCTTTATCAAGTAGGAAAAAGTTCTGTGCAGCTGTTTCGCTTTTTCCTGTCATCCTCACAACGGCTTGTACAGCCATGCTAAGAACACCAAGCCCTGCACTGGAAGCCCGAGAGAAAGGTGGCTATGAGAAATAAAGCCAAGAGGGAATGGGCACAAAGGAACAGAAAAAAAATTATTGCAAAAGATTGAAAGCCAGAGCCTTATCTATACGTCAGCCAACTACCTTCCAGCTCCCACCACAACTATCTTTTGGTTTGGAAAGTCCGCCAATGATCGACCCTGTGCTCTTACAGTTCCTAATAATCCAGCGAGTGCAACTCCAGCAGTTCCCTAAAAGACATTAAGTAAGCAGAACTTCCTAATACTGGTGGCATTAATAATGATCCCACAGCAATCTGCATTACATTAGACACTAATCCAGTCCTGCACCAACTACTCACCTGTATGTCATCATTAAACATGCAAAACCTCTTCCGATAGCGTTCTAGAGTTTCAAAGGCCCACTTCATTTGAAAATCCTCAAACTGAATGGTTTAAACATCAAATAAAGAACATAATACAAACCAAGCATAACACAAAGGTCTCACTTCTGAAAGAAATAAACCTGTACGATAGCCTTAGGCCAACGTGTGAAAACTGCTTCCATGAGCTCATCAACAATTGATAGATAATCTTCCCCTTCTAACCTAGGTTGTCTTAGTCCTAAATCTGTCAAGCCAAAAAACAAATGTCAAAAAATTTCTTCACAACCTGTCATAAAACAAAGTAACAGCAAGCTATCATAAAGTCCACTCTACAAAGGTAACAACTGCCTAAGAACAAAGTAATTAAGGACACATTTTACTCACAAAGCGGGTCTTCAAGTAGCTTTTGATTGTTAGTACCAATATCTAGCATAATCGGGAGTATCTGTCAGAGACAGATATTGGTTGAAAAATTCAAGTTATAAAACAAGACGAGTCATCATCGCCAGAAAAAGTTGTAAATGTAAAATACAATATTAACATGGAACAAACGTTGTAAGCAAGATATAAGCCAATAGTTGAAAGTTCATAAGTGCTGTCCACTCAGCCACAAATATAAGTTCACAAGCATATCAGAGAGAACAACAACTGATGGCTAAATATGTCAAATACGGTCAACATCCAAATATAGGTACGAGCCAAACTATAAACAGCACGCATGCACATGCATGCAAAATATACACGCTGGAAGGAGGAAGAGGAGGAAAAGTAGAAGAACAAGAACAAGAAAGCATGGCCCATACTCTTTGTGGGTTGATACCAGCAGCAGCAACATACATATCAAGTTTTCCAATTGGTATTCCAATCCCCTGAACTCCAAGGTCACCAAGGCCAAGAATTCGACTGCCATCAGTCAAGACTATCATATCAACCTGTAAGACACAAGGAGATTGAACATAATATTAGATAGACAGTAACCAATAATTCATAACCTGCTTTCCTAAAGGGGAAGGAACAAAAGGCATATGCCATACAATATCTGACACTCTCAAAGATCCACAAAATTACCTGCTTAGCTGGCCAATTATATATCATAGACATCATCTCTCCTTTATCCTTTGCACTGAAATACATTCCGCGTGGGCGTCTAAACAGCCCAGAGTAATTTTGGCATACTAGTCCTACAGTGGGGGTGTAAATTATAGGAGCAAATTCTTTGATGTTGTCAATAAGGACCTGAAGCAAAAAGTAAAGTGGACAACTTCAAATGATATTCAAAACTTAAAAGTTGGCATAAATATTACAAACTGGAACAAGCAACAAACTTACTCTGTAGTATAGTGTTTCATTCCTGTCATGCAATCTGTTTAAGATCCTCCACTTTGCTAATGCAACAATACTATCTGGTTGGCACTTGCTATTTTTCTCCAAGGAGCGATATGATTCCACTACCAATTACAAATAGAGTCAAAATTAAGGCTATTGTTAAAAAAGCGGACGAGATCAACCAGGCAGAAACAATCTACTAAGCCAATAGTCGTATGGTCTGTTGGTAGAATATTGAACTCTTAGTTCCAATGACCAAGGATCAGATCCTAGTAACCTCAATTATCCCCCAAAAAATTCCTAAAAGATAAATATATAACAAAATGAATTTAGTAAGCTAAATAAATATTAACTAACTAAATCAGAATTCAGAACAGACGTTATCCTTTCATTTAGTAAACTTATTCGAAATATATTTAGACATATTTAGTCCGAGACATATTTAGACATGGGTATGTGGAGTGATCTCCTAAATATATTAAAAAAAATTGAGCATACATATGTCAGATACATGCCCGTATCTGATATTCACCTTGAGTCCAAACAACATAGCTCGAGACATTAACACACAAATAGCACCTAGCCCTTCTGACTCAAGTCATAGACTTATCTATTGATAACTGCGTTCGAATCTTCACTCAAGTAAAAACTTACAAATTTATATCTAAAAATGTTTTGCAAATATTAAACATATTCGCATGGTAGGTATCAAACTTACTGAAACGAGCATACTGCTGCTCAAATGATATTACACGTGGCGGAAGGAGACCACGAAGCCCAAGTCGATCCCTTTCGGTCCAAGGAAAGCCAGTATCCTGAACTTAAAGGGAAAAGGGAGCAATAAGAAAATAAAAGGCAAAGTTTGCATACATAAGCAACAGTTTCATCAGCAAAAACAAATGTCAAGCTCCTATTAGTCATCGATATTTCAATAGCACGATTTCTAAGAAAATTAATCAACTTCCAAATTCTTGGTATCTGGTCACAACAAAATTTAGTTTCAGGAAACAAATAAAAATAAATAAAAAACTTACTTCAAAGTGCAAACGTAACAAGTTCATTGGAGATCATAGTAAAAAGAAACAATTGCTAAACCGACGCAAGTTAATCAGCAAATGACTAAACTGACCTTATTGAACCAGGGATCATGAAGAATATCAGCTCCACGTTTGTGAATAATACACGGACCAGGAATCGCCGACGAGAACAAACGTCTCGATCGGCTCAGTCTCGACGCCGCAAATCGCGCCAGATTCCACATTACGTGCCTAAAGATTTCAAGATCCGAATCTACCACTAAAACAAAATGAGAGACAGCAACACAACTCCAAAACTAAATTCACTGTCTTAGTGATTAAAAGAAAAGAAAAAAGAAAAAAAAAACGAAGCAATGGTGGTTCTGGTGTCCAGCGTCTGTTTAGTTAAATATTGTAAACAAAAATTGTTCTAAAGATTTATTCTTTTTCTTTTATTTTTTTTTCTGGTTCTTCAATGACCAATTTATATGGTCTAAGAAGGTAGAATGTTTGTGAGAGAGTATGTCCAAAAGTGGAAAACAGTTTTAAGTCGTTGGAAAAGAAGGAGCGTTTGCAGCTGCCCGGGACGTGCAGGCGGGCTGCGAGAGAATGTGGTTAGGTAGCAAATAAAGCCGTAAGCGAACGGGAACTGAACAATGAAGAAAGAGGAGGTTCGTCCAGGGTATCCTAATTTTTATTACATTATTCAAATCACAACTAAAACAAATTAGAATAATTATATCTAAAATTTTATCACCAAATTTACTGGAAATTAAGCCTAAACGTCCAAATCCCCCCCCCCTCCCAAAATAGATGAAATAATAATATATTTATTACTATTTATTACCATCCTAATTTGGGAAGATTATCAGATTATGTTGATTGGTTGGTGGGCCCAATGTTTGGACGGTTCTAATCTAGCTAAGAGCGACGACCGATTCAACTGAGGGGGAATGACTGAAGTTAGAAAGTTTCACCTTTGGATATTTTGCCACGTGGAAATTTTTTTTGGGCACCCACCGTTTTGATTTACGGCCATTATTCACCACCACAAACAATTATCTTCATGGCGTTAATAAATAAGGCAGGATTATACGGTATCTAATTTATTTTTATAATATTTATTTCTTTTTTTTTAATTTGATAGTTACATGTTACGTTTCTTTCTTGAAATTAAATAAAAAATTATTAATTATTTTTTAATACAAATTTTACAACATAATATTTCTTTATTGAAATTTGGCATATAAAATATATATATATAATTATAATTAAATCGTTAAATTCAATAATCCGTTGTTAAAAATTAATCACACACATTTCCGTTTTAATTTCGTTCGATTGGAATTGATTCATTAGGTGTGAATGTGACTCGTGGAAGTCACCCTAACCCTATAGCCTACGCTGCCCTCCAGAAAACTTTTTACCTTCCGCTGCAGCTAATTGAAAACGAGTTCGCCTTTCATTTTCTGTTAGGCTCATATGCCAAACCAGACAGAATTTGAGACTGCGGTGGGGAACCATTCCCTTGGGTCAGAAACTTTAACCCACCTCCATCCACTACTACAGCCAAGTGACCTATCCTTCTTAGGTCATCCTTATCTTTCGGATCAAAAACTTCAGCTCCCACACATCTTAATTAATCTATTGACTTCAGCCGGGGATTTAAAATATGCTGCAAATGCATTTTCAATCACATAGTATTTATTATCATTGTGGATAAAACAAATGC
>JBBYHO010000003.1:6705023-6715128 GCA_038382025.1 Adansonia gregorii | reverse complement strand
ATAATAATAATAATAATAATAATAATAATAATCTACATCAAATCAAGCGTAGATAACTTAGACTATTGGATTTAAGTTCACTACTATTTACATGTATATATATATATATATATATAGATATAAAATAAAAAGTTGCTATAGTTGCAACTTGTTGGTAAGCATTTAGAACATAAATGTCATTATTGATAAGTCAGTGGAAGAAGCTTTCGCCTTTGCAACTGATCAATAATTGAATGCCCCAAAAAGCACATTGTTAATCAGGAAAGGTTTCTTGTGTCGAAAACAAGACAAAAAATCCGACCCCACCTCAAAAAGGAAGAAATCGGAAATAGGAAAAGGAGACAAATACAACATTCATTCACTATTATGTTAGATGCTATGATCCGCCTCAACCTTCAATTTATTACCTGCTTTAATTACTGTATTTATTATATTTTACGATTTTATTTATAAAAATATTTTATATATTAAAATAAATATAAATATTTATATAGACAACCAATTTTAATATAAAATTAATGTGAGATTCATAGTTTTTTTTTATTACTATAATCATGACTTTGAATTTAAAAATACATATCAATAATCATTTGCTTCAAGCAAAATTTGGTGCACTTCAACTAAAAATAAAGGGATTAAATAGAAATTAAACCTTGGCTCCGTGTATATATATATATGTATTGACAAAAATTAATTTTTATACGAACATTAAACGTTTGAAGTATTTGATCGAGAGTTTAATTAGATTGATAGCGTTTGACTATTCCATGATACTGAGAATTTTGAAGTTTCTAAGCTTCAGCATCCTCTGGATGTCTTACTAAAGTTAATATAGGATGATTTAGTTAGATTAAAAAGAGTTAAGCCTTTTATTACTTCATCGATTTCAACCAATTTTTATGTAATGAAACAAAATAACAAAAACAGATATCAAAGTCAATGTAAGTGCGTATTGAATGTATAGAGAAAAATTATTAATATTGCAAATATATCATATCTCAAGATGATCTTAAAGCCAGATCAATCTCGCTGGAAAATTTTTGAATTAAAAGAAAGTTGGATTAAAAAAATATTTTAAAAATTTAGTAAAAACAAAATTAAGATTTAAAAATCATTATTGTGAAAAAAATATTATTGTACGAGGTTAAAATCTCAAAATAAATAAATTTAAAAGATAATAAAACCAGTTTAACTTAAAAAGCAAACTTTTAAACTGCAAAACTTTTACTTTTATGGTTTAAATCGTTAAATTATAATTTTAAATATAAAAATAAAATTTTATTTTTTTAATATAATTTTTAATTTAACAGAGTGCGGCAATAACTATAGTAAACGAGAGTTTAGTGCGGTTTGGCGGGGAGGAGGGTGGGACGTGCCCCACCAGCATGTTGTGATGGTCCATTGCCCTTGGGAAGGGTTCGGTGGAGAGTCTGTCACAGCAACAGAGGGTGGGAAGATTGGATGATTGGGGGCGTAATGCCAGCTATAGCTAGGATAGTAGATTTTGAGTGATTGAGTAGTAGAAGGTCCAAAAAAGCTGCTGCGCCATACTCCTGCTCAAACATATATGTCCAACTGCTATTCCCTGTTTCGGATAGCATTTCATTTTCTTGACTTTATTGCCTTCGTCTTCACCTACCTGTATCCACATATCTCTCTCATCCGCACGTGCATCTTCCGCCATGTTCATCCCATGAAACCTCAAGTTTTAATTTCACATGGCAGATCCACCCGATTAGTAGCTCAGATAACATGAACACAATTTATAGACTTTAAAAAAGTTACGGGTTTAAGAAAATTAAAAAAAAAAAAAAGAAAAAGAAAGATAATACAAACTTTGGCTTTTGGCAACAAAACAATATCACATCTCATTTCCACAATAAACAAACTACTGCAATACTAGTATTTTTAGGAATTTTGCTAGTTAAAATTATTATATATGATATTATTTTTATTAAATTATTATATTTGATATAATATTATTACTATAAATAATATTTTAAATAAATTTAAAATATATTTTTTAAATCACTTGTTAGCAAAATCTTATTTTAAATGACCACTCATGATTCTTCTTTATTGCTTGCCTTATTCAAGACTACCAAAACTTTAAACATCTTTGGTTTGTATTCAACCACGCATATGGTTAAATATCAAAACTTGTTATTAATCTTCGTCGAATGATTTCAGATTTTTAACCGATTAATTATATAAATGTAAATTTCTATTAATTCAAAATTTTGGGTTTTGAGTAAGGTTTCCGTTTCATACGTATTACTAAGATTAGGCAACGCCGATATGCCATTCATCACTTTCCAATTTAAGAGCTGATTTCCTCAGATTGATGCAGCACTACCTGACAAGGTTTACCACTTCAAACGCAACAAATTTGCTCAAAATAACCTTCGATATCATCATCATGCATCCAATTCACCAATAACTTTCGCTTAGGTCAAATCTGACAAAACTGGGTATTTGTAAGGATGGAAGACAAATGAATACCTCATAATATATGATAAATGTTTAATCTAAAAAATGTAGAAGATTATAAGTTAAAACAGTGTGATTATCGTAAACGAACGTGTGATTTGTTGCAGTAGAGTACTGTTTTTTGTTTCATTAATTAGATCAAAATTTGATAACCAAAAAGAATCCCATTGTTTTCTTTTGGATAGGTGAAAGCTAATTGAGGATTTGATAAATAATTGAAAGCTATACCCTTAATTATAAAGTGGATAAAGATAGATTAATTGAATTTCTGCCCAAATTAGATATTTGCTTGTGTTGGTGTATAACCAAATATATCGACACCATTTATGGAAGGGGCATGATTTGACCCTCAACAGCACTTTGCCACCCTACTCCGTCCCCTGTACATTTATGTTATGTATGATTAATCTTTACTCAAAAACACTTTGAATTTTCTTCTGGAAGGGAAATGATGAAGGGCAAAGTCTGCTTATGTTTTTTCTTTTCTATCATTTTCTTCTTGAAGAAATATGAAAAAGTAACCAAATATCCGCCAGCAACCAGGGGCAGATGCTCAGAATTCAAAGATAAAATTTAATACTCTCTTCCACCAGGGCAGTTCAAGGGGCCCAGTTCTTGTTTTTCTTATATTTGATCCATAAATCTGGCTGGGTCTGGCTCGGCTGCGATGTCACTGCGTCAAGAGGAGACGACTCACACAATGATGTAACCCAAAACTTCCAAAACTCATGTTCCTCACTCATGAAATGTGAAAGATTCAAAGCTCAATGTCAATTCACAACGATTCGCAAAATATTATTTAATCATGATATAATCATACTATGTATAAAAGTAACTTTCAAAAAAAAAATATTTCAACACTTACAAATTAAATAGAATTTTATTACATAAATATAATTGTTTTTTTTACGAACTGTGGCACTCGGCCCGTTGCCCACAAATTCGCAATCCATCAACAGATTGAGAATCAAAGCTTCTAGCAGCTAGCTAGCCTAGCAAGGCTGGCAAGCAAAGCTAAACCATACGTTTCCCTTTGCATCATAATCCAAAAACGCCTTTAGTGTCAGACTCCTCTCCTCTTTCTTTTCCTGTCTGTC
Organism: Adansonia gregorii; assembly: GCA_038382025.1. Taxonomy (NCBI): domain Eukaryota; kingdom Viridiplantae; phylum Streptophyta; class Magnoliopsida; order Malvales; family Malvaceae; genus Adansonia; species Adansonia gregorii. Next base: position 6,711,541 of record JBBYHO010000003.1, on the reverse strand, counting down.
AAATGCCTACCGGAAACGTGGCTCTGTTTTATTGACTTCTCCACGGATTCCCGGAGACAATGCCAAACCATCAGCATCAAATGAAAGCAACGCTTTCCCGCAACAGCTTTTGCTCCCGCATTTAATGCCACCACCTCGCAACATACCGCTTATACCCCCCCCTCAACCTCCACAATCACTACACTCCCAATCAAACTCAGCCGCCATGAAATGCAGATTGAAGGAAGAGTTTGAAGAAGGAAAAATACTCGGATAAATTGAAGTGTGAAATCAATACCTTCATTTAGTAAGTTTCCCACAGCCAAACCCGTAACAAAAATGACAACTCAATACAACATGTTCCATGACACAATTACAGTACCATGCAATCTTCTCCACAGAATAACAAAGTTAGAAAATTAAACCCCAATGAAAACAGATTTGGCTTCACAAGGCATTGCTAGTGTAGATTTCTTGCTCTTGGGTTTTAACTTTATTTTCATTTTCCCACGTTGAGCCATCTCAAGGGTCCACCTGAGTCAATACCCGAACCACCACCCTTGCCTTGTGCCGAGTCACTGCCTGACCATCGCAATGCAAGGAGTATCTCGACGAGAGGTTCGTTCTTGACTCAACACCCCCCAGTCACACGCACACACACAGTTTTTCTCAAACAATACAAACGTCGCTAAAGCTCTCTTCAGTCGTCACCACAACCAACTCCATAAAACGACTAAATACACGACAAATTTCCATGTTAAAATTAAAAAAAAAAAACTAGTACAAAATTAAGAAAACGTGAGTTATTTTGCCCTCAGCTTTCGCTTTGAAGGGCAGCTTTGATCTTCTGGACGGTGCATGAAATGAGATTATGGACTGTCTCCACCGATTCTACCGTGAGCTTTGCCGTCGGTAAACTGTTAACCAATATTTGAAAAGCCACCGTGAGAAGGGACCCACCCACTCTCTGGGACTCTATCCCACCACCGCCATTCCGGTTAATATGACCATTAGAGGTGCGCCCATGAGATCCTGGACCATCCGGGATGATAGCAAAACCCGAGGGCAGCAGTGCCACGTAAGCAGAATCACCACCGTTCATAACAACTTCCATGGCTGGGATATCAACGGGCGCGTACACCACAAGCGATCCCGCCGCGTCTATGCCGGTCTCCTGCAATATCAGCATGCTGCTCTGGTTTGCGTTCATGGCCTGCAACCAAATATAAATACATAAATAAACCAAACAATCCTAATCACAACAACGCCACATTTTCTCGAGAATCTAACATTTTAAAATTATCTAATAATTTGGTCCTCAGTGTCAGTTGCTAAAGAAACAGTCAAAATGGGAAATCGAAAGCTTTAATTCATAAAGAAAAAAGGCCAAAGAAAAAAGTTGTGGGGTCAGAAAAAAAGTTATAAAGGTAACAAGCGTCCGATACTTTTGACTTTTTAAAAGCTCGCAAATCAAAACCTGTTTTTCATATCATGCTGTAAACTGTCTTCATAGATACTTCCAAATTCACGACTCGTCCTTTCAAATTGACCTTTTATCCTTAGATGACAAAATCCATCTGACCCACTTCTATTTTTTTATATTCATCAGAAACTGATTTCCTTTTTTAATACGTGAAAAAAATGGCGGAAAAAAAAAAGAAAGAGGAAGGGAGGGATAATATGATGACGATGATGAGTACACTTACGTTGGAACGGAGAAGGGAGACACAGTTGCCGTGATCTTGGCCTTTGGCGATGCGGGCAATCTCTTGCATGGGTCCACCGTTGGACAAGATGTCCCACTTGCTCCTCAGCCGTTCATCGCGTAGAAAATCGAACAGTCTTTGAGGCGACACTGGCAACCAAACTGAAGTAGCCGCGCTCAACACGATGCCCGGTGGCTCACCAGGATCATCAACGCTCTTCCGTGTTATGACCCTAACGTCTTCATCCACGTTCCCAGCATTCAGCTTGTCCCATTTGTGAACCGTCGAGGCGCACACCCCAGCACAGAAATTATCCGTCATCCGCTGGGCTAGCTTTAACATGCTGCGTCTCCCACTTGCAGTTATAGCTACAATAAATAAATAAACATAGCTACAATAAATAAATAAACATTGAATATCCATGTTCGTAAATTTTAGTGTGTATCTATATATATATATATATTATATAATAATATTTTTTTAAGGGTTACCAGTATGGTCTCTAGTGGGAACATTGGAGGACATGAGGATAGCAAGGCATTGGCATTGGCGTTGAAGGGTGGCCACCCAACGTTGGGCACCAAAGCCCATGCCAGAGCTCAGTAAAGGGCGGTAGAGTTGGTGAACTTGTCTCTCGTCATATTCTGCATGTTCAACCCATGTAACCTGCCATTTTTCAGTATCAATCAGCAGTGGCCATTCCATGCAGAATCTTGACTATTTGCGTTACAATCATTGGTACAATAATGACTTTGTCAAATTTCTCATATATAAATTTAAAAAAAAAAAGAAAAAGAAAAATGTGCACTCCTATTAAGTTGTAATAAAAAGTCGTAATGAAGAATCAACTGAATATACCAGTCAATCTATCATTGGACAAAAATTAATCAGTGGGGATATTTAATTATTATAACTAGTAGTAATAGTAAATATTGAAAACTTGTCTTGGTCAATTCAACAATTTTGCATAATATCGTTATTGACAAATGATTTTTGATTTTCTATAGTAGAAAAATACGAGGCAAATCTTTGGAAATGACTCAAAGATTGGGCTCAATGAAAGAAATGGCATCACTTACGAGTGACATTGTCCCTTGTGTTGAGGCATTAAATAAAAAAGTTAAGACAATTGAATAATGGAGGAAGATAAACTTTTTAAAAACAATTTTTTTTAAAGGAGCAATGTTGCACCGCGAGGTGTGACATCGACATGTGCATTGATGTCGGCTCAAAGCCTAAGATAATTCAGATGCAAACAAAAAAGAGCTAAGCCTACGTTTAAGATTTTTGGCAAGAAGGCCCTCGTTAGAAGTAGGAAAACAACTACATCAGCGGAGGCTGGAACCAGGTCACACGCAGTTAGGTGTGCCTTAAATGTTGGTTAAATGGGAGAAACAAGGTAGCAGCAACATCAAAAGGATAGGAATAGAACCATCAAATCAATAGTTTATTCCTTAAGAGACTCAGGATTACAATGGGATATATATTTATAAGAAATTCATGTGTCCAAGGCACAAAAATTGAAGAGTTATAGAGGGTTCCATAGATATAAACTAATGGGGAGTGAGTGAGTAATTACCTCGATTTGCTTCTGTGCAGCGCAGTGGGGATTATTTTATTGTGATTAAGCAAAAACCCAGTTGTTGAAACTTGATATTTAAACAATATATTGACATTAGAAGCATCCGAATCGATAAAATAAGATACTCTCTCCTAAGTGTGTCGGAAGGGTCAGATTCCTTGAGAGAAGAGTTAATGAATTGGTTTGGAAGCAAAACCCGGCACTGACAGTGTGGGGTTTAAAGTGAGTAATCACTAGAAAAAAAAAATTCTTAGAAGCATGAGCTATGAAGTTTGGGCTTTGGGAATGCAAATGTCCATGAATTTCTTGACCTAGTGTTTTCCAAAAATTAAATGTTTCACAATTAAGCTCCATTGTTGTAGTTACTTCAGCAAAACTCATTAAAGACTAAAGGGAGGAAGAACAGCCACCTGGAAAAGACACAATAAATGTAAAAGAGAAACAAGTTGAAGATTTAAAGTATCCTAGTACTTAAATTAAAATTACCTTGGAGTATCCATTAGGCATATCTTGAACAACACAGCCAGAGGGAAGTCTCCTGCAGTTCACAAATGTCGGTGCACTTGAAGTTTCTCGGATGGTGTCGATAGACACATCGACCACCGCCCAAACCCCTTCGGCATGCTGCTTGCAAAACCTTAGGAAATTGACCTCACGAACTGGAACCAAAGGAGATAGGACTTGGAGCTCCGCATGCATCTGAAACAGAAAATATATAAAGAGTTATAATTAAGGGAAAATAGCGACGAGATAGAGATAAAGCCTTAATTATCGCAGGAAATTAACTTACCAGTTGAAGTGCACCATTTCTGGTTCCTCCCACGCCACTAGATATCACATCAGTAGTGGATGTCCTGGCAATCATACAAGGAAACATCTCCGCCCAACGATTCTACGAAGAAGAAAACTAAAAATTAAATCAAAGAGTGGAGTTATATAGTTGAGAAAATGAAATTAGAAAAAAAAAAAAAACTTTCAGATCCAAGTGAAACTGACTAATTGAAGGAATATATAGTTGGATTACCGAGTCCATCAAAGTTTCAACAAGGGCCAAACTGTTGATAATCACCATTCCCGTCTCTCTGGAAGCCTCAGTGACAAAGCCACTTGGTTTCATGCCAATGCAAGGAGTGAATATCCTTGAGTACTCATCATGGTTTAATATTTCTCTTCCACCTTCCAAGCTCCTAAACCAAAGTGGTTCGTCAATTTGCGCCATCTTAACTAATTCATGCATGGCAGCCAAAGCAAGCTCCAAAAGCATCGATCTTTCCAGCGATCTATCAAGTCCAGTTACTCCAGTTGTTGGTCCGTTAGGAGGAACCGCTGGCAAAGCATTTGTTACCCCACCTCCAAAATCAGGCCCCAAAGGTAGTGTTGTAGCCAAGGTGCTTAAACCTCCAAAACCATTGCTACCAACTCCAAGTTCCAAATTTGAGTTCGGCATTGGAGGTGCAACTGAAGTAGCTAGTGATGAAATGGGACGCCCCAAAAATTTGCCAGCAAGTGCACAAACTCGATCTAACTCATCCTTCAAACGAGCGTTCTCGATCCTAAGATGTTGCTCTTCAAGAGATATATCACCAATGATTGCCGGACCCCCACAGTTAGTACAAATTGGGTTCCTCATAGCATCCCTAATCGACATGTTCTCAGCTCGAAGCTTTTCATTCTCTACCCTCAGCAAAGAGTTCTCATGGCGTTCCAATTGGGTCTGGAAAAAAATGATTTAAGTTTTAATATTCCGTACAACCAGAGCCACCCCAAGAAAAAAAAAACGGAAGAGATTTTGTGAGGAACAAAAAAAATGGTTTGATTCTTGCAGATACCTTCATTTGGGTACGACGGTTTTGAAACCAAAACTTGACCTGCCTAGTTTCTAAACAAAGCCTTTTGCTAAGCTCCAATCTCCGTTTTTCATCCGGATGAGGGCACTCCTTAAAGAGACTAAACCAAAACCAAGAAAAGCAAAAGAAAAATTGTTAAGGCTCTTTGAACCAACTGAAAAGGGAAAAAGAAATTTGCTTTGAAACATGAAGTCCTACGCTTCAAGCTCTTGGATTTGCTGAGGAGTATGTCGGTGGTATCTCTTCTTCCTCGGAGGGTTGTCGGCTGCGTCTTGATCATCGCCTGAAGCTCCATCTATGTTATCACTCCCAGATCTGCTCTCATGTTCCTCTTCTCTGCTTCTTCTCCCAACACTTCCCTCAAAGTTTTCACCCATTCTAGTCCCATCTCCTTGATTATCTATATTCGGTTGCTGCTGCAAACATCACCAAAAAAAAAAAAAAACCAGATCAGCCGTGAAGTGATAATCAACAAGAGTAAAAACAAAGGAAGCTTATTCTTGAAGAGACAGAAAGTACTTATGATCATTACAAGAGCAAGGGAGAGGCCTGGAGAGTTGAATATGTTCTTAGGAAGAGAAGCTGAGACAAGGCGAGGCTGAGCAATAGCACCGGTGGGCATGTTGTTGCTATAAGGGGTGTCTGCGACTATTCCTGCACTCCCAAGGCCTCCCCCAGAAATATTATCAAGAAAGCCCCCAAAACTCATCAAGGAAAATCCCCCTTTTTTAAGAAAAAATCTCTTTTTCTTTTTATTTATCTTTCAAGCACTCTTAACTTTGTTTTTAGTTTTTTCTTTTCTCTCTGCAAATTTACAACCACTCTCAGTAACTAAACTCCCATTGCCGAGCCATGACTCGGCTTTGACCATGAAATTAGTAAATCAGGAACTTCCAAGAAGTACAGCAGACTAACATATGCATCAAGGAAATCTATGAAACTGTATTCCTCAAAAACACATTTCAAAAAAAAAAAAAAACAAATATTTGAACAAGACCAACAAAACTATTACAAAAGAAAGAGGATAGAGGAGACAAAAGGATAAACGAACTCCTAATGTCTCGAAGTCCCTCTCTACAAAGAAGTGATTTTTAATAGAGAGAAAGAAAGAGAAAGAAGGCAAACAAAACAAAAAAAAAAAATCTTTATATTTATTCCTTTCGTAGCTCTTCGTTCTCTATCCCTCTCCCTCACTTATTTTCTTTCTCCTTAAGAGAAAAACCCAGTTCTTGGTTTTTGGTTTTAGATCTGAAAACGAGTAAGGAAAGGCCTTAAAATCAGTTGGATGGGCCTTTTTTCAAAGAGAGAACAAGATGGGAACCCTAGTTTTGGCGGAGAGTGTTAAGTGTTATATCTTCTCGTCCTCTGCATGCCTGCCTTCACTATTACTACTAAAAAAAAAAA
>JBBYHO010000003.1:6663734-6686110 GCA_038382025.1 Adansonia gregorii | reverse complement strand
CACACACACACACAAAACCTACTATAAGCTGTGAAAGGGATCAGGCATCGAGAGCAGTGGATGAAGTCAAATGCAAATGCAGGAAATGGGAGTCTGCGAGTGCCAAGCATTAGAACAAAGGCCGGTATCCCTCTTTCCAATGCAAATTGTATTTGTGCTTTGTGTGAATCTCTTGGAGCAAATGAGAGTGTCAGAATGCCCTCTGATAACAATGAACCCCCAAAACTTGCAACCTGCAAAAGGGTTGATTAATAAGAATGATATAAGAATAGTACAAAACTAGAGTATGAGCAAAACAAGATGACACTGCTGTATAAAATATCAACTTACCCCGCATCCCATATCAAGGGCAGTCCTAAGAGTTCCACCCCTTATGGGAATGTACTGTCCAAGTTTCTCGATATATGGAGCGGCACCATCAGGGAACATTGTTCCACCACCAGGGAAAATAAAGTAAGGACCTTGCTCTTTCATCCATCCTTGGTGACGTTTCCTATCAGCAATTTTGTTGTGTGGCATATTGGAATGCCATATCTAACCATTACACAGTTAAAACTCTCTTAAGTAACATTAGTAATTTACTTCCATTTCTGAATGGGGTTAATTGAGGGCAACAACGAGAAGCATGTTACATCAGATTTCTGTTTAATAATCAGAAAAAAAAAAAACCCAAGAAACCCACAATTTCTTAAAAACTAAAAGAAAAAAAAATACCTTGTGCAAGCTTTCGGGCCATCGAACAGGAATCTTATAGCCAAGAGGAGGAGGGATCAAGCAAAGAGGCATTTCGTCAGGCAAAGGACAATGCCTTTCTCTATAGAAATTCATCTCCCTGCTCAGCTGGCTGTTACTCCTCGGGTCCTCACATGGCATATGATCAACAGAATCGACAGGGCACGCTTCGATGGGCTGATGGTGATGTCCCAGTTCTATCAGGGCCACCAGCCGATGCCGTTGCCTCGGATCCGACGTGGAAAGCAACAAGGCTTGCCTACCAGAGGCAGCCAAAGAATCCCCAAGAGAGGTGAATACTAACAGGAAGAATAAGAGTACGAGGCCGAAGAATACGGCAGATATGATGTCCAAAAGCTTCCATTGCCGCGGGTTTCGTTTGGAGGCTGGTAGATTTAAGTGACCCATGTTTTTGGATCTTCGATGTGATTCGTTTAATGGTTTATCTCAGGGTTTTGGTTGTGGATCCAAATAGGTTCTGAATGAATGAAGGATTATTATCAGATTGGAGAGTGGCGTAGGTTTTAGCTTAGTTGCAGAGGTGGAGGAGGGTAGCTGGAACTAATCGAGTGGAATTGTTAGAACTTAAAAAGTGAGTTTGAGGCCTTGAGCCTTCGAGGATTAGAGAAGTTGGAAACAGTGGTGAGAATGTGAGATAACTTGGGGTAAAAGTATGGGATGGGAAGCATGTGGCGTGGCGTATGCGGTCGAATGTGTAGCTGTCGACTGGTGGCAGCGCAATCTTGGTCTTGGAAATCCCATTTATCTAACTCCGTGGAACATTGTCACCTCGGGGAATATATAAAATAATTGGCAAGTCAAAACTACAGAATTTGGTAACTGGCAATTGATTTAGATCTTAGATATAGATCAGCGGGGTTTAAAAATGTAGAAATTAATACACTACTTTTGGCGTCAATGTGATTACTTTTTGGGTTTGAATACCATCTTCTAAACTAACAAGGAAAGTTGGGAGTTAACATATTAATGCACTCAATGAAGATACTGAGTAAACTAATGCATATTAACCGATGGTGTTTCCTTCGTTATCAATAAAGCGACGGACGCCAGATGATGCAAATAAGATTTACCGTTTACTTCATTCAGGTTTCAGGACTAGGAGCAGTACCAGTGGCCTCCTTTTCTTTTCTGGTGTTAATAAATGTGCATACTTTTGAGAAGAAATACAAGCTTTCACGTAGCCACAACTTCAGCGGCAAATGATTGTCGTCTACCCTAAAAAGCATAATCAGTAGGCACTTAATTCGAAAGGCCTAATGATAATTCTCACCCGATTAGAGGGACAACAAAGTAAAAAGGGCTTAATAATATGTTGTGCAGCAACAGGCACGATTTCCTTAGCCACACATCAGCATCAATCTAGATCAATGCATAATTAGCCATAAAACAGGCGGGAATTGATCGACAGCGAATGCAACACGCATAAGCAGTAACAACTAACAAATAAGATAACTCTTCTGAGAATCTTAAAGAGCATTGCTTCAATCAGATTGCCCATTCAGTTTGTATATAAGTGTTATGGTACTGACATAAAATTGAATAAAAGAACAGGCGGGCTGTTTGCAGAAAATTAAAAAAAAAAATGTAAAGACAAACGAATAATTCAAACTCATGATCATGAGACAAATTGAGTATATACAGAACAGCGCATCCCAAAATCCTCAAAATGCAAATCCATCATCATGGATAGCCAGTCTCCTTTTTAAGGTCTTACAATAGCGCCTCAGCACATCAAGGAGCCAGGGCCAGCAATATTAGGAACCTTAGCAAGAAAATCTTGGTCATGCTTCAGTCGAGAATTCAGAGTTTCCTGGAGGCCCTAAGATTGTAGTCATGCTTGAGAAGATTAGCTCTCAGCAGCATTGCCCTCACATCCCGATCAAATTCATTGCCAGTCAGCAAAACCCGCTGGAAAGTTGCATTTCTTTGATCGGCATGTCGTGCATATAGAATTTTGTTGTGTGAGTCAATCCGAGCCTGCAGAGACATTATTATCTTCATCGTAAAGAAAACATTCAGACAGAACCCCCCTTCGAACTTAATTTGCATATGTCCGCTTCACTGCATTTGAAATGGCTATCTTCACACTAGGGAATTAAACGCATGTACAAGTACTAACTCTACTCCCCTCTCTTAACTGTTTGGGAAGGTTCTGGTTGAGAAATTAGGTAATTCACTTTATTTCCTCTTCACTATAGATCCTATTAGAGAAGGTAAATAACCAAATCCAATCTAAACTCACTGATCACTGAGGAGATATGGATTACCTAAGAAATCAATTTGGGACTGATATTTGATTACCAGCATAAAAAATCATGTTCTCAAGCACCAACAAAACTTATGAAAGCAAGATGCTGGTGAAAAACAATACCTGTATCTGGTTGTCAGTAATCAAGGTTTCAAGTTCTTTCTCAAGTCCCGCAACACTTGTTCTGAAGGCATCAGCCATCATTCTCATGTCAACAGACACAAATGGGTGGGTATACTGGATGAGGGCTTTGTTCCGGATTTGATCATACAGGGTCTCAACATGGTCATGTAGATGGATGTCAAGCATCAGGTTTGATTTGAGGTTTCCAAGATATTCCAAGCAGGAAGCATAATGGCTGCAATAAAAATGAAGCTATGACCCACTATAGTAAAATAAGTACATCTCATCAATTGAGGAGAACACATAAGTACTCGATGAAACCCACAGTCAAAAGTTAAAACGTTGGGTGTTTCACTATTAACCACAGAAAATTGAAAACATATTACTTAAAACTGGTTAGAAGCATGATATTGCTCATAGTTATTACCAACAGGAATGAGAGCACAAAACACTTCTCATCTTCCCTCTGTAAACTATTTCCCTTTATTCTTTACATCAAATAATAAGCCAAAACAAAAACCAAACAAGTGCAACAAGATCCTTTAACATCCAAAATTATTTCTTTACTATCGCAGACGGAAAAAAATGAGGACAAAATACCTCGAGTAAAAATCATTAATAAGCTCTCTTACTTCGGGTACCAACTCCAGGAAATTCCGGAAGTTGATATTGTCTATAACTTTTTGCTGCAAAGTAAAAGCATTCAATGACTAAGAAATCTATCAAACAACAACAAAACATGGCTAGAAAATTAAGGAGGGGAAGGGGGGAACTAGAGAGAATTGATGCCTTCAGCTCAGTTCGATCAAAGCTTGCAAGTGCACAAAGCCCCCCATAAGTAGCGACATCTTGAGAGGCAATCACCTCACTGTATGAATTCCCCAATTCTGGGCCTACTTCCAAAAACTGCACCCATAGAAGTAAAACAATAATCAATGCAAGCTGACAAACAAAAGGAACCCTCAAAAAGCGGTAAAAGCAAACTTTAAATTAATCAGGCCCAACAAACTTTAGTGATTGCTGCAGATAAAGGCTGCAGAAATAAACCTTCAAGGCACACAACCATTATACTGCATTACCATTGAAAGAACACTATAACACCGACATTCTTTCGAGGACCTCAAACTAATTCTCATAAGTCTCCTACCATACTCTACTATATGAAACCCAAAACCATAAGAAGATTTCAGGCTTCCTTTTTAGGAATGAAGCATGCCAAGCAAGCTTAAAATGTAGATTGTTTGAACTTGGTTCATTAATCTTATTGGGCTCAAGCTCAAGTCACATTTATTTCGAGCTTACAGGGAAAGATTTAAAACCTGCATGTGTGGCTTGAATGGCTTCTGAACTCAAGTTCAAGAGAATAACTTGGCAAAGGACAAGATGTGCAATGATATCACTTATATGTGAATAACCAGCCGTTTTCAGATATCATGAGTAATTACCATCGTCTTCTATACATTTCAGCCATATCAAATTCAATACATACCGCCAATAAAAAGATAGTGCATAATATAATCCTAAAACAAGCAGAAATTAGAGAAAAAAATTGCAATATTTGAATTATCCAAGATAAAAATTTATAAGCTGACAAACCTTACGAGCAGCAAGCTTGTACTTCTTAGCCTCCAAATGAGCCAATCCTGCAGCACAACGTAGCTTAGCAATAGTGAGAGGATCAAGTGCCTCGGGTGTTTGCTCAGCTTTACTAACGTAGCTTGTTACATGAGTAAATTGACCCATCTCAATGCTCACTAGAATTGCACTCAAACACATCTGAATAATATGCTTGGACGTAGTACAATAATCGCGAGTTCGAACATAGCTTTTAAAAGCATCCCCCAATGATCCATGAGCATAGTAAAAATCTCCAAAATCATTGTATCCCATTCTTATACTTTCTTTAATTAAATTCGTCTGAAAATTACAAAAAATAAACAAATAAAAAACCAAAAAGAAAACCGTAAACAGCTTCTAAAAACGAATTTAAGTAAAAAAATTTGAATTACCCTGTAAGCATTGAGTTCGTTTTCCAGCTTTTCTTTCCTTTGCTCGGCTTTTCGATCAACCATAGTGCACCACGTGGAATCCATCGAATAGTTCGGACCCAATCTACCATCGATCTTCTGGACTACTTCACGGAATAGCTGCGTGTTCTCTCCCTTTTTGATCTCGTCGTAAGCCATCCTTAGGGCTTCCAATTGCATCCCGGAATTGTCGCAGTGGTCGGCGATGAAAATGAGCCGCATGATCTTGGTACGGCCAGTGTAAAGCCCAGCGTAGGCCTCGATGTCCAGCTGTTCGCCGCTAATGATGGGCCGGTTCTTCCGGATCGTTGTAGATGTTGAAGATGACGGCGCATCGTCTACGCCTCCGATGCCGTTCACGCACATCTCATCCGTCAGCGGATTCGAAGCGTCGTCTTCGCCATCCATTGTGAAATAAAAACCAGAAATGGAAGGGGATGCGATGGGATAGGATAGGATTTTAGGGTTAGGGTTTGTCTGTCTGCGAACTGTTTAGTTTTCTCACAGTGACAGTGATGGCAATGCTGGGTGAAGGAACGGGCTGGGAGGTGCATCTTATATGCGTTTGCTCGCCAAGCAAACGATGTCGTTTTCGAATTTGCTAGCAGTAGCTAATAGAGGTGTCCTTAAATAATTGGGCTTAAATATGATACCTATATATATATATATATATATTCAAATTTAATTTGAAATATTGGTTTTAGATTCAGTTCAGGTGGACTCGTATTCATAAATGATAATTTAAATTTATTTAAAATTGTTCATATTATTTTTTTTTATAAATATGTTATTTTTTAATTTTTAATAATTTTTTCTTAATTAAGCTTAAAAAATAAATTATTTAATATTCAAATTATAATATTATATATAAAATAAATTATATAATATATAATCTATAAATATGAAATGTTAAAATTAAGTCTTATTTTATTATTAAAACTTAATATTTTCTATCTAAAATGTATAAAACAAATTTTTTAATTTAAAGAACTGTTTAATAGTATAAAAGACTGGTGAACCTTTTCAAAAAAAAAAAAAATCCAAATTCTGATTTGACGTTATGTTTATGCTGAGTTGAGATATACAAAATTAAAAAAAAAATTGTACCGTAAATTAATCAAAGAGGTAGACTTCAACTTTGTAGCAATGATATTGGTATCATATTAGTATCAATTATTTTCTTCAGTACGTATTGATTTTGATATATAACTATATCGATAATATTTGATTTTAATTTGTATTGATGATATCGATAGAAAATAGCTATACTGACTGGTACATAATATAAGCTTATAAAAAAAAGTTAAACCAATATTGATCTTAAATCCGATGAATATTATACATAATTACTCATAAATTTGATAAATATTATATATAATTATTCATAAACTTAATTATCATTAAGCAAACTTCAACTATACTACTTAACTTATATTAATTTTCTTATATTTGATAAAGTTTTTTTAGAATATTATATATAATTGATAAATATTTAATATATAAAATTTATTTAATCTCATTTATTTCATATTTAAAAATATTTTTTATATATATAAAATAAAAATTTTTAAACTAAAATAAATTTAAAACGATATATTAAAATACACTAATATTTATATATACCTTTACTATAATAAAAATGATAAATTTATTGATATGATAACTACGTTGTTTTGTAGTGAAATATTATTTTTGTTATATTAACAGAAAATAGCCAGGCGCATAATCTCAATGGGCATCATATGAGCAATAATTTTACTCGGGCTATTTCAATTGGACAATTAGAAGTGAGAATTGGCCCAACGAAACTTAAGAGTCGTGGCCCATTGAAAGAATACAAAGACTTTTACTCTCTAAGGCCTTTGGTCTCTCAAAGCTCCCATTTGTTTTGCCACAAACTATTTTTGTATTTAAAAAAATAATATTAAGAAAATATAATGATCAACAAAAAATAAAAAATAGACCAAATTTTAAAATTATTTTTAAATTTTCAAAAGTTGAATATTTAATAATTAATGGTTAAAAAATAACTTGGAAATCCAAGTGGGAAAGCAAATGTTAACACACCCCAGACCCTAAGTGTTGGGGGAAACTAATAATTATTAATAATCAAGGATGATGACTAAAGAAATTAATAATTACTATACATTATTTTTTTTAATTTAGTAAAAATAATATATTAAATATATAATTTTTTAATTGATAATTAAATAATATTTAATTAGTGTTTATAAACCATAGTTTCATTTATTTTATAAAAACCTAAAAAATACATGGACAACGAATTTGCAAGCAAGCTGGACTGATATACCAGTTATAGCATTTCGCTATTGATTATTTTCGTTTTAATGCATTGAAAATAGAAAAAAGAAAACAAAAAAAAACAGAGAAACTTTAGAGTTTATCTCTACGAAGCTGTTTTAATTCCTTGATGATTTTGTTCAGTTGTCAATGTCGGTGCAACCCAATATTGCTTAACTGCAAAAAGGATCTTGACTCGCTCATGGGGTCCATTTTCATGGTCTAAAATCCTTCCATCCCATTGCAGAGCATCTATGATGTTCTTCATCTTCACCAACACATCGACATCGTCTCTGATTATTACTCTGCCTTCTGGTCGTAAAATCCTATCCATTTCTAGAAGAATATCCTCCACTTCGCATCTGTCGTATAAAACAATTAGTTCTCTTTTCCATATGATCTAGTAAGAACTTGGTCTTAGATTTGATGCTTTTAATGTTCTTACCTGTCATGGTAGAGGCTGAAAATCGAATCAGCATGAATAAAATCGTAAGTTCTAGGATAAGTGGACATTGCCTCGCACCTATGAACAGACAAACACACCATAAAATCGAGGGTTATGGAAGCAAATAGAGGTGTTAATCATTATGCTGCCTAATAAAATCTGAAGATTTATCTAAAATTTGAGAAGGTTTAAATAAAAATATAAGATTCAAAATATAAATTTAGATAAAAAATAAATCTGTTTGGAAAAAAAAAGTTAAATCTTGACTCCGATATTTAATTTTCGAGTCTAGCTTATGTTTAAAAAAGAATATAATCTGGATAGATCTAAATAAACTTAAATTATTTATTTATAAATATAAATGGTTTGAGCAAAACTTAAGAACTGTATTTCGGATCTGATTACTTGGAAAAAGGGAAAAAAAAAAAAAACAATAAATGGGAGTGTAGAGGAAAAGAAGATACCAATTTTGGTATGTTCCAATTAAACCACGTTCATAGACAACTCCAAGAGTGTTGATCTGATCAGCTTCGACCGGGACAATATTCATGACCCAGACAGGATCATCAACAAGAGCTGCTGCAAAGCCTCCCAAATAAGCATTCATATCCAACAAGTTGCGGTACCTCCCTGTCTCTGCCAGCTGATAGTCTATCTTCTTGTAATATGCTATTCTCTTCTTCCATAGCTCTGAATTTTCTACAAACTCTGTTTCTGTAATTCCTGTTAAACTTCCACTACTGATCCTTGGAGGGATTGCATTCAGCCTCTCAGGCCATTTTGCTAATTGCCCACCAGCGATTTCGTTTTCATTGGATACTTCAGGCAGTGGGGTTAGACAAGTCTCCAATTTTGTGTACCTGATCCAAAGATTCCAAAAATTTTTAAGTTGAAACTTTCGGTGGAGAGCAGCTAATAGCTAGAAAAGAAAATGGAAAAGATTAAAGATCCAAACCAACAAAAATCTAAGGATGTCGGATACGGATATGTGTTTGATTTGATAATACTAAATTTAATTTTTTTTTTCACATATTTAAAACATTATATCCCGTGGTTATATCCGAACGTGTGTTGCAGTTGTATATGCTTTAAGGAAAATGAAAAAGCCCGAATAATTGACACTGAACTTACCATGCCATGTCAGGATTTTGAGTGTGGCAAAAGCGTGGCTGCTTGAAAGTCTTCCTGTTAGCTTTGCAACGTACATGATTAGTAGGTTTTTGCCAAATCGCAAGGTCTGCTTTCTGAACAAGTTTTTTCCAGCAAAGGGTTTTGGCTACAGTCTCGATCAGGGATTGTTCTGATTTTAGATCACCAGCCGTCCGATTCCAACCTTTCCAATGACGTTGCCAATTTATTGGTGGTCCAGACAGAATCCAATAGCCACCAGGACGAAGAATTCTATCAACTTCAATCAAGTAAAGCCCATCTGAATAAACAACATAAATCAACATCAATAAGCGTTTCGGACTCTCGGCAAAGAAAATGAAATGATAAATTAATGAGGTGTTAAATTGAAAGGACCAAGGTTTTACCATTCTGGCCCCAAGGGATGAGGCAACGAGAGCAATGAGCCATGTCGAAAGCTCTCGAAGGGTAAGGAAGCCTAATGGAAGCTAGGACTCCGATCAATGCAGGCACCCCTCGTTCAAGTGCGAATTGGACCTGAGCTTCATGGGTGTCTCTTGGTGCAAACGACATTGCTAGGATGTTCCGTGATAGAAGGTAAGCTCCCCAACTCGCAACCTGATGAATTGACTCCAAGATACCAATAACATACAGGAACAATAATCCAGTAACTGAATAATTAAACCCTTGAAAGAAAATACAGTTTTGAGATAGAATCGCATGGTATTGAATAAAAATAATGGACTCTTGCAGAAATTTTGATGAAATAATTAAGGGATTTCTTGTTTGCAGGGATGTGTTGCAGATTAAGAGAGTATGACTAGTGGTTAGCAGGAGAGGAATAATTATCTAACCAAAATTGGAGCTTAATCATGCAGTCACCCGAAAGCTAGCTAGCAGGTTCCAGGTTTGATTCTTATTATCCAAAACTCTTCCCGATTCAATATTACCTGATATTTAATACATATTCAAAACAAGATACAGACAAAGTGCAGGCTCAGACTTATTTATTATGTTAGTTAATTTTAACCTTTTCCCCAGTCAGGCAAGAAGGTTTGAGCAAATTATTGTTCTTGGTGAACCACTTTACTTGAAAATGAAGGCTTAAAACTACCTTGAAAATCTACGAGAAAATATTCTAAAAGAAAACATATACAGATGAAAAGAAGTTTCACATTGGAGCTGCACTAATCAGCCTACTTTTATAAATAATATTCTTACCTAAATTGCTAAAAAGAACATGGAACCTCCTTAATTACATCATTTATTACAAGTTCTAATTTGTACATTCCAATAACATTTCCCCTGTTAAGATGCATGCCTTGTTTTTACTAAGAAAATGAAATACCTAGCTGGCAATGACACTGTACCCAGATTTTCTCTCCCAGTGAAATCATCCCACAAAGGAAGTTTTAATTTGAATTATTTATGACTTTCTCTTTTCGGCTTATTTTTCCTTTTCTTACTGAAACTGGAAAATTTTAAATAAATAAATAATAAATATAGAATTCACTAAATTAAAAGTTTATATATGATACGTAGCTGGCGATAAAATTAATGCTGCAAGAAATTCCTGTAGAAAACAATCAAGCAAATAATTTGTACGATCGATCCGTCTAACCAATCAAGTTTCTTTTTTTTTTCCAACAATTTCGAACCCACTTTCCATCTATCCAGGCAACGACAAAAAGTTCAAAACCCTATTTACTAAAGAAAAGAAATAAAAATTAAGTCGGCGTTTTCTAACTGACTGAACCAACCAGCTATTCGGGTTTGATTGAAAATATGAATCATGAACGTAAGAAAGGGTATAATAAAACGTACCCCGCAACCAGTATCAATGGCGGTCCTTATTGAGCCGTCTTTGAGATTGATCAACTTGTCGATATCATCGATATAAGCATCAGCGCCAAACGGGAACATGGTGCCACCGCCAGGGAACCTGAACCGATCTCCTTCGACCCTAATCCAATTCTGATTCTTCTTCTCGATAGTCAACTCTTTATGTGGCACGTTAGCGAACCATGCAAACTCTCTGCTCTCAGGCCACCTAAACGGAACCTTGTAACCGTACGGAGCAGGGATTCTACACTTTAACAACTCGTTCTTTTCAGGGCAGTGCCTCTCCCTGTATATAAGCATGTCCCTGTCGAACTTCAACGACCTTTGAACGTCCTCGCATGGGGTGTATTCGGAGAAGGAAGGGTCACAACGAGGGAAGTGAGAGGCAGGCGCCGTGGGTGGGTTCGGAGGGAGGTGGCGAGGCCAGAAGTCGAGTTGGGGGGCGTGGAGGGAAGAGCAAGGGGCGGAGGATAAGCCCCCGCCGGCGGTGGAGGAAGAGAAAGAGTTAGGAATGAAGCCGAGGGAGTTTTGCCATATTCCAATAAGGTAAAAAGCAGCGCAAAGGATTGCCGTAAGAGTGATATAGTAGAGGCTGAGCTTTTTGGTATTGAATAATGTGATTTTAGATAATCTTGTTGGGCAAGAAGCGATTGCGGCCATTGACAAATTGAAAACAAATTAACCTTCCTAGAAGAAAAAACGACAGAGACAGACAGCGAGTTGAATTTGAGAGAAAGGCACAGGCACAGGCATAGGCACAGGCATATGCATATATAGAGACTGCGTTGGGATTTGGGAGGGTTCGGGGAAGAAGACGCGCTTGATGAAAGGGTTGAATACTTAAAGAGGAAGAATTAATTAATACAATTAATATTCTTTTTAATATAGTGATATTTGAATGTTTTAAATTTAGCATTAATATTGAAATATTGTTAAATTTAAATTAATTTTTATTTAGAGTATTTGCCCTAACATGGATAGATAATAATAATAATAAAAAAAAGTCAGGAAAGTCAAGAAAAGTAAATATATATATTTTGTTTGAATAATTTTTTAATTTATTTTAAATTAAAATTTATAAAAATTAAATATTTTAATAAAAAACAGGATATACTCAATTCTACTCACTTTTCATTAATAAATAAGTTAATAAAGAAAAAAAATCAATTTTTTAATTTAATTTTATTTTCTCTTCCCTTAACTCAATCTCAATGTAAGATTAGTTTTCTTTCCTTTCCTTTCTTGTTCTTTCCTCAAATTGTCTTTCCTTTTCTTTGCTTTTTTTTTCCTTTTCTACTTTTTTGTTTATTTTACAATATTTTTCGTCGTACTAAAATGGAGAAATAAGTAAACTTATATATATTACAATTAAAAAATTTATAACACTTTTGGTTTGATGAGTAAAATGTTTTTATGTCCCCCATAAAGTGAAATTTGAGATTAAAAAAATACATTAAATGCATTATTAATAAAAAAATAAATAAATTATTTTATATCCAAATTTAATTCATGTTTTAAGTTGAAAAGACAAAAAAAACCCCTAAAATTATTTTCAAAACTCTTAGATTAACAGAAATATTTTTAGATATTTATTGGAAATAATAATAATAATAATAATAATAATGCTTGCAAGAAGCGCGTGAATAAAGAATCACCTATGAGCACATGACACATGGAGTCAACGAGAGGTATCGCATATGTGATCGTACACTTTATTACATATTTATAATTATATTTATATAAATTTTTATATAATAATAATAATTTATAAAAAATAAATTTTTAAATATATATATATATATATATTGGTTATTGAATATTTTATATGTATTATATTTATATAATTATATTTAAAGTTATTACGTGGACATTGGTGTTTTGACCTCTGACGAAAAGCAAAGGCAACTTCTGTAGCGACCCAAATTTATCCAACGCTCAAACTGCTTTCTTCCGTTCTCTTCTAGTTGTTAACTAATCTTTGCTAGCTAAATTGACGCGTAAACAATGGATGTCGTCGCATATATATATATATATATAGCTTTAAATTGCTTCTATAAATTATAGTACATGTTAGACTTAGCAGATTGTGTATAGGTAACAGGTACCATATTTGGGTTTTCATTTGGTCAAAAACGTATTAATATATTATATATTTATATAAATTTAATATATTAATAATTTATATTTTATAAATTTTGATATATTTATATATTTATTTATATTTTTTATATTATTTTGTTTTTATTTTTGCATTTTGCTATATTTAGCTTCTGTCCTACAATGGTTTAATAACTAAAATTATCAAATTTAATATATATGAGGATAGTTTAAGGTTAATTAATGTATTATTTATAGTAATAATATTATATTAAATGTAATTATTGATAGTTTTATTTATCATTTTTAAAACATTAGGTGAAGATCTTACTATAGATAATAACCTTAAAAGATATCTTTAATCAAATATATATATATATTCAAATTTTAACCACCCTATAATAGCATTAGTTAATGTGATATATACATACATATATATATAGGAAAGTATATTAATATATTTTTTAAATTCAATAAAATTGATATATCAATGATATAAAATTTCTTAAATGAAATAAATAACCTTTAATTCATATTTATGGTTGGGATTAAATGAATTCATATATATATATATATATATATATATATGAAAGGACCCTTTTAGAACCTGATTTGATGTATGGGTTGGAAGTTTGGGGTTAGTTCTGAAGTGGGTTGCGAAAATGGTCCCATTTACATTGGATGGGCCACGAAATTACTAGCTTTCCCCCATCAATTCAAAGTTGTTTTTTTTTTTTTGCATTGGGGTTTTCACCATTGATTGATTATAATATATATATATATATATATATCTACACCGGAAGTTGAGTTTTTAAGCTACAGTAATAGAATTAAAAGATTGAAAAGTGCTTTAATACCGTATATTTATATAAATTAAAAATTTTAATTAATTAATAATGAAATATAAATTTTGTTTAATTTTACTTGTTAAATCTAAAATGTACAAAAACAAAAGTCATTGAAAGTTTGATAATGAAACTATCTTTTCTAATTTTATTTGCAGACAAGTTTATTTTTTTTAGGCAACACATTTAACTTCAGTGTTTGTGAATGTCTTACCACTTCAGTCTAATTTCTGTCTTTTTTTTTTCCCTCTTTTAATCTAACAATAAATTCAAGTTCTAAAGTGTTGTTTGAAGCATTTTGTATTACCTTCGGCGACAGAACCCTTGGTGGCGATGGTCAATTCGTTTCTTTTTCACTCTTTTTTTTTTGCTTAAAGTTCGCCGTATCCGGGTTGAAATCAAAACTCTAGGGCTTCCAAACCCCCTCTCTTATAAAAAACCTCAGTTTAGTATGAAGAAGATGTTCACAAAGAAGGAGATCAACCTCATTTCGCAGAAAATGAAGTAAAAGAAATTAAAAAGTTGGGCCAAAAGAGAGATGATCATGAAGAAAACGTCAAAAGTACATGACCAAAGTATGAGTAGGCAAGATATTTGGGAATAAAAAAGGGCACTTCAGATCAGATCAAGTTTCAACTTTTCCCTGTTTTTAAACCCTGATTTCTGAGTTTTTTTTTTTTTTTCTTTTAACAGCCTGGGCGCAACGCTCATGGTTGGCTTTGAATGGAGAGATTGATCAGCTTGAGGTAAACTTTACGTTAATAAAAGAAACCGCCATATATCCTTTATGGTTTGTCGCAGTTCGATGATCATTGCAACCTAAATGCGATGGTTGTCCTGTTGCAACCCACTGTCCTCTTCCCCTCGTTTATTTTGTATACGGTCTTATTCATGGAGGTATTAAAAAACCTTTTGCAAAAGCTCGGGGAAGATAGCTTCAGCATTGAAACTTTCAACCGTAGAAAAAGATATTATGATCTTAATTCTCTTTGAGCTGACACTTTATGCTGCCGCAATATTTAACGACAATTGTTAGTTATTGGAGCACAAAAAATGCTGAGGACAGAGGTCACTCGTGCATTAACAAGGCTTTCAGTCTATGGTCAGTGTTTTCAATTGCTAGATAGTATGGAATTTCGTTATATATGCTCGGATTAATTGCTTAGATTGCAAGGAAGGAGCTTCGATGAGAAAACGATTAACTTTCAAGACACGCCGTTGCTTTTCCTGATGGTCGGTAATATTTTTCCATAATATTTACTTTGGACGTGAAAAGAAAGATTTCGTGACTCTGTAGCTTTTGGAAATTTGGCCGCTAGAAGATTAGTGACATGGAAGAAGCTTCAGTATGAAACTTATTGTAGAAAGGCTCCAGAAAGTATCAAGTTTGAGGCATAACTACTGTTTTGCATTTTGATGTTAATTAACGAGTAACTGCGTTAACGTCCATCGTAATAGTCTTGAAAATAAAAAAAATGATATTATAAGTGCTAAAATTTAAATTTAAATTTTATTATATATTATTTTTTAACAATAATTAAATAAAATTTGATTTCAATCCACAACTGTTATAGATTTATTGTAATAACTTAGAAAATTTTTGCGTGTTGAACTTTTTTTTTTTTCTGTCAACTCGCTACAGCTGTAGCTCCAAACTAATGGAAGCTGAAATATCTGAAATCTTTAACCTTTACCTGCACATGAATGGATGATAAGACTCTGGGGGGGCTCTAAAAGGAAAAACCATATATGGGAAAATGGAGTTTTTTGTAGGCAGGGTAGTCACAGTTACCGCCTTCTCTTGGCCGTCTCTACCCCAAACAGAAAAGAAAGAAAATTATGATTCAACATCTAATCAACAAATTAGCTTAACTTTCATAACCCTTAGCCGCCAAATTCAATGGATAATCTCTCTCATTAGTTGAAACGTGTTGGTGGCTGAGCCAGCCCCATGTCTGGTCCATAAATATTCTCTTGACTCGGTTCCACGCAGGAAGAGATTGGACTCATTGCCAATCCGTTAATTCATCCAAGTTGTTGTTTAGAAGGTAGTGGAGAATATTTGAACATAATAATGCATCACATTATGCCAATCAAACAATTTGGTTCTTTTTTCATTTAAACAAATCAAATAAAGCAAATCTAATTTGTAGCTTCTTCATTTTTTTAATCTATGAAAGTAGTGGCTCAGAGGAAAATTAAGCAGGAGATGACACTTTTTGATGTAGGAAGGTTTTAATTAGGGAACAAAGAAGAGCCCTTTTTGTCAGGGCGTAAGTGCAAGTGCTGGTTAATAGTTAAAAAAAAAAAAAAGGCTGTTGGAATAATGAAGTAATTTAATTTGAGTTAGTTCATGAAATTATGCAATAAATTTAAAGTTTAAATCTTATCATTTATAATTTATTTCTTTGTCCATAAGCTCTGAAGCATTTTGTTGTGAAGCCAGCCCTGTAGTTGCTAAGTTAATGGACGACTAATCCGTCCCCATGGCCATGGCCGGTTGTGGCTATGATGAAGGTTTATCAAGTATAAACTGATCATAACATATGCAGTGAAGATTTTTTAATGAAATACGTGTTTATCTACAAAAGACTATTGAGATTAAATCGAAAAGACAGCTTGGGGTATAGAGCGAGCTAGTAGTACAATTTTAATGAAATACGCATGCATTCATCCACAAATTAAAAGCTTGCCTACCCAGCTTTATCGTCATAATTATAAAGTCATTAAACAAAGTTTTAATGGATAACCATCTTTCTCAAGGCCACTAAGGGAACTATACCCAGTCCAGTGTTTAGACTCTGTTCGGTGCCAACTGCCATGTCTTACAAAGGGAGTCGGATTCTTTGAAAAGCTTTAATTGTTGAGGAGAGAAATGCCCTTACATAATTGGATTGTGGTTTTGTAAGGCAAGAACAGATTTTTTTTCTCATAAATTGTCTTTTTTTTTTTTCAAGAGATAAAATCATGAAAATAATCTTTATATTATTTTAAAACAGATAATAATTTATAATAAATACAATCCAACACTTTTAGCATAAAAATGATGCCATATGTAAGAATTGTTTTAGATCCACACCAACCTTTGACCAAAAAAAAAATCCACACCCTTAATTGTGAAGCTAATTAATTCCCATCCCAATGTATTTTCTCAAAAAAAAATCATGACAGGATGTTTGCACGTTATTTTAAAATAAATAATATTTTATAACGAATATAATATAATAATTTTTCTATCAATAAATCAATAATTCTTATTAAGCTTAGAGTACAACTGGAAATTATAAACTAACAAAGGAAGTTATTATCCTAACCAATT
Organism: Adansonia gregorii; assembly: GCA_038382025.1. Lineage (NCBI taxonomy): Eukaryota > Viridiplantae > Streptophyta > Magnoliopsida > Malvales > Malvaceae > Adansonia > Adansonia gregorii. The sequence continues at coordinate 6,668,982 of JBBYHO010000003.1, read as the reverse complement.
GAAAAACAAAAGAATTCTTGCTTGCTGCCTTTGTTTTCTTTAGTTAAAGATTAAAACTGTCGTCAGCCACGAACTACACGAAAATTCAAATAAATGCACATTTTCGTCAATAAAATTTTGAAAAAAGGGGGTTTCGAACCTATTAAAATATGGATATAAATTAATGTTAAAATAGCACAGCAATGTTCTTGGTTGTAAACTTTTGATTAATTTATAAAAGCGATATCGTTTAGACGTACGGTTTTAGATCCTCTTCGTTGCAGTTTGCTTGAATATAGAAAGGGAAGAAAATATTGGTAGACTTTTCCAGGAAAGAGGATCTAAGTAAGGGAAAAAAGTGAAAAAAAAATAAAAGTTTCTGTTCTTCCTTTCAAGTGCTGTCATTTAAAGGCTAAACTTATTCTTAATGTCGGATTTGGACGGTGATTTACTTGGAATTTCTTTCATTACCTTAATAATTGATTAATTATCATATTTATCAAAATACTTAATTGTAACGAAGATTATTGGGCATTTTTTTTATGGGTTCTCCAATCTTATTATAATCTAAATGGGAGGTATGTTTTAATGTTGTTGTTACCCAAATCATTCTCTCCAATGATAGTCGGCTGCGATTGATAGCGCCGTTGGCATAGTTTTTGAAGTTAAAAAATTATATTTTAATATAAAACATATTACGTCATAATTTTATATTATATAATATTAAAAAATTAGATAAAATTTATACTTTTAGATATTAATTTATATTATTATAACACCAACATTAAATAGGTAAGAAAATTTGATTTTATTGTTAAAATCATGATTTAAAAAAGTTAAATAAAAAATTTAAAAATTTATGAATTTTATAATTCAACATATTTCTTTTAAAAATGTCAATTCATCACCATATTTTTTTCACAATAAATCATTTAAAAAATTTTAAACTTTTTTGCTTGTAAGATATTTTTTAACCCAAATTTTATTCAAAAAGAATGATACATTGAGTCCCTAAATTAATCTGCTCATTAATCGAGTTAGACTATATCATAATTTAAATAAATTTTAAAATCTAAATTTAAATCCAAAGTTAACTCGATTTTATGACTTTAATTACTATACAAACAATAATAAAATATTAAAAATTTATTTTTAATTAATATTTATATTTTTATAAATAAATAATATTATTTTAATTAATAAATAATAATTAAAATCAATCAATCTAATTAAAAAAAATCAAACTTTAATCTCAACCCAAATCAAATAAGTTATCAACAAAATCCAGCACGAAATTTATAACACACGCGCCAGACGGTAGTGGGTTGGAGCAGACATCCCTATAAGTACCTAACCTAGGACTACAACAAGACCAATTACACCAACTGTCCCATTTAAACGTTGAAGTTGATAAGATCGCCGCACCCGTCCACGACCACGTCCAGCTCAAACTACCCGAAGCCTGATTTAGAAACTCTCTTGTCTTAACTGCCACCCCACCCCCCCCAAGAAAAGAAGGAAAAAAAACACCTTATTTTCTCGACTCCTTGTCTTCTTCTTCCCGCTTTCTTTTTTTTCCTAAAAACAGCAATTCTGATGCGTGCACACAGACTTTCGAAATCGTTTGATTACGCTTGTTTTTTTAATTCTGCGTAATACATTATTTCACAAATTCCAAACCCAGCTTCAAAATTTCAGGGTTTTCTGGAGTTTTTTTTCCCTCAGATGTCAAATGACAAATTCTGATTTATGCTTATATCTGTTTTTTCTCACTGGTATTTGGTTTGACTTGATGTCACCCACAGGTTTGATATTATTCAGTGTTTAATTAGGCTACTTTATTCAGATTTTTTAGGGGTTTAATCTCTCTGATTGAAGGACCCAAATTTTGTGTCAGGAAAAACCCAGATTTAGACTAAAAATCTGGGTTTTTGGGGTTGAAAAGGACTTAATGGGTGCCAACATATCGGGTTCTGTAGTGGATAGAGATGAAGGGGATCCTCCATTGACGCCGAGACTTGGTGACATGCCAGAAAGCTGCGCGGCCTTGGTTTTGGCGCGTTTAGACCCACCCGAGATTTGCAAATTGGCTCGGTTGAACCGATCATTTCACGGTGCATCGTCGGCTGATTTTATATGGGAATCGAAATTGCCGTCCAACTACAGGTTCATCGTCGAGAAAGTGCTGGGAGATACAAGTTTGTTAAATCTGCAGAAGAAGCAACTTTATGCCAGGCTATGCAAGCCTAATCCCTTTGATGGTGGCACAAAGGTCAATATTATTTTCTCTCCATTTTTTTTTGGCGATTTATTTAGTTTAATGATCATATAATAATGTTGGGTTTTTGGCTATGGGCAGGAAATATGGTTAGATAAGAACACAGGTGGGGTTTGTTTGTCAATATCTTCCAAGGCGTTGACGATCACAGGGATTGATGATCGGAGATATTGGACTCATATTTCCACCGAGGAATCTAGGTGTGTTTATCATTCAATAATGAATAGTACATGGATTTCTTCACGGTTTTGTCATGGCAATCTTTACGGTTCAGGACGGGCCAAAAATGAGGATTAAGACCATCCAGTACTTTACCGTGGTCCCCTGCCTCTGGCCTAAAGGGCACTAACAACTCTTAACGTTTAATCCTCGGATTTTATAGTGAGCAGGGTCCTGAAAATCATTCAATTGGATTGATCATTGATCCTTTAATTTTCACTTTACAAGGGAGGTGACGGGTTTTAATCAGGAAAAGAGGTTGTAGATGCTGATATTCTAACTAGGACAACCCAGATTTCTAATCTCTTAACTTAAGCCAAGACAGGATCTGAAACTTGTAGATATTAGAAAGCAAGGAAAGATTTCATTAGAAATTGGCTTGAAATTTGAGCATCTACATCCAAAAATGAAGAAAGTTTTAACGATGAATAATTTACACTGGACAATCCTAATAGTGGATTTTAACATTCCTTTTGGTGACAAATTTGGTATTAGCCCTATGATCTCATGTTAGATCTATTCTAAGTTTGGATAATATTATATTTTTTATTATGATTTCATTGCATTGTGCTCCTATTGTGATGAATGTACCCAGAGTAATCTCTTCCCTTGATATTGGTGCGCAGATATCCTACAGTAGCATACCTTCAGCAAATTTGGTGGTTTGAGGTAGATGGAGAGCTCGAGTTTCGATTTCCGGTTGGAACATACAGCCTATTCTTCAGACTCAAGCTAGGGAAATCCTCAAAGAGACGGGGTCGTCGAGTTTGCAACTCAGAGCACATCCATGGCTGGGACATAAAACCTGCCAGATTCCAGCTAACAAATTCAGATGGGCAACATGCTGTGTCAAAGTGTTATTTAGACAATCCTGGAAACTGGGTCCTTTATCGAGTAGGAGATTTTGTTGTTGAAAACCCTAATGCATTGACAAAGATCAAATTTTCATTGACCCAGATTGATTGCACTCATCCCAAAGGAGGGCTTTGTGTCGATGCTGCTTTATTCTATCCCACTAGTGTAGCTAAAGAGTTTGGATTATGTTAATGATAAAATTTGAGAGCTTTAACCTGTAAATATCGAATTGTAATCAAGTTTTTTTTTTAAATGAGATTAAATGTTCTGCTTACACGCTTCAGCAAATTTTGACAAAGTTATGGCATAACACAATGGTTTTCGAGTTTCGACGATGCAAAAGTTGTCTGAGTTCAAGGAACTTTGACTGAGATTGTTAGCAAGTTTTAAAGTTTAACATATTAACAATAAGCAGCAAATTAAAATGTTTTATAAATTTGAGTTTAATTCGATTAATTAATTCATTTATTTTTAAAATTATATAAAAAAGTTAAAAATTTAAATTTAAATATTTAAAATTCTCTTTTATTTGAGATCTTTGCAAAAGGAAAAATTGTTTTGTTCCAAAGTATACAGAAAAATATTCCATGATGAGCTGGGAAGATATGCATTAACCCGATCGAATCCTTAGTAGTCCCTAACTTTTTCTTCTCACATGTTTGAGTTTCCTGCGATTTGAAAACTTGCCGTCCTAGTTGTCTAATCGTATTGGCCCCTTCTTATAAAGTTTAGACTATTTATATATTTATCTTATATTAATTTGTTATATTATAATTATATCTAAAATAATATATTTATATATTTATAATTTATATTATATAAATTAAATTAGTATATTTTTATTATTTTTTATTGTACCTAAAATTATTAGCTTTACAATCTTTGCATTATGTTGTCTTGTGGTCAAATATGCAAATCCTACTGATTTTTTATTTCCATTGGTATAGACTTTGCAACTAGAATGTGGATAGGGGTATATTTTAATTGTAATCATAATAATAAAAAGATCAAATTTGGCTTTGAAATAAGTTAAAAACCTAAATTCCAATCTATTTTATATGGCCATTAAATAACTTAAATTGATTGTATTTGGTTGCTACGGAATTGAGCAAGAAGTGATCGATTTTCTTCTTAATTAGACATTTCATTTTTAAATTCCATTGTTGGGAGTCCATCTTTTTCCTAAGGTTCTCACACATTATAAATTGAAAAAAAAAAGTAGAAAAAAGGCATATATGGTTTGAAGCATGCATCCGACTAACATAAGTCAATTGGTTTCTGTCTTTTTCCAACACTATTTAAAATTATTATACAATAATAATAATAATAATAATAATAATAATAATTTAATTCAAAAAATTTTTATTTAATACTTTAAAATATAAATAAAATCATACATTATTGTATTTAATATAATGTATAAATTAATTTTGAAAAGTGATGAAACCCTATAAAATGACTAATTTTTTTTCCCCAATCCCCTCAAGTTCTCTTTCTTTGCATATGGGAAAAAAAAGGAGAAAAATTAATTTTAATTGCTTTGGATTTAAAAGTTTATCTTTAATTCATCTTTTTAGTGTTCCTTTAAATTAGACCTAAAATTTTATGCATTCGTATTATATTTATGTATTTTATTATATTATAATCATAGTTAAGATATTTTTTATTTTTATATATTTTAATACGTTGATAATTTGTATCATATCTATTCTAAGACATGTTTTTATGTTTGTGTTATATCGTTTATTTAATACTTTATGTAAATTATATTCGTATAATCATATTTAAAATTACCGATTCTACCTTCAAATCAAGATCAATTTCCTTGTTAATTATGTTATAAAATTACATTTACATTAGCATATCTTCCTTACGTTAGATGATGATGATGATGATGATGATGATGATGATGATGAT
>JBBYHO010000003.1:6619780-6651259 GCA_038382025.1 Adansonia gregorii | reverse complement strand
TTTTCAAGTATTGTACTAATTATTGTTCTATAATTGATTAAATACTTTTAAGTAACAATCCATTACTCTTTTTTTTTTTTTTTACATTTTTTTTCGTCCTAAAACTTGCCATTTATGCAGACAAAGAATAATAATATTTACTCAGTGAAATTTAATGCTATTAAGCTGTTGTTAAATTAAATGCATGCACAATAAAGAGTGTAAAACATGACTTATTTTGCAATGCAAAATGTTATAAGTGGAATAATTAGTAGTTATAAAATAGTTAAGTATTATTTAATTATTATTTTAGAAAAATATTGTTTTTAATATATTATTTTATTGAATTAAAAATAATTTATTAATTATATATATTTTTAAAAATATCACCTTAATTAGTGATATTATAAACTAATTAACATTCTATTATTAATATATGTTAGAATAAAACGTAATGTACAGATTGAAAATGCTTGGGCCCATTAGCATTTTTATTTATTCCTTAGTTTTTCTTTTTCATTTGAAAAAAAAAAGTATAGATTTATTATATAATACCACAAATGATGAAGTTTGAATAATGTTTAATTTTTATATGCATAATGAGAACAAAACCAGACTTTTGCTTTATTTAATGTTTGTTTTAGCTAAGATCATGATGTTGACAAGATCGATAGGGAAAATCCAGTTCTTTTTCCCTTAATTTTCTTTTAATTTGTTAATAAATCTTGAATTCTTCTTTTTTTTTTTTTCCTGAAGAATTTTGCCTTACTTTTGTTGTGACACCGCTGTATGACAAGCTTAATAATAAATTTTATTTATTTTTTTATTTATCACCATAAATATTCAGAATTTATCGTTTTATCAATAAATCACGTGATTATTGATATAATATCGTGTATAAATATAATTATATAAAGAAATGTTAATATAGTTAAAAAAAAAGAATTTAAGATTTAAGCCGTTCAACTTAATTTAAAAAATGGAATCATCAAATCCTAATTTAAGAACTTTAATTAATTATTTTTCTATCACAATGAAAGAAAGAAAGGAGGATATACATTTTTTAGATGTTTGGGTAACTCAATCAAAATATTTTAAGTTGTTTAATAGGATTATTTTTGAAAATTTTGTTATTTTTTCAAATAATAATTTTGACATAATTATTAAAATATTAGCATTATAAAATAGTAATGTTTTAATAATGATATCAATATTAAATACTTAAACAATACTATTTTCATTAAAATATTATTAATTTTTTAAAAATCATTATCATTAAAGAAGTTTTTTATTAATATAAACATTAATATAGTAATATTTATTATTAAAATTTTAAAGTATTAAAGTCGTAATATTATATTTTAAAAATATTTTTTAAAAATTTATAAAATGCATAAATCATTTTATAAAAATCAATTTATGAAACAAACTATTTTTTAAATCAAAATATTTTTACCATTATTTTTAACAATTGGTTTGATGCATATACGAGTTAATATATTCAAAATTTATATAAAAATGGGAACATAGAAAAAAAAAATGACACAAGTGTTGTAACTTTTCCAATTATAATAAATATTAAATTTATGTGATTAATTTGATAGGAATAAACCAAACAAATTATTAGGCTTTATTAATATAAGGCCTAGGGTGGTATTTAATTGCACACATGTAGGTTAATAAGAATTCCCAACTATAACAGCAAAATTTTAATAAATAGAATTGAATAGTAGCTATAATGCCCCCTAATAATAATAATTATTATTATTACATCTAGACAATGCTCCATCATAAAAATTCTCTTTCACCTGCAGTATGTATATCATTATTTAAATATATTATAATTTTAAATGTGAATATGATAAATATATTAAATGTGTTATATTAATAATATTAATCATATTTAAATACATTAGATTGTATTTATTAAATATATTATATTTATATTATACTTTTTATTATATTCAAATTTACTATATTCTAAATCTTATAGTGTGATTTAATTTTTTGACCAACTTTTTTAGATTTAGGAATGGATTATTTGAACTTTATTTATCAAAACAAAAAAATTATATACCAATCATTTAAATCAAATGTTGAATGTCATTGTGTGATATTGTGACTTAATATGTCTTAGTTGGAAGCCCACATGCTATGTTTTGCCGAACAAAACCATGAAACCAATCTTGGCCATAACCGAACTGCAAAACATACATGTATCTTTATCACTCTATCAAAGGCCATGTTTGTTTATTTTTATTTATAATTATATTTAAAATATTACAATTTATATAAATTTTAATAGATTGATATATTGATATTATATTGATATTATATTTTAAATCATATTTTAATTTTTTTATTCACTTAAAGATGCTCTCACATCTTTCACCTCCCAAATACACTGAAAAGACCGACCACCGCAGACAACTCGCATGCAATTTCATGCTCATACAACATGGATTTAATATCAGTATATTTGAATACTGGTTTAATTTGATTTTAATCTAATATTAAAAAAATTAGCTGCCAGTGTTGAAATGAACTATGGAGGTACTACTTTGCACAGCAAAAATTTAAAACCCATTAAATAAATGCAACAACAACTTAGATTTAAAAGTGTTCGACGAAATGCAAGATCAAGTGAATAGAGTAGTAAATTTAATACAGGCAAGCAAAGGGCAATGTAATGGGAAGGAAGGGGGCAGGATGAGAATGGATAACAGGTGGGTCATTGGTGGGTTGGTAGTGTTCCCATCGGCAGACCCCCCCTACCCGCAACCCACATGATCTCTCACTCTCATAATTAGGCTGTAACACCTTGATTTTTCTTGCCCATCCAATCCATGAGAGATCAGTTCCACGACAATGCATGTCTAAAATCTATTTTTAGTATGTACGTATATTTTCATGTGTATATTTATATTGTTTCTAAATTTTTCATAATTAAAATAATAAAAATTAAAAAAATTAATATTTTTTTTAAAAAATCACGTTGTTATCGACATCGTTCTCAAGATTACTAAGAGAAAGGTGTTGACCATCGAGTAAGGACTTTTATTCATATATTTTCACAGTTAGGCCAAGCCCTCCCCCCCCCCTCTCCCCCAACAAACCCACCCACCCACCCTCTTCTTTTGCCGTTGCGTTAATGGCTACTCCTATATTTTCCAGCCAATCAATCACCATCCAGCTGATATTAAAAACCTTTGATCATTTTTAGTATATCCTTTCTTTCCACATAAGAAAAAAGGTATCAAAACAAAAATAATACTTGCCCTGCTTTGCTTTACTTCCACCCCTCCTGCCCCAACGCCAAAATCCTCGCTGAAAAACAGCTCATCAAAGTTTGAAAATTTTTTTGGAAGAATTTCAAAAAAAATTAAATAAATAAATAATTATTAAAATGATAAAAATTTAAAAAATAATTTAAAAATTTATAATTATTAAAATTATTTATAAAAAAATTATAAATATCTTTTTACCTCTACTTTTCTCTTTTGTCTTTCTTCTCTGCATTGTAACCAATTTTTCTCACATATATAAATTATATATATCAGTCATACATATTAAAATAGTATTTAAAAATAATAAAATATTAAAAAAATATTTTTATTAAATCTTGAGTTATTATTTAAAAATAATAAAAAATAAAAATATATTTCACATAAATCTTGAATTATTATTTAAAAATAATTTAATATAAAAATATTTTATATTAAATTTCAAATTACTATTAAAAAACAATAAAAATTTAATATTATATATATATTACAAATAATATATATTATATAATAAAACTATTTTTTATAATAAATCTTAAATTACCTTTTTTATATTATATATGAAATAAATTTTATATATTTATAAATTAAATATATATATATATCTATATATTAAATATATTTCTAATAATATAAATTACTATATATTTATATATTAGATATAATTGTCTTATATATATTATATACATTATATATGACATAAAATATTTAATAATATATGTTATATATTATATATTATATATGAATCATATATATTAAAATACTATTTAAAAAATAATAAAAGTAAAAGATATTTATGCTAAATCTCAAATTATTTTTAAAAAAAATTAAAAATTATATATATTTTTTATAAATTACATAATATATATTATATTAACAAATATTATACAATAAAAAATAAAAATATCATGAGTATTAAATCCTGGATTACTATTTAAAAAATAATAAAAATAAAATATTTTATATTAAATTTTAAATTAATATTTAAAAATAATAATTAAAAATATTTTATATTACATCTTGAATCATTATTAAAAAATAATAAAAATAACAAATTTATATTAAACCTTGAATTACTAAATAAAAATAATAACTAAATATATGACTCACCATAACTAAATGTATAAATGATCATAAATAAATGTACAACTCACCATAACTAAATGTCCGAATGAGAATAATTAAATGTAGGACTCACCATAGCTAAATATATAACTTACTATAATTAAATGTTTAGATCACTATAATTAAATGTACGGTTGATCATAACTAACTGTACAACTCACTATAACTAGATGTACGAATAACTATAACTAAATGTACGACTCACCATAACTAAATGTATAACTCACTATAACTAGATGTACAACTCATCATAACTACACGCACGAAGGATTATAACTAGGTGTATGAATGACTATAACTAAACATATAGATGAGTTACGAATGACTATGGTTAAATGTACATTTAGTTATACTCCTTCATACATTTAATTATGATGAGTCGTGTATCTAGTTATAGTGAGTTTTACGTTTAGTTATAATAATTTATATATTTAATTATTATTTTATATAGTAATTCGAGATTTAATATAAATTTTTTATTTTTATTATTTTCATATATATAGTAAGTTGAGAGTTAATATAAAATATTTTTAATTATAATTATTTATTAAATTGTAATTTAGAATCTCATATTAAATATTTTTTATTTTTACTATTTTTGAATAATTTAATAAAAATACCTTTTATTTTTTATTATATTTAAATAATAATTCAAGATTTAATATATAATATATATTACATAATTTAGTTATGGTGAGTCGTACATTTAGTTATAATTATTCATATATCTAGTTATGATGAATCATATATTTAATTATGGTAAATAGTACATCTAGTTATGGTGAGTCGTACATCTAGTTATAATCATTTGTACATCTGGTTATGATTAGTCGCACATCTAGTCATAGTGAGTTATGTATCTAGTTATGATGAATTGTACATTTAGTTATAATTATTTTGTGCATCTAGTTATGTTAAGTTGTATTTTTAATATCTATATAATATTTTATGTATAATATTTTATTTATAATATAATAATATATAAAATATTTTTAATTTTTATTATTTTTAACTAGTAATTCAAAATATAATATAAATTATTTTTTATTATTTTTGTATAATAATTTGAGATTTAATTTTAAATATTTTTATTCTAATTATTTTTTAAATAGTAATTCAAGATTTAATATAATTCGAGTCTATTTTGTAATTCAAGATTTAATATATTTTTTATTTATAAATTTAAGATTTAATATAAAATATTTTTAATATATATAATTTATTTATGTTGGTAGATGGTTGGTTTTCTACCCAAAGAACCTATCCTCCACTAAATTGCTACCATGAAGAGAGGCAATCGAAACATAAAATAATAGTAAAACAAAAAAGTAATTATAATTTTTTTATTAATATTTGTAATCATTATTATTTTTAAAATTAATTTTTTTATATTTTTATGTTTTAATAATTATTATTATATTTTTACTTTTTTGGAATTCTTCCAAAGTTTCAGGACTCTACATTTTTCCCACTTTCAAAAGCTTCCGAGAAAAAGGTATAAGCAAGTATATATTATTTCCAACTTGAAAATTTTCACCACTGACGCATAATTTGATCCATCCACTGCTACATATGCGCGTCCTTTATATATATATATATATATATATATACATGTTTCATGTTTATGGTTTTGAATTTCACGTCATTAAAGTTAGTCACATGCATATACTTGTTTCAATCGTTGAGAATTACGTTCCCCCCATTTTTGAATTCAACTCCATTAACCTAACCCTAGCTTGCAAAACTTTGACCTTCTTCTTTATTTTGCATTGGGAGGTTAGGGAAAGGAGGTCGGGTGGGGTGGGGGACAAGTCTAGAATTTATGATACGGTATAGAAGTAGAAGATGGGGACTTACAAGTTGGATAATTGTGGAAGCAGGCAATGGCCCATTGCCTATAGTATTCATTGCTCCAAAAAGCTGCAAGGTACAACCTGATGAAGACCGGCACCCAAGCTTAGTTGTCCATGATTTATGTCAATGGCACAGCCTTGACATCAATATTTACGAGCTTTATAGCTGGAATTGATCCCTTCAATTGAACCAAATTTCGTTGATGCCAATAAAAGCTCAAACGCCATTAGGAGGTGGCTAAAAGATACGTCCTTGCCAATTAATGGTTACTAACCCGTTAAGAAGTTCGTAATTTGCAGTCTGATTCAGAATTATTGTTATTATTTATTTTACAGGGAATGGTGAAGGCATTAATATTAGCATTGGCACTTAGTTTCATCCTTTTGGCAATCCCACTCCCAGATCATGTTCTTCAAGTAGCAGCTTCTCCATGAGAATTTAAGAGCGTTAAAAAGGGTCACACGGTAGTTTTAAATTTTTTTATCTAAACTTAGGCTAATTTGAGAATTTATTTTATTATTTAAGATAATATTAATATATTATTTTTATATTAATATTTATAATTAAATTTAAATAAAAAATATTTTTACTATTCAAATAATAAATTAAATCAGATTAAATCAAATATATTTGAATTAAAAAATTTTACGTAAAAACCTAATCCAATACGGACTAGGTGAATTACTGGACCTATGAACATCTTTACATGGGATCCGTCGGCTTCTTCAACTCAAATTATTAGCCATTTTTTGTTCTCATTTGCAGATGAAGTCTGACTTCCGACTTTTGGTACAAGGGAATGGCTTTTTCCCCCTTTTTTTTTAACTTGACTACACTTCTATGTCCATAGGCATTTGGAAGCTTCGAGGATTGAAAATTCTTGCATGGCCCTTTCTTTCAACCGTTCTTCTTATCAGTATATTCTCGAATAAGCAGGAGTACATGAATCTAGGCATCTAACCAATTCATATTTTGGTTTATCATGAACCCCATCAACAAATTCATTCAACACCAATATACAGTCCTCGCATGCCAAAATAATTCCTTCCCCAGGCTAATTATCCTATGATGAAAACAAGGCCCATATCCTTACGCCAAAATCGGCATAAATCATGAAGACTTAGCCATAAACCAGCTGAGCCTGGGAATTTATCCAAACAGTGAATGCAGCATACATAAGCAGTAACAAATAAAAAAAAACTCTTCGGGAATCAAGAAACGAGTTGGTTCGATCAGATTGAAGCATTTAGATTGTATAGAAGTGTTATGGTAGAGATATAAAATAAAATAGAATAAAAGAACAGGGACCATGAGCTGAAATTTTTCCCTTTTTTGTTTTATTTTTAAATGAAAAGTAGAACGAATAATTGAAACTCATGGTATAAATTTAGAGTATATACAAAACTATGCATCCCGAAACCTCAAAATGCACTCCACCACCATGGATCCAATCTTCCTTTAATATCTTACAATAGCGCTTCAGCACATTAGGAAGCCAGGCCAAAAACTTACCAAGAAATTCTTGGTTCCATAGTTCAGAGTTTCCTAGAAGCCCTAAGATTGTCGTCATGCTTGAGAAGATTAGCCCTCAGCAGCATTGCCCTAACACCCTGATCAAATTCATCGCCAGTCTGCAAAACCCGCTGGAAAGTTGCATTTCTTTGATCTGCATGTCGTGCGTAAAGAATTTTGTTGTGCGAGTCGATCCGAGCCTGCAGAGACATTATAATCTTCATCAGGAAAGATACATTCAGACCTAAACCCCTTATGATTGTCTTTCTTGTATGGATCTGCATTTGAAATGCCTTACTTTGCCCCAAAGAATTAAGCGCATGTAACAAGGACTGACTCTACTTCTCCCTCTATCTATTCTCGCTGTTCGGCAAGGTTCTGGTGGTTAGCTAATTCACTTTATTCCCTCTCCACTATCACTTAAATCATATTCAAAAGGGTGAATAACCATCTTCAATCTAAATAATAAATTTGTACTCATCAGTGACTGAAGAGATACAGAATAATTAAGAAATCAATTTGGGTCGAATATTTGAAAAAAATCATACAACACGTGCCGATGCATTGATAAAACTTACGTAAGCTAGATACTAGTGCAAAAAATACCTGTATCTGATTGTCAGTAATCAAGGCTTCAAGTTCTTTTTCTAGAACTGAAACACTTGTTTTAAAGGCATCGGCCATCTTTCGCATATCAACAGACACAAATGGGAGGGTATACTGGATGAGGGCTTTCTTGCGGATTTGATCATACAGGGTCTCAACATGGTCATGTAAATGGATGTCAAGCATCAGGTTTGATTTGAGGTTTCCAAGATATTCCAAGCAGGAATCATAATGGCTGCAATAAAAAAAAGACAAGAGTTAAAGTATAAACCACCAGACCACAATAAGTGCTAGTCATCAATTGAGAAAGATCACACATAATGACTTGCTGAAAACCCTGAGTCACAAATGGTTGTATATTTATTATTAACTAAAGAAATTGAATACGTATCAATTAAAAAGCTTGGATGAATGCATATTATTGCTAATAGTTATTACCAGCAAGAATGACAGCATAAAACACACTTACCATCTTCCCTCATTACACTATTTCCTCTTATTGTTTGCATCAAATAATAAGCCAAAACAAAAATCAAGCGAGTTCAACAAGATCCTTTAATGTCCAAAAATTATTTCTTTACACCATTGCAAAGAGACAAACATGAATATAAAGTACCTTGAGTAAAAATCATTAATAAGTTCCCGTACTTCAGGTACCAACTCTAAGAACTTCCGAAAATTGATATTGTCTATAACTTTGCTCTGAAAAGGAAAAGCATTCAATGACTAAGACATCTATTGAACAACTGTAAAACATGGCTGGAGAACAAAGAAGGGAGGGGGAAAATGGAGAAAAATAGATGCCTTTAGCTCGGTTCGATCAAAGCTTGCAAGTGAACAGAGCCCACCATAAGTAGCAACATCTTGAGAAGCAATCACCTCACTGTATGCATTCCCCAATTCTGGACCCACTTCCAAAAACTGCATTGATAGAAAAACAAGCAATCCCGCAGGAAATGGTAAGTGGTCAAAATACAACCAACCTAAAATCCCCCCTGTTACAATTGCAAAAGTAAATCATTGAGGCACACAACCATTATTTAGCATTACCATCAGAAAGAACACTATGATACGGATTTTCTTTCAAGCATATCAAACCAACTAAATGTCATAAGTTTTTGACCAAAATCTACAACACATACCCAAACTATAAGAAGATTTCAGGCTTCCTTCTGGGAATTCAGTGTGCAGAGCTGTGCCTAATAGATTGTTTGAGCTTGGTTCATAAAGCCTTAATAGGCTCAAGCTCAAGTCATATTAATAGCACATAATATCTTTCGAACACAATTACTGGACAATGACTCAGTAAAGGATGAGAATTGGAATGCTATCAATTATATGTGAATAGACCCATTTTCAGAGATACATGCCTATGCCAAAGCCACATGAATCATAAATACTACTATTATCTTCTACACATTTCGGTCTGGCCAATAAAAGATAGCATGTTATATCAACAATAAGCAAGCAAAAATCAGCAACATCTGAATTGACCATGATAACACGTTATTAGCTGACAAACCTTACGAGCAGCAAGCTTGTACTTCTTAGCCTCCAAATGTGCCAACCCAGCAGCACAACGTAGCTTAGCAACAGCGGGAGGATCAAGCGCCTCAGGTGTTTGCTCAGCCTTACTGACGTAGCTTGTCACATGAGTAAATTGACCCATCTCAATGCTCACAAGAATTGCACTCAAACTCATCTGAATAATATGCCTTGCCGTAGTACAATAATCGCGAGTTCGAACATAGCTTTTAAAAGCATCCCCCAATGCACCATGAGCATAGTAAAAGTCTCCAAAATCATTGTATCCCATTCTTATACTTTCTTTGATTAAATTCGTCTGAAAATATATATATAAAAAAAAAAATCAAAACAAAGCAGGACAAACAACCCTAAACAGTTTCTCTGAAAGAATTTGAGTAAAACAAATTGAATTACCCTATAAGCATTGAGTTCGTTTTCGAGCTTTTCTTTCCTATGCTCGGCTTTTCGATCAACCATTGCGCACCATGTGGCATCCATCGAATAGTTGGGACCCAATCGACCATCGATCTTCTGAACAACTTCGCGGAAAAGCTGCGTGTTCTCTCCCTTTTTGATTTCGTCATAAGCTATCCTCATGGCTTCCACTTGCATCCCGGGGTTGTCGCAGTGGTCGGCGATGAATATGAGCCGCATGATCTTGGTTCGGCCCGTGTAAAGCCCAGCGTACGCATCGATGTCCAGCTGTTCCCCGCTTATGATGGGCCGGTTCTTACGTGCCGTTGTCGACGTCGAAGACAACGGCCCACCGTCGATGCCACCAATGCCGTTGGCGAAGATCTCCTCCATCATTGGACTTGAAGCATCCTCTCCGCCATCCATCGTCAAGAAAAAGAAAGAACTAAAAATCGAAGCAGACGGAGAATTCAGGGATTTTAGGGCTAGGGTTAGGGCCGTTTGTGTACTGTTTGCTGACAGAGATCGCTGAAGAAAGGCGGGACTTGACTGACACGTGACGTCTAACATGAATTTGCTCGCCGATGTTACGACTCCGTTTGAACCTCTTACTGTTAATTGGACTTGCTAGTTAAGTTGGTCTTAAACAATAAAATATTTTTATAATTAATTTATTTTATATTTACAATTAAATTTATTACTTTTCATTTGATAAAACAAGTAAATTTAGATCACTAAATTATATTTTGTCACAAAGTAGAAAGAAATATTAATTAAGTTGCAAGTTTTAAAATGTACATGATACTCTTTAATCACATAGTTTTCTGTCTCTCTTTTTTTAATAAATTATAAACAAATAAGAAATCTACGACTTTTCCTAGAATAGAATCTGATTTGCTGTTACGTTTACGAAGTTATCTTCACCATGTAGTGAACGATAGATGTGCTAAACAGCCTACCACTCTTCTATCGTTGAAGGTCGTTTGTTTGAAAGTATTTAAATAAAATATTTAAATTTAATTAAATAATAGATTAAATTTTAGTTTTAATTTTTAAAATTTAAGTTTAAACCGGCTCAGTTCATTTTATTATTATATAATATATATTTATTTTATATTTTATATATTATGTAATCTTTATCATATAAAAATTATATGTATATAATATTATAGTGTAAACTTTAAAAACTAAGTTAAATTGTTTATATTTATAAACTTAATAAAAGAAAATTATTAAATTAATAAAGATTAAAATTTTTAAAAAAATTATTTTTTAAAAAATAAATTATAAAAAATAATATGGACCAACTTAAATGGATTTGAATTGTCTATTTATAAATATAGACAGGTTTAAATAAAATTCAATATCCATATTTTGGGTTGGGTCAAGTTTGGACAAATATATTTAATGTTAATACCATACTTAAGTTCGATCTAAATCTGATTCAATCCGACTAATGAGCATATCAAGTGAACAAAATAGTAATCAAATTTTTTTAGACCTTAAATTAATTAAAGCGGTAAGCCTTTTAATTTTTAAAATACTGACATAATTATTGCTGGGAAGTTGGAAATATTTTTTTATTTCACTTATAAATTATAATTTATAGTACATATAATAACTTTTAGGAACTCAGAAAATATATTAAATGAATAAAGAATTATTTTTTCTGTCAAAATTATGACTTTGAAATTCAAATTACATCTCTAAATATTTTTAACTTTTAAGGTTTAATTGTATTTTTTAGGATAAAATTATTTTTATTAATCTCGCATATTTAAACTGTTATTAATTATATATATATTTTAATATTTCAATTCTCTACAATTTTTTTTTTTGGATATGTTGGGTCTCAAAGTGAACAGCTGCCGGCAAATAATGCTCACAATTTATTAACAAATCCGTTTTTTTTTTTTTACTAGTACCCCCCCTTCTTTATGAAAAGATGATAAAGAAATAAAGGTACATCAAATTATATGAGAAAGCATTAGAAGGCGAGAATTTTGGGAATAAGGGCACTTCCAAATCATGTTTCACTACTACTTAACAGCCGTTCCCTGTTTATATTCCCTGTTTTGTGAGGTTTAACACGTTTTACAGTTGACGTTAAGTTTAACGAAGGGTTGTGTGTTTGATTCTTATGTTGAAAATTGCTAGCTATTATAGAGTTTCGTTAGTATTTGTTTGTGCTTAGTTACTTGGATTGCAAGGAAAGTGTTCCCTGAGAGAAAGATGGCTTTCAAGAGACGTCGTTACAAACTTACGTGATGGCTAGTAAGATTTGTCATGCTATTTGCTTTGGACTTGAAAAAGAACGTTTGGGTATCTCTGTTTGTTTTAATAGCTTTTGGAAATTTGGCAGCTATGAAGATTGGGCAAGCTAGTGACCTGGAAGAAGCCTCAGCATGAAACTGATTAGCTGCCTTTGTTACAGTGCTTAGCTACCGATGTAGTTTCAAATATATGGGAGCTGGATGAATTCTAGTTCTGAAATCTATAGTCATTACCTGCACATGAACTGATGAGGCCCTTGGGCTTTAGAAGGAAAACTAAGGAACCAGTCAAGGAACTGGTTTTCTGGCTATCAAAAATGGAGTTTCTGTAAGAAGAAGGCAGGACAGGGAGTGTTGCCACTTGCCAGCAACCTCTGCTTCTTTCTCTGCCAAACAAAAAAGAAAGAAAATGATAAATTCAGCATTTAATCGAACAATTAGTTTTGACTTTGACAACCTAAAGCAGACAAATTCAATGGATAATGTAATAAATGATCTCTGTCATCATCAGCCTGAAACGTGTTGGTGGCCTAGCCAGCCCCATTGTCTGGTCCATAAAAACTCTGCTGACTAAATTCCACGCAGGGAGAGATCGGACTCTTGCTAATTGTTTGTTCATCCAAGTAGTTATTTATATTAACAAGGTAGTGGAGAATACTTGAAACATAATAACGCCTCACATGATCCCAAACTAACAATTGGTTCTTGTTTCATTTAAAGTTAAAAGAAATCCAAAAAGGGAAATCGGGCTCGTTGCTTTTTGATTTGTTTAATTTAATGAAAGCAGTGGCTGAGAGGAAAATTTAGTCGGAGATGACACCTGGAAAGGGGAGTTTTAATCAGGGAACAAACAACAGCAGTTTTCTCAAGTGAAAGTTCTAAACGCTGGGCAAAAAGTTACTAGATTGGCGCCGTTCAAGTGCCGGGTTACAAGTGAAAGAGACCTAAAGTATGCTCAATATTTAAGAGAATTAGATGAAAATCTATTTAAAAAGTATATCAAAAATTGATTTTAATGTTCGAAGTCTGGATTATATCTTCTGTTTTTTGAGGAGACACGTATTTCATCTACCAAAGCTTATTCAGATTAAAGCGAAAAGATAGGTCGGGGTTGATGGCTAGTGGTTTCAATTTAATGAAATACGTATTCAACCCCAAAAGTTTATCCAGCTTTTATCATCATTATCAGACTCGTCAAAAGTCATTAAACAAAAATAAATCCAGGATGATTGAAGCGCGTATCCCGTGCGTCTCTGAAACCTGGGATGTTTTCAATGTTTTACTGTATAATATGACCATCTTTCTCAAGGGCCATGAAAGCAATTACACTTAGTCCAGTGTTTAAACCCTGCTCAAAACGGATTGAAATGCTGCTTTTGTTGATTAAATGTTAAAATTCTTAGTTTCAACGATTATAATTCAATCATTGATAACTTCGTATATAATAAAAAAAACCATCACATGTCCTTAAGTTTTAACAAGGTTAACTTCCTCCCTCGAGTTTAAATCTCATCTCAACCCAATCTGTCGTTAATTCGAAATTGATTGGATCAACTTAAACCATATTATAACCCCATAAAAATAGCTTTATTGGATATTAAACAATGACTGCTAACTGCCATGTTTTACAAGGAAAGTTGGATGTTTTTGAGACGGCCAACGAAAGCTTTTAAGCCTCTAATTATTAAAGTTGAAGCAAAGGTGGAAATAATTGGGGTTAATACTTAATAAACTATAAAAGGAAGTCATGATCCTACTCAAATTGAATATGAAAACAATTCGTGGTTTTTGCCTTTGTTTTCTGTAGGTGAAGATAACACTTGTCAGCCATGAACTACCTGTTAAAATGGATGAGGGCTAAAGATTAAATTAGTGTTAAATGACACATCAATGTTCTTGGTTGTGATTAATTTATGAAAGCCATCTCGTTTGAACATTGGGTTCAGATCCCCTGCGTTAAATTTACTTGAATACTGGAATACTTTTTTCGGGAAAGAGAAGTGAAAGAGACAAGAAATAAAAATATTTTCAGTTTTATAAGTCAATGAAATCTTTCAATTGCTATTGTTTTATGCGTAATAAAGGGTACATGAAAAGATTTGGGTTCAGTATTGAGGTGATTTTTATTAAGATGGATCAGGGATTATTTGCTGAATTTATCCATAAAATCATGAGATAATTAAGATGCCTATCCACCCATATTCATCGAATAGGAATATAAAACAAAAGTACAATTGTATCGAATATACATCCGTGTCGTATGTTAATAGTGCATGCAGCACGCTAGGCCAAGCTGCGGTGCGCTGGAGCAGACGTCACTATAATTACCTTACCTAGGACTTATCAAACCAAGTAAAGCGACTGTCCTTTTTAAGTGTTTGATGAAAGTGGATAAGATCCCCCACCGGCCAACTCCACTTTCGTCCAGCTCAAACCACTTGAAGGCTGAAGCTGATTCAGAAAACTCTTTTTTTCTCGATTTTTTTCTTCGAAACAACAATCCTGTTGCGTATACACAGATTCTAGGCATCTTCATCCAAATTTCCTCTCTTTGTTTGCCTACTTCTGATTTTCGTTTAACAATACATTGTTCGCAAGAACCGAACACAGCTTCAGAGTTTCAGATTTCAGGGTTTTTTTTCTTTTTTTTTTTTCAGATTTCTAATGACAAATTCTGTTTTATATTTCTCTGCATATCTCTATTTTTTCACTCTGGTATTTGGTTTGACATGATGTCAACTTCAGGTTTATATTCAGTGGTTAATTAGGCTCCTCTTTTCAGATTCTTTTACTTCACTCTTTCTGATTAAAGGATCCCAAAATTTTTATCTTTCTGTGTCTTTCAGAAACCCAGATGTGAGACAAAATTCAGGGTTTTGGGGATTAAAAGGGACTTAATGGGTGCCAACATATCTAGTGCTGCGGTTGACGGGGATGAAGGCGGTCCTTCATTGAGACCAAGACTTGGTGACATACCGGAGAGATGTGCGGCCTTGATTTTGGCCCAGTTAGACCCACCTGAGATTTGCAAATTGGCACGGTTGAACCGATCTTTCCGCAGTGCTTCATCGGCTGATTTTATATGGGAATCGAAATTACCCTCCAATTATAGGTTCATTATCGAGAAAGTGATAGGAGATACAACTTTGATAAATCTGCAAAGAAAAGAACTTTATGTTAGGTTGTGCAGGCCTAATCCATTTGGTGGTGGCGCAAAGGTTAATATTATTTAGTTGTAAATTTCATGGCTTCCCTGTCTCTCTCTCTCTATCTCCTTTTTTTATGGTTTTGGTTTAATGATCTAACAATGTTGGCTTTTGGCTATGTGCAGGAGATATGGTTAGATAAGAATACAGGTGGGGTTTGTTTATCAATTCCTTCCAAGGCGCTGACAATCACAGGGATCGACGATCGAAGATATTGGAGCCATATTTCCTCCGAGGAATCTAGGTGTGTTTATCATTCAAGAATAATTAGTATAGTCTTTGTTCTATGAAAAATTTTCGTTCTTTTTTGTATTGGCAATCTTTAAGACTCGCCACTGACGAGTTCAGCAAGGCTAGAAACCAGGTTTAACACCGCCCAGTACTTTAGCTGAGGTCCCCTGCCTCTGGCCTAGAAGGCATCCAGCAACTCTTAACGTTGATATTAAAGTTCCTTTTGTGACAAAGTTGATACAAGCCTATTATATTTGTTAGATTTGGAGGGTGTTGGATGTAAATATGTGTCTGTATAAATATACTCAATTTTTTCATATATTTAGAGGATAATATCTCATACTCATGTTTAAATATGTGTTAGATACAAATATTTGAAGAAAACAGAAGAGTCGGATTAACATAGCTAAGATCTATTTTGAGTGTGAATGGAAGCCAAAGTAGTCTGATTGATATCATCTCTTCCATTGATTTGGTGTGCAGATATCCTACAGTGGCATACCTTCAGCAAACGTGGTGGTTTGAAGTAGATGGAGAGCTTGAGTTTCAATTCCCAGCAGGTACATATTGCCTATTCTTTAGACTCCAGCTTGGGAAATCCTCCAAGAGACTGGTTCGTCGCCGGGTTTGTAACTTGGAGCATGTCCATGGCTGGGACATAAAACCCGCCCAATTCCAGCTAGCAACTTCTGATGGTCAACATGCAGTATCTCGGTGTTATTTAGACAAAAATCCTGGGAACTGGGTTCTTTACCCTGTGGGAGATTTTGTTGTTGAGAACGCTAATGCATTAACAAAAATCCAATTTTCAGTGACCCAGATTGATTGCACTCATACCAAAGGAGGCCTTTGTGTTGATGCTGCCTTAATCTACCCCAGTAGTGTAGGGAAAGAAGTTAGATCGATGTTCATGAGAAATTCAGAGCTGTGAATACCGAATTGTAAATCAAGGTTGTTTTGCCGGCACTCGGAGGTTTCTATTATGAAAAATAATAACAAATGTGGCTTGTCTATAAGTTTCAGCAAATTTTGATAGTGTTTTTTTGTAAATAAAAATTTCTTCTCAATAAGTTTGTATATAAATCAAAATTTCTTCTCAATAAATTTGTATAATATTCTTGTTATTCAAACCAGTACACTTGTTTATGAAGAATCCCCTTCTGGTCCCTCTGGTTATTCAGGGAACCTTTAAGCCTGCTGTTATACCCATTGATTAACTGGGGACGGGCGGGCCGCCCACAAACTTAATAGAAAAACAAGTTAATCATTGCTTATAAAGTGAAGTGTGGTAAAGGTACACATTTAGATATCCGAACGCATTTCAGATTTCAAACTTGAACGTTCTTTTAGGCCGTTTTTTACTCTCTCGCATGTCT
The DNA here is from genome assembly GCA_038382025.1 of Adansonia gregorii. Taxonomy (NCBI): domain Eukaryota; kingdom Viridiplantae; phylum Streptophyta; class Magnoliopsida; order Malvales; family Malvaceae; genus Adansonia; species Adansonia gregorii. The sequence goes on along the minus strand of JBBYHO010000003.1, from coordinate 6,633,872 downwards.
TTTGAGTCTACAAAGCAAGCCTCTCTTGAAGCTCACATCATCCAACCCAAAACACCATCAGCACCTTCGGCAACCCCTGACTCTGAGGGGCTGAAAGAAATTATCCAGGAGCAAAGCTATTGTTAAAGTGGTTTGTTCAGCAATGATACTTGCTTTTGCAATGTCAAATCAGCAGCAGCCTCGTGTTTTTTTCCCTGGTTGTTTTGTGTAGCATAACTAAAGCACGTTTTCTCTTCTCCCTGAAGGAGCTGCGCAAAGTCAAGGGACACAACAGTTTTCGACATTCCAAAAGTTGTCTTAATTTATGGAACTTGAAATCAGGCTGTTAAACTGGTAGTATTTGAAATGAATTAACACACAACAGCAAGGATCAAACTAAATTGTTTTGTCCCCAAGTACAAAAGTATGGAAAGATATGTATTGACTCGATTGAATCCGTAATAGTAGTTGGTATACTATCCACATGTTGAGTTCTTGGCGCCAATTATGAATGTTATGATGAGCTGGAAAGATATGTATTATGGACCTTAGGTGCTAACTAAATTCACTTAGTGGGTTACTAAATATCGAAGATATTTTGCTTCCAATGTTTACGATTGGTGGCAATGACAGACAATCTAGACAATCCTTAGTAGTTGCTTCTTTAGGTTAATAGAATTTGCAAGTGGCAAGTAGATAGAGGATGCATTTTTGCGCTAATTATGACAAATCATATTTGGTTTTGAAAGAAATTCCACAACTAAAATCCAATCCATTTATGGCAAAAACCCATTTTAGTAGCCTTTAAAATAAAATATTATTAGTTTATTTTTGAAAATTTAAATTTTAAAAAATAATTTTTAATTTAAAAATAATATTAGTCGTATAATAAAATACATATAAATGTCACTTTTATGAGTATTTTTTAATTCTTAGATTTACCATATGCTTATTTAATAATAAATTTGAAATTCTTTATTTATAAATTTGAAATCCATAATTATATATATTTTATATATAATAATACTGAAATTTAATTAATACATACATAATGTATACATTTTATTTTCATAATTTATATAACAAATAAAAATCAAATTTAAATTTTCAAATCTATATCCCAAGTATAACATTGTTGTACTTGGTTGCATTATGGGAACAAGCAAGAAAAAAAGAAAACTCCTCTAATAAAAGGAAGTTCAGAAAAATGGGGAAAAAAGTGTCAACTAAACGACTTGCATCTGTCAACCTGGTTAAGATCCAAGATCTTCGTAAGAGGGCTAGAGAAAAAAAATGTATATATATATATATATATATATAGTCCTTACTTCATAGCTGGATCACAACAGTTAATATATTTTTAAAACCTTTATCTAAACTCAAAAATCTTTTTTACTATTTAAAAATTATTATAATATTATTTTTATAATTATATTTTTATATTTTTATAATTAAATTTAAATAAAAAATAATTTTATTAAACATAATTATTTAAACAAATTCAACTCAAATCATTAACTTTATAAATACATTTAGACCTTGAACATGCAAATCAAATCGACTTTATTTAATTAAGTCTCGAACAAGTTACTTAACAGCCACCGATGAAGTCTATCTACTAGACCGGCCTTTCAGTTGTCATAGGAATGATAATTCATCTATATGAGCATTCTCTTTACTCGGCCATTGAACAAATGCCAGCTATATTTATTAGTATTACTTTGTCGAGCGCCAAAAGAAAAGCAACGTCAGTGGCGCTAAATAGGAAGATGATTTTCCAGGTCACCGTAGGCTGACAAATTCTTCAAAGGCTTATGTCAATATGAACTTAACCCACAACTTCAATTAAATTTATTCAAATGATACTCAAAAAGGCTTGTTGAGCAAAACAGGCTTCCAATTTCAGTGTGTCTTGCCTTTGGGTTGTGATAGAAGTAACTGCAACACAGAGCAGAATCTTGTCAGCCTCCATTGTAGGTAAATCCAACCAAAATTTTCATTACAATTTGTCCTGTTCTTGTCACATAAACAACGATGTAATACCCACTTTGCTATATTTCAGCTAGAATCGATGACATCAAGGCTCCCCAGTGAGTAATATTTCATAAATTTACATGGTACTTTGTATAATTTGTCTACTTTTTCATTAACCTTCTTTCTTAACGAAACTAGTTATTTTATATATACATTCACAACTAGCATCCAACTATCCAGTGAACATAAAGAGAAATGTCCGATTTACGACTAAAGCACAGAATCGAGTACCCGATAACAGGAAATGGGAGACGAAGCAATCCAAAGGCTCCTGTTACACGTGGGGTGACTTTCTTCGGTGTGAATTGAAGAAGCCCAACTGCTACAACTACATCCATTCCTGCTTTAGCAAGAGCTAGAGTCCTCTTATTCGATTTTTGGAGCTTTGCACGGTTTTCCTCACACTGCGTTAATTGAAGCATGATAAAGTCGGGAAATACAGGAATAAGAATCCTAAAAGGGAGATGACTTATTTACAAGGACACTTAATAAAAAAAGCACATATTGAACATACCTTGTACTTATCACTGTTCTTAAGATTCTTTTCCAACATTTTCATGGATGCAGATAGCCTTCCGAGCTCCCCGAGCTGATAAAAAGATGGTATATGTCTTGAAAAAGTTGACAAAACTAATGATACATCCTGAGTAAAAATAAAAAGTTGTAGGAGAGATTCATTCTCAAAATAATGAAAATCAACAAACTTCAACCAAGGTGGAACAGATTGAGGCACCCATCCAAGAGAAAAGGGATATTCGTCCAATCAGCTCAGCTCGTTCTTTGTTCTGTAAATGGCTTTCTTCCAGTTAAAATTTGTAAACCAAGACAGACAAATTTAATAGAATACCAAAACGACGTGTACCGCGCACCTTATAGATGCCTGTTCTGCCAAGCCATACAATTTAATCGAGAAGTAAGAAAGTTGACAACAGTGCATTGTTTTTTTACTGAAACAAGTATCAAATTAGCCAACAAGGGCATTAAATTAACTAAGTTGAGAGGGTAGAGAAATTTCACAGGGAATTGGATGTTTATCACACCTTTCCCAACAGAACAAGTGGAAGGGTAGTTCCTTGAGGAACTGGGCTAATAAGACCATGCAAATCATTGACAAACTGCAAATGCACAGTGAAAACCAGAATCAAGATATAATGATAATAATAAAAAAATAGTGAGAATTTAAGTTTGATATAATTAGATGCCTTTTGTAGAGTACCACATACTCGTTTCATATTATGAGAGATGAATTCATTTAACTTCCATTCAATTTAGAAACCAAAAAGAAATTATCCTTTTTTTAAAGCATTGAGAGATGAGTTCATCCTTGTCCAACATAAGCCAAATCATCATTTTAGTATTTGACATCGTGAGATAACCTTAAAAAGGCTGAAAACTTTCCGAGCCAAGCTGGTTGATTGTCAACATTTTGGGCTGTGCCAGGTTGCCCATTACTTAAGAATTTGGAACCATATTGTATAGCCCTGCATATCTTATCCCTTGCTTCAGCCTTCCGAATACAAAACAATCAGAGCAAGTTCTGCTCCAGTTGCATCGAGCGTACTCCTCTTTTATCCACAAGACACCTGAAAAGTCATGATAATTACATTTTTCACATGAGCTTATGGGTCAAATGCTAAAGCCCATTTCAAAGCCAACATTATTGGCCAGTTTAAGTAAGCTGCTAAAAAGGAAGAAGAACTTCCACATACAAACAAAGACAATATACCCTTGGAAAACTTGAAGCCATAAACTATGCAGAAGCTCATTCACATACACGTTCTTTATTAGTTCATTTCGGGGCAAGGCTATAATGATATATTGTAATCATGAGATGCAAGAAGACTATGTTGTTACATTAACAAACAAGCGATAATTAAATGGCATGAAGATGCTCAAAAAATTTGCAATCCCTGCATGGCATATAAGGAAAGATCTAACCAACAGCTTGAACTCAATCTAAAATATCCAAAAACAAATTAAAATTTTGTTTGAACTCATTCAGTGAACTCTGCAGAAAATAAAGTACGACAAAAGGATCAGACTCTTCTAATAAAGTTACTACTGTCTTATGTCTCTTTTGCTTGCATGAGAAAGTATAAGAAGAAGCTTTTAGCTTGAACAAATAATATGCAAAATCATAATTAGCTGAATCTAGTATAGCACCTAAGGTTTGGCTTAGTTTTAGAATTCTCTCCATAGAATCCATAAAATGACAAGATACTCAGAATTTATTTCCACTTCCCCATTTTCTGTCAACCAAGCGGATCATATCGCCATGACAAAAACAAAGATTAATTCTCTAATTAATCAAATCATCAAAACTCAAGTCACCCAGATTGATAAACTCTTAAAAACAAACAAATCAAACATGACAATCAAAATCATAGAGCAAGAAATACCCAAAAACAAATATTTCACACAAGTACCAACTACACAATAAGAGCAACAACAGCAACAGCACACAGTTAAGATAAAAGCAAAGATTTTTCTTCTTCGTACAGCACAAAAGACGTATGAATCATTCTAAAACTAAGGATTTGTTCAATCCAACAAGTATCCACGTACAAGGAGAAGATGATTTGGCCTCAAAATCCACGAACTTTTCCCCCCTTTCTTTAATAAAAACTCGTTCTTTTTTAGATTCTGGCTCCCAGATTCTCAGGCTCTATTCAGCGTCAGCTCAGTGTGTCGTTTCCAAGTTTCTCTATCCCTATTCTCTAAGTGTGGTCAAAGCTTCTTTGGTCCAATAAGGAAAAAAAAAAAAAATCTTTTAAATGACTATTTTTAACCGTTGGATTATGATCCTCGGGGACCAACTGTTATAATCCGGGATTCATGACCGTCGGCTGAGATTTTGAGAGCTATGACACTGTGAGCAATTGGTACCTTGAAAAACCTTAACCTAAACGAAATGTTGGCAAAGTGGTTGCTTAGCACGCATCTAAGAATGCTAAAAAAATACGGCTGATCCATGTCATTGTCCGTACTTATGGCCTTATCCACAATCTACGGATCATTGAAATTGTTGACTTTGATCGGAGGGTTCAAAGTCTTGTTTTCTGTATGTAGACAAGTAAATCGCATTCGAAGCTTCAAACATGCTTTAACTCTGAATCTTCATTCTTTAATATATAACGGATATCTCAAGTAAATATCACTTTACGTCTTCCATTCAATTGAAAGCAACCTCTCATTCCGTCTTCACGTAGCATTTAAGGGTGATTTGTGGAAATTTTGGCGATGGTTTTTTTTTTCCGAATTTGTTTGGAAAAGAAGTAAAAGCGACGAACTATAAAGAAAGGCTGTGGTTGTAGTTGTAGTTATGGGGTTGTTGTTAGCTCCCAATATTGCAAGTGGGTTTTGCATTGGCATTCCATGTTGAAGCTCATTCATTTGATGGCATTGATCATGCATATATATTAGATAATTTTATATGCCATGTCATCATATAATATGAACATAATAAAAAAATTAATAAAATATAATATGAGTATATAAATTTATTTCAAATTTATAAAAAAATATAACATTTTATATACCATATAATATGAAAAATAATAAAACATAATATATATATATATAAAATATGAATAAATGGATTCTTAGATGTACACCAAACTATCAAAGTGGTGGGGTTTAGAACTTCTTGGGGCTTTAATTGCTCTTATAACAATCCATGTCTTCAATTATGTCACATGCTATTCTTCCAATCTTCAAAGTCTTTGCCCTCTCTCCTAGGAGTATTTGTTGATAGGATTGCTGGCTTGTGGAAAATTCTCGTGTTAAATGCTCAACAGTCATTGGTACACCGATTTCCTGCTGAAATCCCACATGGCCTCAAGCATGTTGAACTAAACTGGGCAAAATCCTGCAATTCTTGTGACATTTTTTTTTTCCACCTTCAATCCCTTTACAGATACCAAGGATTTGGTCATGTAAAAAGTGAATAGTAAGATCTGTCTCAAAAGCAAATAAATTTGGATAGAATCGAATCGAAAAAACTGTGCCTTGAGTTAGAAACAAGAGCAGAATCTGAAAATAATGCTTTATAAACCACAAAAAATACGAGTAATGATCACATAAATATGCCATACCATCCAGGGTCATGAACAGGAGACTTATTACACATCCTCCTAATCATAAGATCTCAAAAAAAACAAAAAAAGCAGAATGGGAACATCAAAAAATTTATCTGATTACTGCAAAGATCCAAGAGATGGATGAAACATAAACATAGGGGAATCTTGTAATTATCTCATAATAAATATGGAGACATTGATGACCCTAGGAGGGCTTGAGTGCCCTCTTTTTCATATCATTATGAACTACTTTGTTTCATACAGACAATGAAACATAGGTCATATGCAAGGGAAAAAAAAGGAAAATCTCATTATACAGAAGGAGAGAGCTTTGTTTCTTCGACTATTTCCGGCTGAACAAAGTTCTAAGCTTTCCTCTTTCCAACCGCTCAAGTAGCTTCTTGGCACCAGGGATTTCCATCTCCGAAAGCTTCTTCATATACCCAATTGCTCCGTATGAGATCATAAGCTTCTTGCATTTCTTACTCGATGAAAGAGATGAAAGGCAGGAAACTGCATACTTCTTTGCGGTATTTTGGGGACTTGGATCAAGCAACTGCACCAGATTTGGCACGCTTTTATCATCCCTTTTCACTTGCCTGCAATTCTGAGAGACAGTTACCAAGCTTGAAAGGGCTTGAGCAGCTACTTCTCTAGCACTGTTTGATTTAGCCTCAAGCATTCTAATAAGAAGAGTGATGCACCCAGCTTCACCTACCAGTTTTTTCATTTCACTCGAACTGCAAACTCGACAGATGGCCAATGCTGCAGCTTGTTGTGCACCCAGTGATCCGGATTTAAGCACGTGAACTAATCGAGGGATAAAATCAAGTGCCATCAGAGCTTCCATAGGAACTGAGCCAACCAAATTCCTCAAGGCTCCAACTGCAGATTCTTGGGGCAAAGGACCGTCAAGGTACACCAATAGACTTCGAATCCCACCTTCTGAGATAACAGACCTTCTCAGATTCTCATTGCTGGCCGTGAGATTTTGCAAGCACTCTGCAGCATATTCTTTGGAACCCAACAAAATTCCACAATCAAGGAGATTGATCATGACCTTTATTATTCCTTCCTCTGCTAGAATTTGTCGAACCTCAGGAACAGCTGATATATTTTTTAACGTACAAGCAGCAGCAGACTGCGAAACAGAGTCTCCAGTCCGGCAGATTTCAATTAGTGGTCGAACCCCACCATGCCCAACAATTGCCCGGGCTGTTTCAGCAGTCATTGATAATCTCTGCAGTGAAATTGTTGCCTTCTCTTTACCAACCGCGCTGCCAGAATCAACAAGCCTTATGAGAGGTGGCAAAACACCTTCTGAAACAAGCCAGCTCTCACAACTCCCAGATTCTGCAAGTGAGCAGATTACAGTCACGATCTTTTCCCGGATACAAGGTGAAGTCGCTGTTAACAACTGGACTAAAGCAGCAATGTTACTCCGTCCTACGACAGACAATACACTCTTTTCATCCTCCTTCATGACCTCAACAAGGCTGTCGACAGCTTTCTGCTTTGCATCCAAGTGCCCAATCTGAAGCCGTGCAAGCAATTCCTTCAGATGGCCATGTGCTGCAGTCTCTGATTCTGACGAAGGGCCAACACAAGATAAAGGCAAAGTAACTTCACCAAGAACACCGGTCTTGATCAGAAGTCCACAATCCCGTAAATTCAGATCCAATTTCCCCGATAATGCGTCAAGATCGCTCTGCATCTTAAGCTTTCCCTCATACTTCTCCTTCAGACATAAATCTGCCAATTCAATTGCCTCCTTCAATGTCTTTGACACAGCCTGCAATTGCTCCTTACAAAGAGCATTTTTGGAAAAGAAAGGATGGCTTGACAAGTCCGATAAGCGTGAAGGGATCTGTTCCAATTTGGAAATTATCATCTTCCACCTACCAGGAAACCCCTTCACCTTGCTTGCCTTATCAAGTGCCATGGGAACAAGCTCTTGTGCATAGGATAACCACGCCTCAGCTGAACAAGTATCAGCCAAAATCCCATTTCCGGTACCCTCTCCCATGATTCAGATATGAACTTTGATCCAAATGATCACCAGAGCTGTATCAAGTGAAATTCACAGAAAACCCAATCTTTAGCAGTGAGCCACATGAGAAAAAAGGATAATTGATGAGGAAGAAATGATATTTTTGATGGAAAAAAGAAAACAAGTGGAGCAGTTGCAATCATTCAACATTTACATTATAAACTAATAACAAAATTAAACAAAAGAAAAATCCAGCACCAAAGAGTTTCGAGAATCTTGTGTGATCACACAAAGCTTGTTTACTGACCCAACCAACACATTTTGAGTGCGTAAAAGTGCTCACACGAGTTCTTTCCTTTGCTTTATCAAGTGATCATTAAATGCCAACCAAATATCAATGATCTTATTAAAACATGTAATCATCCACACATTTTAAAAACCTTTAAGGTTTTATGGTCGATGAAAATGAAAGAAGTTACCTTTTAACTACTAAAAAATTGCGGTCTAATGAAGAAGCCGTCAATGCTTATCTTATTAAAGTACCAGAATACCCTTTTACAAACCAAGTGAAATAGCAATCGGCAGGACTGTAATTTGAGGGGTATATTGGGAAGAGAATGGAAAAGTTGAAAACATCAAAATCAACTTTACTTTTAACCATTAAAATCACAGTTATCAGATTTTGGTAGAGATCTTTGGTATCTTGACTTAATCGAAAACCCAAAGGGTCAAGAATTTTCCTAGCAACGAAAGCAAAAGTTTGATTCTTAGCTTGCATTACCAATTTTAACCCCATAAATAGTGTTAGCTGGTATTGGTATGACTAGTGAGCCATTGAAAAAACTTACCTTGAAAGAGAAGATAGGTTATAGGAGTGAGTCCCTATCCAAACCGTTGTATTCGAGTGTATTTAAATCCTCCAAGGTGAAGCAACTGCAATCCCACTAACAACATATATTTAAGAAAATTCAAAGCAATAAATTTCAAAATAAAATTCCTCAAAATCGCTTTGAGTTTCCCTCACCCAGTACTCTACCATTGACAGCCACGAAATAGTCCCCACTATTTTTCTGTTTGAGGCTAAGAGCACAAGAAAAAGAACAGTGAGAAATCATTCAAGTCCCATCAAGACAATCAATTTCAGAGATATGAGATACAAAGATGAAAATTTGCATCAGAAAAAGAGAGAGAAACAAAAATAAAAACCACTTTTTTTTCCTTTCCTTTTATCAGGGTAGGGATCAAAGAAAGCAAGCTAAAACAACTTCAAGGACCATTGTACCAACCTTTAAGACTCAGATACTCCAAAATTTGACCCTTTTTCTCTATCAAGCAACTGACCGTAGCTTAATCCTCAAACTTCTCTCTCTTTCTTATTCCAATCCAACCCAGAAAATGCTTCAAAGAATCAGCTACAGACCACAGCCTTTTTATTTAAAAAAAGAAAGAAAGAAAGAAAAACCCTTTTCAGACACTAAATTAGAAAACTGCAAGACAGTGATACTTCCAAAATCAGCAATCAGATTTCCTTCTAAGAATCAGAAATACCCAGAAGGCCAGAACCCAGTTTTTGTTTCCTAATGAAGGGTCTTTAAAACTATGAAGACAAACACCAGCCCAAGTTTTGAAAACCCAAAAGGACAATGAAGGATATATATATATATATATATATATATATTTTAAGTATTCGAGCTTTAAACAACACCAGAACCAGACAAAGAAAAATAGAATAAAACTATAGCAACAATCGCAAAATCAGATTCAAAAATCAAACCTTCTGCAAATCTCTCTCTTTCTATCTCTCTCCTTACAACATATAATAGAAGGCGCTTTGGTAGCATCGTCCAGATTCTGACTCTTCTCTCTGTAAAAAAAAAAAAAAACACACACAAGTATTTATATATAATATATATTTTGAACGTTTGCCAGTGGCTAGTGGCGTTTCTAAAAGAGAGAGATGAGTGTGTCTGCTCACAGAGACACGAGTGTTTAAATGTCGAGCAACTTTTTGGGGATTGAACGGTTGTGATTCTAGCTTGCAACAAAGGATTCGACCGTTGGGATTGGGTGAAAATTTTGAATATGGTTTTCCTTTTACGATTTTCTTTTTAATTAAAGTTACACAAGGGCCGACGGACGTCGAGATTTTATCCCACGTGTGATATGGGGACGGTTAAGTGTTATTTTGATGAAACTAATCCTATGGTTGATATTAACGGCACGTGTTTTGAGACAGCTTTTGGTGAACAGCGGGGTTGGTTTTTTGATAAACCTTAAGCTGAATTTGAAAGTTTATGTACAAATATTAAGATAAAAATTTTATATTAATGATAATATGATTTATAATTAAATTTAGAATTGAGTTAAGTTAGATATAATAATTTATATAATTATATCCTATTTTATATTATATTCTATTTTTTATATAATATAAATTATATTATATTTTAAAATATAAATATAATATTATTTATATTTATATTATATATGATATGATACCGATATGAGATTTAGCAGTAAAAGGCTGCAACAAATTAGTTACCCTTTCGCAACAAAATGACCTGAAAAATTAAAAAAAAAAATTCCTTAAGCCACAATAATATAAAGGAACAAAGCTAGTATTGTGAAACTAAAATATTCCTACGTAGCTTTTACCTAGGATACTTAAAAGTGGAATGGTGACGCATGGGAGGGTTATTAGTGTCGGCGTGGAACGGATGTGACGGTGTTGTTTGTCGGTTGTGCTCAACTATTAACCTTCTGGTTTTCATTCAGGACGCAGCTTGCCTCGAAGGTAAGCTTTTACCAAAAGAGTACTGACAAATGACTTCAAAATGAGTATCTTTATCCCATTTTTTTTTATAATTGAAATCTGTTCTGTTTGAATATGTGAACCTTTGCTTATTCAACGATTGGACCTATATTGAATCTTCGATCTATTTAACTAGTGGGTATAACATTTCACTTCCCATTGAAATTTGAGCTTTGGTTTTGCGTTGAGGACGCAGCTTACATTGATGCTTTTGTCAAGAGTCAAAAGATGTTTGACACTAAAGCATGATGAATTTGGATCTTTAATTTTTTTATAATTTTTTACACTAAAATAATTAACAAAGTCGGCAGGGAGCTAAGCATGACTTCAATTTGTGCAGTGTTTTAAATTGAAAGCACACCAAATAGTCTATGAACCGACTAAATCTCATGAATCAGTCTACAAGGCGATACCTTGAGTCCCATGTGCTTAGAATCGGGACGCAAAACCAGGACCCAATATCTTCAAGACTTCAACATATCATCCTCAAAAGGGAAAAAAAAAAGTGGAGAGATTATTGTTTTTTTATCAGTATTTCTTTTTAATGCGCAAAATGTCCCAAATTTCAGGAAAAAAAAATGGAAGAAAAAACAAAACAACTGGTTCTCAATTTTCATTGATGGATATTTATCGCATGTTCAGCAGCATGGTTATAAATTTCAAAAGGCTGACTAAAGATCACAAGTCTGACTTTGAATTTCAAGTCAATTGGTGTATATGCTGCTTTCGAATAGCTTAACTAGCAGCAGCAAAGGATGGATGGCACATTTTCAATTCAAATTGTGTTTGCAAGATGCCATTGGCTATAACGACCGAGTAAAATCCAATCAATTGCGTAGGAAACTACAAAAGCAGAGGGTGCTCCACAAATCCACGAAGACAGCTTTATACATATATACACATGGACACACGTCATGCAGGGTTTTACTAAGTAATTACTTAAATGAAATGATTTTTTAAAAAATAATATTTAATAAATTTAAAATTTAAATATTAATATTTATAATATTTTTTATGATTTTTGTGTCATAAAAATATTATATTAAATATAATAACCATTAATTGATTAGATGAATTATTATTATAATATAATAATTTTGAAAAATATCTTTTAATATTCATTAATAAAATTCAAAAATTTTTAAAAAATAATAACGCTATAATAATTTTTTTTTATGGTAACTAGTAATACTATAATCCATCATCTTCCAACTTTAAATTTGCAACTTCGTAAGGGCGCATATTGAACTTCGGCTGGCGAGGTTAGGATTAACGATACCCATAAACAAACGAGCCCAAGTTTGCGGTCTCGGAGCATTTGTTTTTGGTTTTAGGAAACAACAAACTGGAGAACATTTGTTTCTGAGAAAGCTACCATTGTCTAATTAACCGGCGGAAGGCTGAGGCATAAAACAAAAGCTACGATACATCTTTCAAATTTCAATAGAAATTAAGCACTTGCTCAACACCGAATATTGCTTTGCTCTTATCTATTACTATAGGACTATTTTATTCCATAATGGAGCAAGGATTTAACTTATTATATATGTGAAACCTGTCATGGAAAAGTTAAGACAACATGCATTTCCAACAATGTCACTAAAGGTTAAAGTAACCAAATTTGAAAATTAATTTAATTGATTTACGTACGCAATTATTTTTAAAAAAATATTAAATAATATTAAATATTAAATTTTAATATTTATAATATTTTTCTACCTCATACGAAAGTCTTAATTGTACCAAAAAATTATAATAACCATAGGCTAGCTTTCAAACTCATCAGTTTGATTATAGTACTTATTCCTTTAACTTGTATTCAAAGATCTTGTTACTGCTAGATCTACTTTTTATCAAGTTACTTGATAAGCTTTGTTTCATTGTAGATAATTGTACTTCGCTCATCACCTTTCTTCAACAATTAATTTGGTATCCAACATCACTGAGACTTGAAAGGGTCAAGAAAAAAAAATGATAGAGTACTATAGTTAGTACTTAGTAAGTAATTAATACTATAATTTCTTTTACTTTTAAACTATAATACTATCCATTCCAAACTAATGACTATTGGCAATAAAATGTAATCGAATCAAATTGAGTTAAATTTATTATTAGGGTGGGTTTAATTTCATTAAAAGACTTAAAGCTTAAAATTTGATTCGTGTTGATCAAGCATACTTAAGTCAGGAACAGTTTGAACTTGACTTGATAAGCACGATAAAATTATACTTAACATTAACGTTAAGTTATTAGTATTATATTTTGCCATTTACTTATGTATACATATTAAATATGTTAAAATATATTTAAAAATAATAATTCAATTAACTTCAATTAGACTTTCAAGGTTCTCACTTCAAATATTAAAGAAATTGAACTTAATTCAACTTGTTAAATGAATAGTTTTAGCTTGAACTTAGTTCGACAATATGCAAACCAAAATCGAGTTTTATGGAATTAAGTTCTAGTAACTTACTAATAGCTTTACCCATTTGCACGCCTAATTGACACCAAGAGCAAAATAAGAAATTCCTTACTTTGAATCTTAGCTTATTAAAAAATACCAAAAATGAGAAAAAAAAATCATACAGTGATCGATACACTTCTCATCTCTATCATTAAACAAAAGATTTCGATAATCACAATCTGATGAATTAGTATGTTAACTTTCAAAAATTAATTGACTCTTCAAAATTGACCACTTTCAAGAATTAAAATGATTATATAGTTTTATATTATTCGAATTTTTTATTTTTTTAAATATTTGTATTTGATATATATATATTTTATACATATTTAAATACGAATATATAAAAATATAATCTTTTAAATATATTAAAAAATTAAAAAAAAAATCATATTGAACACAAATTCAACACTCACTTCAAATTTGGATAATAAGATAAATATGATTTCAACCTAATAATGATCTCTTCGTCCTTCCGCGTCATATCTAGTATCTACTAGATAACTACGAACATTATACGATGTTCACTCCATTTGCGAAACTTAAATCGTTGACAACAATTTTGTTTTTTAAGTTACCAAGCCGTTGTTTTAGCTAGGGGATTAAACCTTGATTAAGATTGACAGACAGAGCCATCTAACATCATGTATTTGGTGAAGTAACCTTGACGCCAAAGGCATGAAAGAAAGAACAGAAGCCGCTGTTAAATTTGTCCTTTATGTTGTTTGTTC
>JBBYHO010000003.1:6602945-6619680 GCA_038382025.1 Adansonia gregorii | reverse complement strand
GACCTGAATCAGTATTTTTTTAAAATAAAATAATATATTTTATTTAAATTTAATTATAAAATATGTAAATATTAATAAAAAAAATAAATTTTTAATATTATGAACAATGATTTGTACTTAAATTGGTTAGCCAGGACAAATTTTACCTTGAACTTAGAATTCAAAAATTTTTCGAGCTATGTATAGGCCTATAAAACCGAACTAAGATTTTTTTGAGTCAAACGAGTCTAAATTCATGCCTAGTCTTAGAATTTAAAATTACGTGAAAATGATTATATTTAACATAAAATAAAAAAAATGTAAAATATACTTAAACTTGAATCCGACTTGAACCCGAACCTGAATTAACCCGACCCCAAATGAACTCGAACTCGAAAAAACTCAAATTCAAAATGATCCATCCCGAATCCGCCCAATGGCCACCTCTATATGTGATGCTGCTATTCTTCCGATCTTCGAAGTCTTTTTCAGATAGGAATGCTGTCTAACGTAGAAAAATTTTGTTGCGGCAAATGTTCGAAAGTGTCATAGGAACATGGATTTAATGGTGAAATCCTCCATAACCTCAAGCATGATTAACTAACTAAACTGGGAAAGTCCTGTAAATCGGTAACTTTTTTTTTCAGCTTCAATCCCTCTGCAGATACCAAGGATGACAAGTTATTTTGCTCATGAAAAAAGGTGGAAAAAGTAAGATCTGTCTCAAAAATAAGTGAAGAAATTGGATGGAATCGAATCCAAAAAGCTTACCTTGAGTTATAAGCAAGAGTACAGGACGCTGAAAGTAAATGCATTATAAAGTATAAACCGCAAATATATGCGAACATAGGCCAATAACCAATGTCTGTCTTTTTTTTGTTGGGGGGGCAATGCAATGTCTGATTAATGGCATTCTATCCCAGGTCATGAACATGAGATTTATCTTTTTTTTTTTGAACATATCCTTCCTAATCATTAGATCTCCATAAGAACAAAGAAAGCTGAATCTAAAGCTCTCACTGAACATCAAGAAATTTATGATCTATGACTGCAAAGATCCGAGGAGATGGATGAAACATAAACACAAGGGATTCTTATAGTTATAATAAATATTAAAGCATTGATAGCATAGATTAGGAGCAGTCGAGCGCCTTATCATTAACCGTTTTGTTTCATGCAGACAATGAAACGTAGGTCACATACAAGGAAATTTTCATTATACAAAAAGAGAGAATTTCGTTTCTTCCCCCTACTTCCGGCTGAACAAACATCTAAGCTTTCCCCTTTCCAACCTCTCAAGTAGCTTCTTGGCACCAGGGATTTCCATATCTGAAAGCTTCTTGAGATACCCGATTGCTCCATAAGAGATCATAAGCTTCTTGCATTTCTTACTTGATGACAGAGATAGGAGGCACGAAACTGCATACTTTTTTGCAGTATTTTGGGGACTTGGACCAAGTAACTGGACCAGATTTGGCACACTTTTATCATCCTTTTTGACTTCTCTGCAATTCTGTGAGACAGTTACCAAGCTCGAAAGGGCTTGAGCAGCTACCTCCCTAACACTGTTTGGTTTAGCTTCGAGCATCCTAATAAGAAGAGCGATGCACCCAGACTCACCCACCTGTTTTTTCATTTCATGTGATCTGCAAACTTGACAGATGGTTGATGCAGCAGCTTGTTGTGCACCCGGCGATCCAGATTTAAGCACTTGAACAAATCGAGTGAGGAAACCAAGTGACATAAGAACGTCCATAGAAACCGAGCCAACCATATTCTTCAAGGCTCGAACTGCAGATTCTTGGGGCAACGGACCATCAAGGTATACCAGGAGACTTCGGATTCCACCTTCTGATATAACATACCTTCTCAGACTCTCATTGCCAGAAGTGAGATTCTGCAAGCATTCTGCAGCATATTCTTTGGAACCCAACAAAATTCCACAATCAAGGAGATTGATCATGACCTTTATTATACCTTCCTCTGCAAGTATTTGTCGAACCTCTGGAACCGCTGATATGTTTTTTAACGTACTAGCAGCTGCAGCCTGTGAAACAGAGCCTCCAATCCGGCAGATTTCAAGTAGAGGTTGAACCCCACCATGTCCAACAATTGCTCGGGCTGTTTCTGCTGTCATTGATAATCTCTGCAGTGAAATTGTTGCCTTCTCTTTACCAACTGTGCTGCCAGATTCAACAAGCCTTATGAGAGGTGGCAAAGCACCTTCTGAAACAAGCCAACTCTCACAACTCCCAGATTCCGCGAGTGAGCAGATTACAGCCACAGTCTTTTCGCGGATACGAGGAGAAGTTGCTGTTAACAACTCGACTAAAGCAGCAATGTTTCTCCGTCCCATAACAGACAGTACACTCTTTTCATCCTCTTTCATGACCTCAACGAGGCCGTCAAGAGCTTTGTGCTTTGCTTCCAAGTGCCCAATCTGAAGACGTGCAAGCAGTTCCTTTAGATGACCATGTGTTGCAGCCTCTGATTCCAACGAAGAACCAACGAAAGATATAGGCAAAGTAGCTTCACCAAGAACACCAGTCTTGATCAGAAGTCCACAATCCCGCAAATTCAGATCCAATTTCCCAGATAACGCATCAAGATCACTCTGCATTTTAAGCTTCCCCTCATGCTTCTCCTTTAGACATAAATCTGCCAATTCAATTGCTTCCCTCAACGTCTTCGACACAGCCTGCAATTGCTCCTTACAAAGAGCATTCTTGGAAAAGAAAGGATGGCTCGACAAGTCCGATAATCGTGAAGGGACCTGCTCCAATTTGGAAATTATAATCTTCCACCTACCAGGGAACCCCTTCACCTCCCTTGCCTTATCAAGTGCCATGGGAACAAGCTCTTGTGCATGCGATAACCATTCCTCAGCCGACCTACTATCAGCCAAAACCCCATTTCCAGTACCTTCTCCCATGATTCAGATATGAATTTAGATCGAAATGATCATTAGAGCTGTTTCGAGTGAAATTAATGGAAACGCAAAACTTCAGCAATGAGCCAGACGAGAAAAAAAAGGGATAATTAATACGAAGGAAATGATATTCTGGTAGAAAATAGAAAGGCAAGTGGAGCAGTTGCAATCATCAAACATTTATATAATAAATTAATTAATACAATTAAACAAAAAAAAATCCAGCACACCAATCTTGTTTACTGAAAAAACAAGACCCGAACAGCAAAATTGAAGTACCTAAAGATGCCCACACGAGTCCTTCTCTTCGCTTTATCAAGTGATCACTAAATGCCAACCAAAAAAACAAATTAAAATCTTAAAGAAAACATGTAGTCATAATGGAAATGAAAGAAGTTACCTTCTAACGACTAAAGAAATTGCAGTCTAATCAAGAAGCCGTCAATGAAAATTTCGTGAAAGTACCAGAATACCCTTTAGCAAACCGAGTGAAAAAGCACTCCGCCCTACTAAGGGCTTTTATTCGTAAGTGGGTGAAAAGATTAAAAAAAAAAAAAGGAAAAACCAACTTCACTTTTAACCATGAAAAAAGCCAACTTCACTTTTAGCCATGAAAATCCTTGTATTAGGTTTTGGTAGATATCTTTGATGTCTTGACTTGATCTAAAGCTAAAGCTCAATAATTTTCCTAAAAATGAAACCAAAAATTGTATTTTTATCTGCATTTTATCGATTATAACCCCATGAATAGTGTTAGCTGGTAATGGTATGAGCCAGAGAAGAGACTTCCCTTTGAAGAGAAGATAGGCCAATGGTAGTCACTATCCAAAGCTGTGTATTTCGAGTGTATTTAAATTCTCCAAGGTGGAGCAACCCCACTAATCAATACATTATTTAAGAAAATTCAAAGCAATAAATTCCAAAAGAAGCACATCAAATTGCTTTGGCTTTCCTTGAAATTCACAGCACTCTCAGTCTCTACCATTTACAGGCCACCAAAGAAAAGAACAGTAAGAAAACATTCAAGTCCAATCAAAACGATCAATTTCAGAGATATGAGAACCAAGATGAAAGAAAACTAAAAGAAAAAGAGAGAAAGATGGACAGTTTGCATCAGAAAAAGAGAAAAGAACAAAAAAAAAAAAAAAACCATTTCTTTGCTTTTAAAGAGGTTAGAGATCAAAACTAAAACAAACTTCAAGGAACGTTCGACCAACCTTTACCACTCAGGAACCCCAAATTTTACCCCTTTTCTCCAGCAAGCAACCGACTGTAGCTTAATCCTCAAACTTCTCTTTTCCTCTTAATTCCAACCCAGAAAAATGCTTCTGAGAATCACCAACACACTGCAGCTTTCAAAATGGTGGAAAACAAAAGAGGAAAAACTCTTTCCTTTAGTCTAAATTGGAAAAACTGTAATAAGAGATACTTCCAAAAACAGCAATCAGATTTCTTTCTAAGAATCAGAAATACCCAGAACCATTTTTCGTTTCCAAATGAAGGATCTTAAGATTTAAGGTATATATGAAGACAAACTCAAAAAAAATTAAGTATTCTAGGTTTAGCAACGATCACAATCAGATTCAAAAATCAAACCATTTTCAAATCTCTCTCTGTCTTTCTCTCTTATTATAATAAGATATAATAGCAGGAGCTGTGTCAGGGTCTTTCAGATTCTGGTTCTTCTCTCTATAGGGAAACAAAAAAATGAAAACCGAAGTATTTTTTATGACTCCTGCCAGTTGCCAGTGGGGTTCTATTTTCCAAGGAAATAGTAAGTGTTTATTCATTTGAGACAGGAGTGGTTACATGTCGAGCACTTTGAGGAGTCCACCGTTGTGATTCCAGTTTTAGGACACATTCGACCGTTGAGATTGGTTTCACTTTGGCATATTTGTTTTCCTTCTGTCTGAAATTTTTTTTTACATGGAGGTATCGTTCCACGTGTGATGTTGATATAGGTGGCACATCAGTTTTACAGTTAATTACATTAAAAATAAAAAAAATATATTTATTTTTAAAAAATTTTAAGAATTGGCATTATCTGATATTACAGTTGGCGTGATCGGTATGGATTCAATGTTAAAAAATCAACTTGAAGATTGAATATTGGACTTACGATTTTTTTTTTTCAATCTGTTAAATTAGTTAATTTGATCAAAACTTTTTAAATAAATATTAATTATAAATGTTAATAAAGTTTAAAAAATATATAAATTAATTTTTATTAAATTTTATAAATTAAATTAATTTTATGTTAATCCAATATCATTTTCGCTTAATATATTAAATCAGGCAATTTTGATACAATCAATTGATTGATCTGATTTGATTTATCAACCAATGGATGTGAGACTGTCGTTTGTGGACTATACTCGACCCCTTACCTTTTTGGGTTTCTTGGTGCATAGACCCACTTCCGCTTTGGCTTTTTGTACACACTGGAGTCCCCTTCTAATTGAGATTTGCTCTTTAGGTTTTAGGTAGCTTTGATTTGATGCTTTACGAAGAGTCAGAAGATGTTCAAATATTGATATTAGATTGACAAAAAAGGTTGCCAAAGTAGTGGCCTGTTTAAGTAAACATTGAGCTTTCTGTTACCAAACCATTTTTGTCTTGTTATTTGGTTACGTACTGAAAGCAAAACATTGCCGAATATACCTTGAACCCACCAAATTTCATTAAGAATCAGTCTACAAAGCGATGCCTACACTGCCTCGGTCTATGAATCAAGCTATAAAATCAGGCCTCTTTATTTTTCAATCTTACATAAATTAATTAAATTAAATTTTAATTTAAATATTTTTTTTATCAGATGTGCATTTGCATAATTTTTAATTTTGAAATGACTGACTGAAGATCAGAAGTCTGAATGGGTTTCAAATTTCAAGTCTACTGGTCTAAGTAGGTAGCAGCAGCAGCAGTGAAAGGAATCTGGTTTACAGTTCAAAAGTTCAAATTCTGCTTGCAACATGCCATTGACTTATAAACAGAAGTTAAGCAAAATCCAACCAATCGTTTTTGGAAAAAAACAGAACTGCGACGGAAACAGGGGTGCTCTACATATCCATAAGTCAGGCTTGTTCTTTTCCATAAAACATTTTTTAAATAATAATGCTGTGATAATCCCCTTTTTTTTTTCTTTTAAGTAACTAATAATACTATAATCATCATCTTCTAATTTCATTTCTTCCAACTTCAGACATATGATTGCTATATTCGCACTTTTAATGAAATTTATTACGTTTTTACTTTTTAAATAAAATGTTTTTTATTATATCATAATTTAAATATTTTTAATAATTTTTAATTTAAATATGAAATAATTTAATTTTATTTAAAAATTCATATAAATATAATCTAATTTGAATTATGAAAGATTATATCTAAAACTTGACCTGTAAATGATCCAAACATACATATAAATAATTAGATATATAGACCGATTTACTTTCAAGTTAAGTGACCACTTTTAAGAAATGAAATCTTTTTAGTAATATTAATCTCTTCATCCTTAATTCCACTTGTACAAAGAACTTAAGATAATTATTACGGACGTGCAGTCGTTCATCTGTAAAGTTTGGCATTCATGCTAAGTAGCTAGTGATGATTCATTTTCATGAACCATGTTTCTGAGCCCACACCACACGAATACAGTACAACTCGACTCAACTCAACTGCTTCCACTCTCGGTACCAACACAAAGCAATCCAGTTATTAAGGGAACATTGGATAAGATCACTTCAGCCCATACAGTAGAATCTACGAATTTAAAGCTGCCAAGTAGTTTTAAACTTAGAAGACTTAACTATCAAAAAGAAAAAATTTAGAAGACTGCATGATTTACGCTTATCGAGTGTTCAGGCAGCCAGCAAAACCAACACATAAATCAGCAGCGCTACTTGACATCTCGAAAAGCTGAATAGGTTAACTACCGAAAAATACATCCACAAAATTCTCCTTATGAAAATCCCCCAAATTAATAAATTGTATTCAATGATTCATTGGCAATGCATCAAATTAGATAACTATTTCTTCACTTTCATCAAACATGCTTTTTAAGAGGAGACGACAAAGAGAGAGAACCAACTCTCTCAACCTTCTTAATTAGCTATATTTGACTTTTAACTGATCATATCATTTATATTGATATCATTGAACTTAAATCAAAAGTCACCATGACTAGGTCTAGACTCTGGACTGCACTTTTCCAATGTACCAGGAAATGGGCATAGATATCCTAAGTTACTTCACATCCAGCATAGAAGTTTTTGTTGGTTTCTTGCAAACAAACAAAGCCCTGTATTCAACAATCAACATTTGTACTGTTGTCATTTTGAATATAATGGCATAACATCATTAACCATACTCTAAAAAACATGATAGAAAACTTTCATCGCAATCAGGAATTTTGCCTTTTGAACTAGCTAGACTGGTAACGAGCTATTTGGCCTCAGGCTTCTCCTGGCTTAGTTTGTTAAGTCTAATTATGTCAAAAGACCTATTGGCAGAGTGTTGAACTTTTAATTCCAATATTCAAGGATAAACTATCAAAATGAAATCGTTCTTTTTGGCCGTATAGTCTATACAATGCAAGGTTTAAGGAACTTATCTTCTATATCACTCAAAACAGCAACAAACTTTAATTATATCTAAGCTTCTAATGTTTTTTTTTTTGTTTTTTGGCAGAAGCTTAATTCATATTCTTATCATAAAGTATATCATGCTAAGTAAATGTAATTAAGATTGACCAAGTACTGCTTCATATGCCCTTAATTATCTCAATTGTAGGTGGATCCACTAAAAGTTGGAGGAACCACCACAGAAGAAGAAACCTTGAACCTCTTACTCCTTAAGCCATGATCATGATCAGCAGCACTGATTCTTGGACTAATCTCTGGGCTATCAATCCACCCCATCATTTGATCAGAAGATACTTGGTCAGTAAAATTCACTTCCCCAATATGTGACCCATAAGAATCGAACCCATGTTGCCGAAACCCAATCCATTCATTGCTACAATCTGAAATGCTGGAGCTGTCCCAATTAGAGGATGGGGGTGGCTCATCTGCCACATGAGGCACAATGAAGCTTGGTTGCACCACTTTCTCAATATTCTTGACGTCAACTGGGTTCTGGTATTGGTAGTTTCTAAAGTGGAATATTCTGGCAAAAGTGAAGTGATCGCTAACTCTACTTTTTGTCGACTTGTTTTCGGTGGTCCTAGCCATGATACTTTGTAGGTTCTTGCTCAGTTTAGCCTTTAATGAAGAGAAGCTAAGTCCATGCCTCCCATCAGATTGGGACACAAACGTCGTCGTCCCTTCATTAGAAAGAGAAGAACCTGAGTGGATCGAACTAGGCTTAACAGATGCGAAATTGGTTCTAGCATTTTCCCCACGCAGAGCACGAGCTGCTTCATCATAAGCTTTAGCAGCTTCTTCAGGAGTGTCGTAAGTCCCTAACCACAGCCTCACACGTTGAGTTGAGTCCTTGATTTCTGCCACCCATCTTCCCGAGGGTCTTTGCCTGACTCCAACAAACTTTCGAACCATTGGCTTGGCTGGTTGAGGCATGGTGTTGTCGGTGGTGCCGGCGACAGTGGTGGCCTTGGAGGTTTGATATCCTGCCATTAACACCAAAACTAGCAAGAAAAAAAAATTACTACCACTAATTGTTTAACTGAGAGATCAACCTTGTTTGATTCAATGAAGACTTGTTAATTAATGGCATGCGGCAAGGATACACTAAACCTACCAATATATATATATATATATATATATATATATATATGAGCTGCATCCGAAATAATGATATCAGCGTAAAGTATATACCGATCCCCACTATTAGCTTTGTTCTTTTCTAATTCCATTTTTTTAACTGCTAATTAACATAAAGAAATTGCAAGTTTTGACGTTTTATTAATCAGAAGAAGTAATTGGGTAAGGAAGTGAGAAATGCATATATATATATATATTTATAATTTGATTAGAAGTGAAGTAGAAGGGTTGATGCAGAAACTTACAGAAGGAAAGTGACAAGAAACAGGCGGTCATATTTGGAAGCTTGCACATGAAGAACCTTGGATTTAGTTTAGTTTAATTTAATTAATGCCAGGTTATCGTTGGTATTTAGCAGTTGTTGATGGGCATGATTTGTGTGGGGCAGCACCGCAGCAGTGCTGGCTGGCTAGTTTAGCTCCCTTAGCTCTGTACTGTGTCCTTTGTGTTGGTTGTAGTTTCTTAGCTATTTTCCTAATCCTAAAACCAGAATTTGCCAAACCCCACGGCTTAATGAATAATTACAGGCTTTTGCTTTTGCTTAACCATTAATTTATAATTCTATAAGCTTCATCTTAAATACTCTTAATGGGCCAACCATGGCTGATGGCGCTTGTCCTTGAATTTTGCGCAATAGAGACATGTAGAATGACACGTGGCATGTCCCCACGTGTGCATCTCTTTCCCCACTTTCGGCCAGTTGGATCTTGCATTTGGGGGTTAATTTGCAAACTTTGCTTAGAGGAGGATGCTGATGACAATAATTATAGTTCTAAAACCCTTTATTTGATGTTTAATAATGACCATAAGTTGCACAATTTTTTTTAGTTTATAATCCATGGAACCCGACGCTAAGGCATTGCTAGTCTTAAACTACTGTTAGAAAAACATGTTACTTTTTCATATCATCATAATCTTTGTCTGTTATTCAGCCATGTCTTCCTGAACTCATTAATTATTTCTTAATTAAATGCAGTCATTAGACGAAGATCTCAACCCCAAAAGCCACATTGGGCCTGTTATCTTGTACATATATAAACCCACTTGACTCGTAGTTCTTTTTTTTTTAATATCCTCTGAATTAGTGGCATTAGAATGGATTGGCATTTTTCATATAATATAATTATAATGTATTTGATCGAAGAAAAATTCGATTCAAGCCTCAAGCCTGCCCAGTCTACACTGATATCAAACGTTTTTCACTTTAGTTGTGTCACGAAATCTGGCTGAAAAGGTAAAAACCAAAGAAAAGTTTCCATCTTAGCTGTGAGATTTTGACGAATGGTTTTGGAAACATTTGTTTGCAGCTCATCCTTCTCGTTCAATCTTATGGGAATTTGTGGTGACTTCAATTGCAATATCAAAGTACAAAAGCGTGCATGGAATTTAGTAGCATTTTTTTTTCAAGTTGTAATTCGAAATTATGAACAGGTTATGCATGCAAACTTTGAAGATTATGTTGTTTTAGAGCTCAGAGACAGTTAAGAGTCAAGAATAAAACGAACATTAATTACACTGTTTTACAAGAAAAAAAAGAAATGAGAACTACCTGAATCAGTGCAAAATTTTATGAGGATTATCTATGTATAGAATTCCAAGTAAATAAGAACTTGATGACCCCATTGTTGCTTTTGGAGAAGCTGATGCACGTTTTTGCTCTTTAGACCAGACAGACAGACCATTCTCTTTACTCAATCAAGTTAAGATGTCTGAATTTCTAGTAGCAGAATCAAGATGTCGCTTACTTGATTTGATTTCCTATGGAACCCGAACGTTCAAGGCCTGGTCCAAGCCATAACTATCGAGAATGGTCAGTTGATGTCTCGGTACTGTCCATAGCTTTAGTCATCCTGAAGTGCACTGCAATGGTAAACGGCAGACTGGACAAGTGTATTGTTTTCTTAGCCAAACGTCGATGCAAGAAAGGTGAAACTTATGGCCACATTTGGGCATGATTCGTAGTACTTCTTTCTCTTGGTACTCACCAAGACATATAGAGCATCTGTGCATACAAGGAGAAGTAGTAAAAAGCCCACTTGGAGAATTAGGACTTTCGGCTAACCAACTGACAAATGGAATTTAAAGTTTTCAACTGATACAAGATGAATATGGATAGCCGAACTTACTGTGCATCTTCTGGAGAACTGAACGCCTCACGGTTGAACCTCAAGGTGGGTATTGCAGCAACTACAACTGGTTCAAGGCCTCTAATCTGTTGCTCAGGCTGCAAATAAAAGAAGAAAATCGTAAAAACCCAAAGCTCGAAACTGAAACATCTATCTCATAACTTGCAGATTGAGGCAGGAAGAGACATTTGGCTAAGCAAAATATGAGAAGGAATCAAATGTAAATTCAAGTCCATTTCTGGTTCACAAAATTGAAAATCTTAGCACTAGGTGAATATTACTTCTTTTCTGCATGAATTGATTCTAAGCAACATATATAGTATATCAGCAGCACTGCAGGGAAGTTCTTTTTATCAGACAAGAAAATTCAGGTCAGAGAATTAAATGTACCTGCTCAAGATCTATCCTAGACTCAGTCTGAAACATTTGTCTCGACTGGGCCCTTCGAATCCTCTCGCAGATTATTCTTGTACAAACGAACACAATGAAAGTGGCACTCATTCCAAAACCAATAACAATTGTAATAAAATTCAGGCCCGAACCGAACATCTTTAAGTGCCTGTTTCTTGAACCAACTCAAAAAACAACCTATATCGGCAATTCCAGGACCAAAATAAGATGTAAAAACGAAGGAAACCAGAACAACACCCCCAGATTCCTATAGCTGTAACAAAATAACGGACAATAGGGATTGTAAGCAAATAGACTACAAGGACCTAAAAGGAAAATGGCGAGGCAGAGAGAGAGGGAGAAATGAATACAAATAAGGGGAAAAAAAAAAAAAGAAAAACTAAGAAAACCCAGATCAGAATTTTCCAAGAAACGGCATGTTCAAGGCAAAAATGGGGAAAAGGCCAGTTTCTAGTCACAAAAATAAACCTACCACATGGAATTATATCGCTTTGGATGGATTCAAAACTCAAAAGTTAATATTGAGGAGCCAAGAATGGGATGGTGGGGATGAGAGGAGACCTTGAGAGAAGAGATTTGTGGAAGGAAGAAGACAGTTACATTTCCTTGTTCTTTTCATCTTTGGAATTGCATTCACGGGGTCCACTTTGTAACAGTGGACCCTCCCAGTTAAAGGTTTTAATTTATCAGATGGTTGACAACTTAACCTGTAGTACCAGCAGGCAGTTAATTTTGGCGGCAAAGTTCCAAGAGAATCAATGGTTGCTAGATTGTTTCGTAAGATGATACAGTTCAAATGTTTCAATTTCATGGTAGAGAATCTCATGGTCTATTGCTTTGCTTTGCGTTTCTATCACATACAATCTTCTTGCTGCTTTAATGGTGTCGTCCAATCATTTCCACAATCCGATGATGAACCTGGATCAATAGAATTTGTCCAGAAAAGATGGATTCTTGTTGTTCTTAATATCTGGTTTAACACTTAAAACAGCTCAGAATAAGATGCCTGGAACTCTGGATATTGTTGTTTGTTCTACAAATACCATTTTCTATACGTTAATGTTGCTTTGTTTGCTAATGAGATTTCTTGTTTTATACATAGAAAAATCTGATTAGAAGATGCTTACCTTGCTTAAAACTCGGCATTTTCTTCAATTCATTAATTCCACCAAATGTCACGGTTCGGACATAATCAAGTCTTTGATAGTATGATTAATAATTGACTTTAGCTTACACCAAAATTTTCTATATTTCTGTGATTGATTTGAATTTTGGTCCTATAACTATTTGTTTAAGTAGCGGACCTTGTGTTTCTCTACATCATTATCAGCGTTTTCGACATAATGCGTTCTTGAATTTGTTTAATCCTTATTGACCTAACAATCTTCCAGTTTGATTTGCTGATCTTGTTCAGCCTCTACATCAATTCCCTTTGCTTGAGTAGGTACCAACTCAATCCAAGTTCAACCAATGTCATTGCTTTTAGGTGCAATGAGGAATTTTTATCCTCTGAGTGAAGAAGGTAATGGTTTTCAAAAAGGGATCTAGCACCCTGGAATATTAAAGTTGCTCAAATGAAACTGCGGCCCATATTTCCAAGGCTGAAATAGCAACTGTGTGCTTCATAGCAGAAAAGCAAGAGGGCGACAGACAAAGCTAATCACTACAAAGAGTGGAGTTCTGTCAAATTCTGAGCTAACCTCAAAGTATTAGAACATTGTCCATGCAATTCTAATTAGCATGACCTAGGAGTCTAGCTATGTAGGACATTATAGTTAAGGCAATTATGCACTTGTATAGAACTCATTCCCAAGTCATCGAGATCTCAGAGGTCCGATCTAGATACATACTCACTCGAGGCAGCGTTCACCATCATACAGAGATTTGCACGGAGGCAAAGCTGCACCATTCTGATAGAATATTCATCTTACAAAGACGATCTTCAATAACAATGAATCTTTCTCACAAAGAAGTTTCCACATACAGATGTGTACAAGCACTTTCAGTCTCGATGTGTCTATACATTCAGCATTCTCAGATAGTCATCTATTATTGACATAGCAGATGAACGGTAACCAGAGCCGAAGAGATTGTAATGATTTAAGTAATGATACAGTAGATAAAGATCTCTCCTCTTTTCAAAGCCTGGTTGTTTGGGCATCACCTAGTAAATGAAAGCAGCACAATAAAGTTAAAAAAAAATGGAGCTCAGGTTGAAGCGATGGTGTTTTCCATAATTCTTAAATCAAGATAATGTTGTTTCTGGTTTATATCTAACTCAATACAATCAAGACTTATAAAGGGTAATCATTAAGGTCTAAGCTTCAGCAGTTCCATGGGCTGGAATGGCATCAAATTCGAATGAGTTTAGTACAGGTCTCAATGGCAGGAGGTAGCTGCTATAAAACCTTCCAATTTATTGAAATCAAGTTAATTAACATAACATGTCTTTCAAAGCAAATAGGAATTTGAATCATTTGATCATTTTTAAGTCTCTTAACCAAAATAATTGCAAACAGAAAGACTAGTGCAACAATAATGCTTCAAACAACAAAAACACATAAAGCTTTCTGAAAATAACAGTACCTCAAAGTAAGAACTGTAGAAAGATCCTCCGAAGCCAGCACACCAGGACATTCCAAATTCAGCCTCACTGTGTCCATCTGGAGGAGGGCACAAAGATATAGTGAATTAGTTCTTTGAGCAGCCCCACATGAATTCATGCCACCACTGATACAATAGATAACTCAACACTGCAGTATCTTGACCTTAAATTCTTTTAGATTCAAGCACAATGCCACCTAAAAATATATTTAGTTCCTAAAGGAGCTCTTGGCTGTTGGAATGCAAAATTAAATTGATTCAACTCTAAAATATATATATATATATATGCGTGTGTGTGTTATATATATAAAGCAAAATAAATCTACCAATAGAGTGATTCATCAACACGAATAGTGACTTACAGTAACAAGCAGGATCAAGTATAACAGGCTCGCCATTCTTGTCAGAACTGATATTCCCACTCCATAAGTCTCCATGCAATAAGCATGGCTCTATAACAATGTTCTCAAAAAGTGGCGCCATGTTCTTTATCAGCCTTTGTCCTGTACATAAGATTTCCATTTTTATTTGAAAAGTGTATGACTTGCACGTTAACAAGCTAATGTTGAAAGTCAAAATCTATCTCCTTTGATTTGGAATTCCTAAAAGTTAATATTTCATGTAAGTGTTCATGAGAGGGGAAAAAAAAAAGGACACACACACACGCTTTCACATTTGGATGTTTCTGAATCATCTCGGTAGACACAGCTTGTAGAAAAAAAAAAGGTAGTTAGCACTGATATCTTAAGCGGCACTAGATTAAATGCAACCAGCAACATGCACAAACAACCAGAATCCAGGAGATATTCTTGCATAAATCATGCAAATACTCCGCAATCGTCAATTAAGACGCATGTAAGTTACATATCATTGATAAATGTAGCCATAGAAATAAATATTCTGAACACCATTTTTTTCAAGGTAGATAAACTAAATCAACCATTTTATTAGCGTATATATGGCAAGTTGTGACGTAGAACAGAAAGTACATAAGAAAAGTAGACGACAGTTTATGGAACAAGATTAACCTCTTTGGTAAATGGTTGAATCACCATACTTGTCCTGTGCCAACTTCAGCTGATAACCTAATCTATGCTCTCCATAAAACTTAATCCAATCAGAGCACCAAGTATTTATCTGCGGAGTACTACAAGGGCAGCACATATTTACTCGTTAAAACTTAAAAATAAGTTCTGTAGCATACAGACTATCTTGAATTCCTCACTACCATCAACACTAAAATGGTAAACATGGCAAAGTTATTTTAAATGGCATTAAAGAATGACCATTACGATTGAAAATGATAATGGCCCTTAAAAAATTGCACCTGCCAATAGTATTATCGACAGGAAAACCGAAGCCTTTTTCTGATTTCCCAGCTTTATGCATTTCAGCTAGCTTCCTTCCTAATACAGACTAATAGATAATAAACAGTTAGGGGATCAGAGGCAAATTATAATTTCTGTTATCACTATCTACAAACCCCAAAAAAAAAAAAAGAACTGGCTCACTTGATTGCTTCGAGATGCACCAAATTCAATAAATTCCATAATGATGTATGATCCACTGTTTCTTAAGGGTCCAACCTACAATGATTAATAAGGTACAATTACAGTTTTTTTTTTCCCCATGAAGAAGACTAGCATTGTATAGAACTTCAAGAAACAAATGTTGAGCATCAGAGTAAACTTAGACAATTACCTTATACGGCTTAGGCACACGAATTGTTCCTGTTTTATACATGGCATCTAAACCAATAGCTTCTGCCTCAAACATTGATGGGCCAATACTCCTGATCCATTTTTTGCAACAACATTTAAACTTTCATTCCTTTTGACAAACAAGACTTCATTAAGCAAAAGAAACTACCTAATGCTATACCTTAAGCTGAATTGTAAATGGCCTAATAAATTAAAAGTTTTGAACTTTGCACACCTCACCTGTTTGTTTTAACAAAGAAAGAACCAGCATCTGTGTCATAGCAATGTGCAAGATTGATGCAACCACCACCTATGGGACGAATCCTTGTAATTTGGTTCGCCTTTCCTTCCGTGAGAATCCATTCTTGTATAGGATCATCACTCAAAGCTGACACTGTAGGATAACCATAAATTAAGCATTATCAATCATTTTCAAATTGAGTCCTTTCAAGAACAATTCCATAGCAAACAGGCAAAACCCGAAAGTATAGTTTATAATTTCCAAACCAAAATTTTCTTTTTTTTTTCCAGACCCCTTACATCAGTTCCACAAAAAGTTCAAAACTGCCAACGCTGTGGACAAACTTCCAAAACTTCCACTTTCATCCATGAAAGTTGGACTTTGAACTACTGCTACATCTCTGATAAAGTTTATTATATTTGGGTCTAAACAGAACTTTTAGCATAGCAAGAGAGAAAACACATTAAAGCAACTTCTAGAAGAAACAGACATGAACATCTCTCACAATAACATCAAATAAAATGGTGGGTAATGGGGATTTTGTAATTTGAAACCCAAGAAGAGAAATGAACACGGTTAGTTCTCAAATGAAAAACAAATAGTGCACTGGAGCACAGAACATAGAAGTTTTCAATAAATACTAGGGTGTTCCTCGAAACCCCGTGGCTTGGTCCTGAAACATCTAAATTCAGCCATAAACAAAATAAGTCGGAGAAAAAAAAAAGGCAGTGTCGTTGTAATGTTGCTTACTGGCAAATGATCGGCGTTTAATGAAGCCAAATCGAGGAAGAAAAGGCACAGACGGAAAAGAAACGCCGAGAGAAATCAGTCCCACGTTTGCTACCATTATCTGGAAGACTACAGTCTCTCACTATACTTCGCCTTTATTCTCACGCAGACAACTGACTGGCAGGCCTGTCCCGATAGTGTCAAGTTGTCATTCGCTAACGTTTAAGAAGAATTTT
>JBBYHO010000003.1:6568813-6582262 GCA_038382025.1 Adansonia gregorii | reverse complement strand
AATACAAATCGTGCCCTCTTCCCCTCTCCCACCATTATAAACCGCCAAAACTGGTCCTCACACCACACTCGTGTTCGTGCCACCTTTAAAAACCCTTTCTTCCCCCCCCCCCCTCCTTCCCCTTCAAAATTATCATTCGTTCCTCTCCATCTTCAAATCTTTTTCCCATGGCTGGCAATGTTTCTCAGAGTCAGGTTTTTGCATTAACTTCTATAGTTGAGGAAGCTTCTTGGTGCTGCTGTGTCTTTGTGTTGGTAACCCTGCTATTACTCAACTCTTTCAAGGAAAATAATTATACCATAACCAATGATAATGAGGATTATTACGTCAAAGGGATGAGTGGTCGGGTGTTGGATCGAGCATGTGATGAAATCTATGTTGTTGGAGAAGGTGAAACCCTTCACTCCATTAGCGATAAGTGCTGTGATCCTTTTATAGTGGAGCACAACCCTCATATTCATGACCCAGATGATGTTTTTCCTGGACTTGTGATCAAGATTAGTCCTATCAAGTCTCCCTAGGAAGGAACTCATCAATCGAGGTCGCTTTTCTTCATACTTATTTAGCCTATCAAGACAAGGAATTAAAGGGGTTTTCATTTAAGTTTGTACAATCTAGCTCTTCATATTTGCTATCATTGATTATTGGCATGGGTCAGACTTCTTGTTATTAGTAATTCCTTTATTATTTCCAACAATATTATAAAGTATAATTAATCAATTAGGACTAGTTTAAGTTGGAAACTTTTCTATCGATTTCATTGGTTTTTTTTTAGGTCAATTAACAAACCATCGTTTAAGTTGCTCATTAGAAAGTTCACCTTGTTTCAAAATTCCAATTTAATTTATGGAGAAACTTAAATAACTCTTATTTACATTTCTTTTAAGTTCTATAACAGGACATTAATGTTATGCTACTTGTATTTGAATACGTTTTAGATATAAATATATTTAATTTTTTTATTATATTTTCACACTCATACTTAAATATATATTAAATATAAATTTTAATAATTAAAAAATTCGCATAATATATTGCTAATCTGTATATGTACTAAACTACGTTGAAAACCGGTCGTGATATGAAAACTGAATGGGGTCGTCATTTTGTTCAAGGTTCCGTGGACTCATCGCGAGAATCACTTTCCCATTAAACAAATCAAAATAATTAGTATGTGGGATGTTGGAAGCTTCGTAAGATAAGCGATATCAGAAGCCGGGCATTGATTATCAACACTGGTGTCAGAGACAATAACTAAAACCTAGCTAGGCCTAGGACCATTAATCCATTAAATATCATTTTCACGCCATTTCCCTTCACCATATCAACCGTCCATCTCCCTAGAAGAAGAATAGGAAGAATTAGTCAATTAGAGCAAAGAGCTTCCATGTTAAAGCAATAGTTGTCAGAGGCTGAAGCCGAACTCGAGAAACTCCGAATATGTAAATAAAATGCTGTGCATGAACAAGCTCCGTTAATCATTATAAATTTTCCTTTTTTTTTTTTTTCGTTCCCGTTAATCTTAAGCGTAGGAATGGCGAATAAATTTGATTTGCTTACACATAATAATAGATTATAATATAAATCCTTCTTAAGTTTCCACTGTCGAAAATTGAGTGCTTTTTTTTCTTTTAATTCTTGGTACATAGCTATTGATTAAGCAAGAAAACACATGACAGAAGAGCTTGTTGCTGGCAACCCGTCGGAAACAATCAAGTATCAATACAGTGAAAACATTCATTGTGGAATTCACAAAAATAATTGACAAGATGGTTGGACAAAGACGGCAGATTAAGGTTGAGATTGAAGTCCATTCTCAATACGAAGTCCTGTGTTTACTCTTTGCCTAAGCAGTTACAAGAACGAAAGCTAAATCTAAGTTCAGCAATCAAAAGTTTGTTGCTGCTCAGCATACAATGCATTAGAGTTTATCTACGGCAAGGCACTTTGCTTACAATGAGAATAAAGAATTGGTCGTAGTACTTAAATACCTAGCATGGAATTTCTATTAATAAGACAAGCTATATCACTCCGCCTCTTTATTTTTCTTAAAATACCTACGTCTGACATCCGTATTCGACATATTTTCGAGTATGAGTCTGGAGATACGATCTTCCAAGGGCACTTCAAATGTATGGAAATTTTGAAAAAAATTGAACATACTCATTCTGTGTCCAACACTCACCCGAATCTGAGTAACACAGAGACAAGCACTCATACATATCACAAGTTGTTTTCTGAAAGGGAAAAAAAAATTATAACATCCAAATGAAACTACAAGCAATTAGAACTTAGAACATAAATAACCCATATAGCACGACAATGATGACATATAGAACAAGCGAGTTCATCATTGCATTTTCGTATAAAATCTTCAATAATGAGTTCAAAGGCAAAAACATTGTCAAAAACCAATATGCTCTTCGTCATGATTCTTTATAAGATATAGTAACAATCACCTAGATACTCGTACAATTATCCACCATGCAAAGTTGAAATAAAAACTACCACATCCTTCTCTTCCAAGGTTGTATCAAGCTGGCCACTCAACTCCCAATCACAATCATTTACTAGGACAAGAACACCAGGTCTCCTGCACAAAACCAAAATCACCGATCAGTTAAATGGCTTGCCTTTAAACTTACGATCCTGATTCAATCTTGTACATCATTGTAAATGACTGTTTAGGATTTTGGATCCTTGAACACTTACACAGACTCCCCTTTAATGAACATTTCAGGTCTCTCCTTGATCAAATTGGTACGAACCCAAGCTAGTAAATCTCTCATGTTTAACTAAGAAAGCACAAAAATCCAAAAAGCCCAATGCTTACTATGAATTAGCTTATGTAAAATCCTAATAAATTAACCTGATTAAAACATACTGACATTTAAAAAAAAAAAAAACCTCGAAAACTTACCTTATCTGCTCCTTTTGGCAGATCAACATTTACATTATGAACTTTAACAGACTCACATAAAAGTTCTAAACCTCCACTGCATCAAACAATGAATATCAGAAAAACATTAAAAGCAAGGACAAGGAAATAAGTTTGGGTTATATGATCAAGAAAAACTTCATTACAAAAAACTGTAACACAGATTAGGGGCAAAAGAAAGAAATTTGAATCAATCCCAAAATCGTTCCTATATTTTCATTGCTGTTTTGATTGACTGTAGCACCAATAAAAAAAGAATTAACAGTGACAGAAGCAGATATTTTATTTTATTTTATTTATTTTTCCTAAAAGCAAAACCAAACCCTAAATAAACAGACAAGATCTTGTGAGACAGAAGAAAAAAATAACACAGTTTCAAGCAATCCCAAAAATAATAAAATTTGATTAGAAATCTTACCCGAACTCAAGGGTTAATTGCATTTTGACCAAAATATTGCAGAAATTTAAAAACCCTAATCGGGATTTTGCGAGGTGCCGATTTGCATTCACGCAGTAAGTAGTTTCCACAGCGTCGTTGCGTTATATTGAATCTTCCATTCTTTGGGCCGTAATTGTTGGGCTTCAAAGACTTGTAAGCCTCAGTTCCACAATGCCCTAAATCCTTCCTTTTTGGGCGCTTTCACAAATTAAAAAACAAAATCATCTCAAATAAAATATTACTTTTTTATTAATTGAAATATAATATTATTTATTTATTAATTATTTGAAATCTTAATTTTAATGATTTAAAATTTGACAATCTCAAATATAAAAAAATAAATAAAATTTTAAGCGTAGGTAATTTTATGTAAATAATATTAATTTTTTAATTCTTAAAATATATCGTTCGAAAATTAATTCTCCAAATATATTTTTTTTATTTTACGTTTAGAATTTTAAATATAAAAAAATAAAAAATTATTATTTAAATATAATATGGTCTCATCTTGGTGGACAATTACCATGTGACTATTAAACGATAAGACTAATTTTATAATTTTTATTTTAATTCATTTTTAAAAATATTAAATAATTAATTTATTTAATATAATAAATAATTTTTATTATATAATTAATTAATAAATATGAATTTTATTATATGATTTAATTAAAAATAAATAATTATATAAATAATAAAAATATTATTTGATAATTGATATATTATTATTATTTTTATTAATTTTATTTATCTTAATTAAATTTATTTTTTGGGATAGATATAATTATATTAATTTTAAATTATTTATAATTTTATAAATATCAAATAATTTTCGTTTCTAACTATTTTTGCAATTTAAAAATATATATGTCTCCATTGAATTTAATATTATATTGATCTGCATTTTCTTTCTCCTCGGTGTCAATTTCGCTATCCAACTTCCGAACATAATGTTGTACGGTGTATGTTTAATTGGACATTGAGAAGACTGATGATTTTGCGTTGACTCGGGAGACACACAAAACCGATCTCCTGTCCTGTCCTGTCCCGTCCCTGTTTCTGCCGGAGTTTCGCCTTTTAGACTCTGCTTTCATCAACGCAAGAGCACTATATCTGTATGCTATATCCCCGCCGCTAGAATTCGTGATTGGTTCATCGAAAAGACAGATCATAGCCGATACATCATCCCTGTTATAACGCATTATTAACGCGTAAGGATCAGAAACCCAATTTTAGTAAGGAAACAAAGAGGCGCACCTCATAGCTCTCACCCTCCCTGATTCACTTGTTCGAGACATCCTTTCCA
This sequence comes from Adansonia gregorii, assembly GCA_038382025.1. Classification (NCBI taxonomy): domain Eukaryota; kingdom Viridiplantae; phylum Streptophyta; class Magnoliopsida; order Malvales; family Malvaceae; genus Adansonia; species Adansonia gregorii. The sequence continues at coordinate 6,577,579 of JBBYHO010000003.1, read as the reverse complement.
CCTCCCTACTTCTCGTAAACTTTCTTCCATTTTCTTCTGCAGAATCGAAGTCCACGTTTAAAATTGCAAAAAAAAAAAAAAAAGTTCGTTGATTGGGTGTTTGCTAATCTGGGCTTCTTCCAAATTTTCAAATTTGCCGAAGATTGAACATGAATTGGCTTGTTTGTGACTTACTGAGTTAGAGTTTTGAAATTTCTGATTTCAAATTACTAAGTAAAGTTTGTGAATCAATGGAGGCTTATAAGACATGGTTTAGGAGGAAAAAAGAATACGTGCGTCCATTGGAATCTCTTGCCAATGTAAGCCTTTATCTATTTGAATTTACTGCAATTACTTAAACCTCAAACTTTTTCTTGTTTCGGAGGGTTAATGCCATAGCTATTTATATGGTTCTTGGTAAAAGACAGGTATGATTACGGTTATTGTTACCGCTTGAGCTCCCAAATATTAGCGATTTAATCTTTCTCCAAAGCGTCTTTATTGTTAGATTAGTTTAGGGTGTTTGACTTGCTATGTTTCATTTATGCTGTTCTAAATTGTAGCTACTGCCTCTTCCACCTTTCCTATGCAGAGAATCAAGAATGAAATGAAAAATGAAGAACATCAATTGGCAACGTAAAATCAAATGAAAAGAATAAAGAAATTGCCTTTTAATTGTGTTTTTTGACATATGGGATCAGAAATCTTATGAGATGGAAAAGTTAAAACTGAAGCTCATTTTACTGGGAAGAACCAACATTATCTGCAATTTTGTGTCTTCAATTAGCAGCTCCAAGTAGATTTAATATTTGTTACCATATTGGATATTATATTTCCCAGCTAAGTTTTTCTGTATTTTACTATTTGGATTTTATGTTTCTTATTTTAAGAATGAGCTTGTAGTTGTAGGCAAGATTTTGAGAATGAATTTCGACTGTGCTTTTAAGTTTGAGTATTGCTATCTTATGCTGTTATTCAAAATTACTGTGCAGGGATTGACGTGGCTTCTTCCTGAACGGTTCTCCACTTCAGAGATAGGGCCAGAAGCAGGTTTTGTGAAACATTGGTAACACTGGCTACTTCTTGATAGCTTAGAAACTGATAAGAGTTCCCCAACTCCCACCCCTAGTTGACTTAAATTCTAAAGTAGTCATCTGATTGATTGCTTCCAAAGTTGAGAAAGAAAAGCATTAGCACATTAACAGTGGCATTTTCGGAATATTCTATTAGGCTCCCGTTAAATGTGGCTCCCCTCTGCCCCCTCCTTCCCCTGGTTTCTGCATAACAAAGCAAAGAAGATAAAAAATTATACTCTCTCTTAAATTGTATTCTCTTTTTCATTGTCTACTGTTTTCCCGAATAAATAATTTGGTACACTTATGCAGTAACTGCAATTTTGGGCATACTTACTCCTACCAACGACCATAAAATCAATACTGCCTTTATGAGTGGCATACTGCCTCGGCTGACCCTTCATCATTCCATTATTGTTTGTGCATATCCGCACTACGGACTTGGATCCTTTGGTTGAAGTTGTGGCAGAGCACTACTATGGTGATAAGAAATGGATTTTTATTGCTGTTACAGAAGCTATCAATTAAGAAACATTCATTATCTGACGTATGGCACTTTAAATCTTCACCTAGGCCTGTGTTTTTAATATATTGGCATCAAAACTTTGCCTAGTAATTTGGTACATGATGTACATCAGGGTGATCGATAGACTAGCTTTATTCCGGAGCTGTGGATATAAAATGCTTCTGCATGGTGGGGAGACACCAAATGCTGAAAAAGATTCTGATGATACAGGTTTACAACATAGAACTGCGGGTTTCCTAAAGCCTGGAGGCCATTATGGACCCTGTTGGCCACAAAACAATCATGGTCAAAACCCATGGAGTCCTCAAGGAAGGGCATTTCAGTATTGAGCAGATTTGGGGAGAGTGCTGGGATGATATCTGACCCTGTATGGAGGCAGAGAATTAAACAACAGCATGCAATTATGGAGCCTCCAAGTGATTATTTTGTTGAAATTTTGTGATTGGTTAAATTGTTATAGTGAATTAATGGGAAAGTCTGCTAATATCTGCAATTTTTCCTTTTACAGCTTCAGTTATTAAAAGGCCTAGTCTTTCCATGATTTATCAGAGAAGGGTCTCACGGATATCCTTTTTATCACAAGACTACTTATTTATGCCTTGTTCATTAGAAGGTACGGAATTAGATCATGGATTCATTGGTTTCTTTCCCCGGCTGTAGACTTTATGGGAATAGGCTTTCTATCACATGTTACAAACTCAGGGAAGAGTGGAAAAGAGCAACAGTTCCATCTTTCTGCCTCTGAGAAGAATGAGGTTAGAGTCATTCGATATATTCAAATCACATCCGACTCATCAACTTTTGACATGGATATCTTCAAGTCTGTTTTGTGAAACAATATCCTTTCTTAATATCTTTACAGTAAGATTTTGCTGATATCAAGTATTTGATCCAGGTAAAAAGACGGAAACTGTTGTGGGCACTTTTACCTCATGAGAGAGCTATTCTTAAACAAGTACACCAGGAAATTGATAAATCATTAGTACGTCATTCTTTTGCCGATACCTTTCCTATTGGTAAGGAATTTAACAAATTAGTATATATTTGGTGGTCTTCAGGCACAAACTTGAAAGCGCCGAAAGGCTATTGGAGTCTGTTCCACCGGCTGGAACTCTAGCAGGTGCATTGGACGAATTCTTTCCCTTTTAATATCTGGAATTCATTGAAATCATGGCAAGTATATTATTGATCAAACTAATTTAGGTAGAGAATAGAGTTAATATCTTTTATTTTTTAACTTTTTGGCAGCATAAATTGTTGAGCTTGTAATTGGAGCTCAGACAAGGTACACGTACATGTCAGGAGCTTAAAGAGTGAAGCGGCAAGGATTCATGCTTCTAGGCAGTGGGGTTTTCTTTTCTTTTCTTCTTTTGGTCGGATACATGTTTTCCTTCTGTTGTTGTTGTTGCATTCTTTAACCAAGTTATAGATACACTATTAAGTGACAAGGGACAATCAATTAGCTAATACCTTCCATCTGTATCTACCATGCATTACAAAACTCTAAGAACTCATATACTAAATAAAACCAGCTACAAAGTTAGTCATGTTGAATGTTGATGTCTATGTTGTTGTATTGGTGGTGAGCCGAGTAAATTACTAGAATGGCAGGGAAAGATTGGGAATCTTAAGAAAACAGGAATATGTTAAGAGGACTACCAAAGTTCGCAGATAAAACTCCGTCGTCTGCTTAGGTTCTCCTGTTTTTTTCAAGATTCCCAATCTTTTTCTATCATCTCAGTAGCTTGAACTAGTCATATTTGTTGCTAGGTCATTTGTGAAAGTAAATCTCCGCACTGTTGCTGAATTTGTAAGCATGAGGTAAATCCCAAATTTGAAGGAGCATTATGTGATTCAGACTTCTCATTATACGTTCATAGTCTCAAGTTGTTTTTGCACGGAAAGGGCGTGTGTCTGATGCATGGATCGATCTTTCATCGGCTCAAAATTTCACCCCAAGCCTGTGGTGCGGTTTGCGCTGGGGTACTAATAGTATTTTTTTTTTTAATAAAGAAGGCATCAGTTTAAAAATAAAAAAATTTGTAGATATTGAATTTAAATTTTAAATCAATTAAATATTTTTTTAATAATAAATATATAAATTAATTAAATTATATTTGAATTATATTTACTTTCACAGTTATAAGAAAAAAGAAAAAAAGACACTTTGTCAGTTGCCCTTCTAATATGATCAAAAACATATGTAAATCAAACCTTGCTGATATGATGTGATTGAACCAAATGCATTTTAGGCAAGCTGAAAAAAGAACGAAATGGTCCAAAACATGAAGAGCCCCATTACCCCACCAGAACGATGAAACCTCCCTCATATTAAATAATCAAAAAAATGGCGTGTTCCAATGTCATTGGTGGATTGTGGAGTGGTACACGCTAGAGCCCTCTGCCCCTCCCTGGTTTCAGCTGCAAGAGACACATGTGGTGAAATGGTGGGGTACATGTACACGCTCATACTGAGTCCACATAGACTTTTAAATACCATTTACTTTTCAATTAAAAATTAAAAAACAGATGGGAAATGGGGTCCCACCCAAAAAGGGTCCCCATCCAAGAGAAAAAACTGGAAGGGCGGACCACTTCTAAATGGCAACTGGCAAGTGGGGCTGTGGTGGCCATACCCCCATCGTTGTGGCCTACCTTACTACCCCACCACCACCACCACCACCAAAGGTGAAAAATGGGATTAGCCTGCCTGGGTTTAGTTGGGGCCCCATGGTTCATGGTGCTTGCTCCTTCACGAGACCAGTGAAAATGGTGGGTTCCCACCACCTTTGGTCGGTCCACCAGCAAATTGTTTCCATAGACCCTACCTAGACTGGGAGAGTCCTAGGTGGTAGGGTCCACTATAAGGTTCTAATTAGTGGTGGAACCGTCGGATTTACAGATTGGGCTTGCCCCCTACACCTTAGATCTGTTGCCGTACACCACAGCTTGGTTGGGCAGGGCAGAGCACCTTTACTGTCGAAAACTTACAAAACAACAGAGTCGGTCGCCCGAAGTGTAAAACTTGATAGACACCCCAGACCACCGTGCTGTGATGCTTACAAAATATGTGCAAAATTAATCCTTTTTACTTTCCACTTAATCCAAAAGACATTAAAAAAGTTCTTTTGAAAAAGTTGGTCGACTAATAAAACAAGGTAGGTATTACTAACTGACTTTTAAAATTAAAACATTATTATTTTTCTTTAATTTCTTTATTTTAATTCTCATTTTTCCCTCCTCTGCTTGGCAAAGTAAATATCTCTCCCTTCTTTTTCTTTTTTCATTTTTTGAAGCAGTAAATTTTTGCAAACGTGTGGTGTGGGTGTGGCTATGATGACGATCATGTGCTAATACTGTCAGGGGGGTTGCATTTGGAGGAGTCATGGACTTCCGTTTGCCAAAGTTCAACCACCATTGGTAGCTTCCGGCAGCGTGCATGATGGATTTGATGGTGGTGGTGGGGGAAAGGCCCTCAACCTTCCCCTTTCCTATGCTTTTGCTAGAAATTCCGGGTTTTGGCCCCCCATTATCCAAGTGGATGTTCGTTCACTAGCCTTCTTTTTCTTCATCTTTGTTTTCTCAACAAAAAAATTCGAAATTTCTACCAACTTAATTTAAGTGACAAATTCAGCGTTAAACTAAAAGTATTCAATCAAGTACAATATGCAAAATTTAATAACCTTTTCTCATTTACAAATCCTAAAAATTTTAAACATAATATCTGTTGAGGGAACAAATAAACACTGTTTGGGTTCTACCCGTTCCGCTTTTCTTTCAACATTAGTCCCCTAGTCAAAAGTTGCATATTATTATTTTTTTTTTATGATTAATATGAATTTAATATTTATATATATATATTGATGAGGGATATTATTTTTAATGTAAAAATTATTAAAATACATTAACACGAAGATATAGTCTGTGTTAAGGATTTAATAATAAATTTATTTAAAAAAGTTGAGTAATCTATTAACTCGAAGGATTAGTTTCAATCTAACTGAAGTTTGAATATTAATTTTTATGATTCAATTTATCTAATTTGATATGAATCATTGTTAATTTATTAAAATAATATTTTTTATTTAAATTTAATTATATAATATATAAATATTAATATTAATATAAAATAATTTTTTAATATATTTTATATAATGATTCAGATTTGATCAACCAAAGTACAAGCCTAAACTTGAATTTCAAAATTTTTTTAATCACGACTTGATTCGATCTAACCTATAAATATGTATACTTAATATGATATCTTTTTAAATAAATCTTTTAAGAAAATATTTTGATTTTAAAAATATAATTTTTTTTACATTAATTATAGAAAACAATAATAATTATGACTTTAGAAACAAAATTAGGTCCTAAATTTTCGAGAGCAAAAACTAATCGGTTCGATTATCTTGTAACAAAAAACCCAAGGAATTTGTGATTTGGATATTCGGAGGCATCACCAACTTTGACTCAAACGATCAGATAACCTCATATGATCCAGTGGGAAATGAATGGGACCCACCACGTGTCATCGTTAGAGGGTCCACCCCATACTCCACAACCCATAGATAACCGTAGATTTTTCTCATCGAGATATTAAAAAAAAGGAAAAGGAAAGAGCCCAAAGTCTTCGATTTAAGTGGATTAACAGCGTATATAAAACGAGTTTTATCTTTCGTTGCGAACTCATTAACAAAAGACGTCTTCTCATGTAAGATGTAACCCACCGTTTTGTTTTCCTTTTTCGTTTTCCTTTTATAAATTTCAAAGCTTTTTTCACTTCTCCTCTTTGTTTTTTGTTTCTTTGACGTCGTTTTTGCTTCTTCTTAAAATACAATTTTAATGGCTGCTTTTCATAAACAAGAGGTTGAAGAGGATGGAGATGGCAGAGCGGTTGTTCTCAGCATCAACGGCGGTGGAGACGCAGCTGCAGCGTCGAAGAATCCCAAAGAAGAGCTCGACATAGATACAGGTATTGGCGTGACGCCTATGGCGGTGCACGCGGTGCCGTCAGCTATTCCCATGCCGCTAGTGCCGTCGGCAGCACCCGCCGCGCCGAAACGAGCGTCCACGAAGGATCGTCACACGAAAGTCGAGGGACGTGGTAGGAGGATCCGAATTCCTGCTACTTGTGCGGCTCGGATCTTTCAGCTGACCCGAGAATTAGGTCACAAGTCGGATGGTGAAACCATCCGCTGGTTATTGGAGCACGCTGAACCGGCGATAATAGCGGCAACCGGAACCGGCACCGTTCCCGCCATCGCTATGTCTGTTAATGGGACCCTTAAAATCCCAACTACCTCTAACGCTAAACCTGAACCCGGTGATCCTAGTAGAAAGAAGCCTAAACGACCCGCTAATAGCGAGTACGTTGATGTAAACGACGTTGTGTCTGTTTCATCTGGTTTGGCCCCATTAATTTCTTCTCAACAACATAAAAAAATGCAGCAGCAGCAACCGCAACAAGCTGTTTTGCGGCAAGGGTTGGTTCCAATTTGGGCCATTCCCTCAAACACCGTCGTTCCAGGCGCTTTTTTCATGGTACCACCTATGGCATCCGTGGCTGGGCCTTCCACCCAGTCTCATATATTCACATTTCCAGCCACAGCTACACCCTTAATTAACATTTCTGCTCGGCCAATATCGTCGTTTGTATCCGCCATGCAGCATGGTGTAAGTATAGCAGCAGCAACGCCAGGTCAACTTCAAAGTAACGTAGCAGTTACAAGTTCCACAGTCCCAGTTTCAAAGGCGGTCAAGTCCACGTCGGTTATGGCGCCGAGTTCGAGTTCTGCCGCTAGTATTACTAGTAGCAGTGCTACTACTACGACAACGACGACTCAGATGCTTAGAGACTTCTCGTTAGAGATTTACGATAAACAAGAGCTTCAGTTCATGACTCGATCTTCCAAGCATTGATTGAAAACATAGGAAGAGAAGGAAAAGGAAAAGGAAATTTTTTCTTACTATGTTTGGGTTAACACTGTCAGTGGTTACTTCTTTATTGGTGCATCGGCCATGAACGAGCAAAGGTAAAGATGGTCTCTCTCTCTCTCTCTTCCCCGCAAGCCAAGCGAAGATGGGGGAGGACTAGGAGCACGTGCCCACGTGACGGGTGTTTTAAAGGTGTGCACGTGTAATGTGGGGTCGGGTTAGGAGGATGTAGGGTCCACATATGTGGTGGGTCAACACTCAACCATAAAGCCGAAGGCAATGGCACTCCGAGGACCGTCACCGTGCATTGCAAAAGAGGAGCCACGGGCCAACGGGCCACCTCATCGCTGTGTCATGTAATGTGGGGCGCGAGACCCAATGTGACGGGTGGAAAAGTGGAGCCTACGGACCGTTTTGCGTAGTTCTGAAAGGTAGCCGCGTGGTGGTCCCTACAGATTGGTTCGGTGTTCCGATCGAGACGTGTGGGCCAAAGGCTTAGTCAGCCTGGACTTGTGACACGTGTCTTTTCTTAGCTGTTGCCGGTAGAGCAACTATTTTGCTGGTTTGACACGTGGGGCCCTTGTTGGGAGGGTCTACAGGATAGCGTGATCGTGATTCAAAACGAAAAAGAAGAAGATTCTGGCATCAGATGCTCTTGCCCTTCCTCGATATTTATCTTTAGATTGATTTTTATTTTATTTTTAGTTCTCAGAGGAAATTGTAAAATGTAAATAAATTGAAGAACCATTTTAGATTTTACTGCGAGTTTTAATTTAACTGATCTTTGATTAGTTGTTGATCAACGGTGTAAAATAAAAATTAACAAAAAAGGTGGTAGGGTCCTATGGGGATAAGATGTAGGGAGAAAGGTCAAATGTACGGCTTCCCTTCCCTTCACTCTTTGCTTTTGTGGGCTGCAAATGCAATGCACGGGGTCCACAATAGGAAGACAGTCCGGATTTCAGCAAGGAAAAGTCCACGTGCACGGTTGTCATCGAAGTTTAATTAAGTTTTTTATGCGGTCCCACCCCGGGGTATTTCTTATGATTATCCTCCCTGTCATATTTATTTTCAAAACAACGCCGTGGGCCACGGTTAAAAAGCCCAACACCACCTAAATCATTGTGTAACTTACAAAGGCAAGTTATGTCTCGCTGAAAAAATTTTAGCAGGAAAAAAAAATTTGTTTTAAAAATATTAGAGGGAGAAATTTTATTTAAAAAATTTAAATGTTTAATATTAATTGAAATG
>JBBYHO010000003.1:6547910-6564704 GCA_038382025.1 Adansonia gregorii | reverse complement strand
AAACAGAACAACGGGAAGGTAAAGGATGAATTGGGCACTGAGAACGTGCTGAAGTGAAATGCACGTCTCATCTCTTCCTTCTCTCAACTTTTCTTCTCCTTTTATCACTTTCACTTCCTTTCCAGATATTCCAGTGCCGTTCATCAAACGACGTCATTCCACTCCCGATCCGGTAACCCTTTCCGTTTCCATCTCATTCCGGACCTGAGCATCCGCAATCTCAAAGCTTTTACTTGTTACTATTTCTAGTTCGTGCTAATTCTAAATTCATCAAATTTTTTTAGTTTTCTTTCAGGATGTAATTAAAATTAATTTTGAAAAAACCAGTCAGATTCATGTTTGAAAGTCCTTGGGCAATCGCTTCTTCTCACAGTCCTCATCTTCGGAAACCAGGCGGCAAACCTGTTCTTTCTGACCTTGGTAAATTAAACATAACTCTCTCATCTCTTTGGTTAATTGATTGAACCTTTGATTTAAACTTATCTAACGAAATTATTATTTTTTTATTGATTTATTGTTTAGGGGATGGTGAACCTGGAAATAGCGTTCAAGAAAGTTACGTGTTTCCTTTGGTGCTAGGTGACATGGAAGGAGCAAATTCACTTATTTAAACCACCGCAGCGATAATGCCTTCTCCCATTTTTCTATGGAGATATAAGTTTTGTTTTTTGCTGTTATTGTTTGGAAGTTCTTCGACTCAGAATTCATAATTCACTTTTCATTTTATTTTAATTTTTTTTTTTGAAAATAAATTTTGATGAACTTCTAATGGAGTTGATTTTCCAGGTCATATGTTTTTTGGTATGGGACTTCACTTGTTGCAAGGTTAGTAATGTGCAATTAGCCACGATGCCGGAAATGCTGATGAGAATTTGTCTTGGAAATTCTTTTATTTTTTTTTTCAAAAGTTTCACATTATTGAAATAAATTGATGGGATTCGGGCATGAGAATGAGCGCGGACCTACGAGACTTATTCTTGTATGAGGCATTCTTATATTACAACCCTCTTCTTCTGGTGGTTAGTTAACGTGCTTCGAATTTGACTACACATTGTTCTTTGATGTTAGATGTTTGGCGAATCTTACTTCTTGATCTTGCAATTCTAGACAATGATGATTTGGCTATGGGGAGTGTATTTATCGGTCTTCTCGCAAAGTACTGTTAATTATGCAAAAATAATTGATCTTGATCAAAACCATCTTACTCACAGAGAAATATGGAAGGTTGCTCTTAGATGAATAAATGAGGTTTCTCTCGGCATGTAGGTTGCAACAATTGCATGGTTGAAGCGGACTCATTTTGTGGTAGTCACTCAGTTGCAATTCCACTAGTGCTTGTTATTCCTTATATTAGGCGGCTAATGCAATGTCTGCGGCAGTACAAGGACACAAAAGAAAAGTCAACCCTTTTAATGGTAATGCATCTGTTTCCCTGATGCTTACTATTTTCTTATTAATTTACATTTAGTCAACTGTGTGGATGGAACTATATGAGCTGGTAAGTTATACAATGTTGCACCTGAAGAAATTTCTTAAATTTTGTAGTCAGCACACCCTGGAACTTCGTCAGTGCTTTGGTTTGCTGGTTCTCACTTGTTTTATCTCGTGTGGGCTATGTGACTATCGTACACCTGATTATTCTTCTATCTTTCTATTGTAATCTGCTTTGCATGTGGTTTTCAGCTTTAAAATATTCGACAGCAGTCCCCGTGATTTTCCTTTCAGCCCTTAAATATCATGTCTTACCTGATAGGTGGACAATGTTATCGTCGCCTCTGGCTTTTATCAAGTTTTGTTAACTCACTCTACTTGTTTTACGGATGTGACTCATGATTGGGACCTTAGGTATGATGAGATATCCCTTTTCCTGACAGAGAAACTCTTATATGTAGCTTTCCTTTTTCTTTGTTTTGGTTGTGAGGGCATATTGGCATTTCTTGAACCTAATTAGTTCATTTCAAATTTGGTATTTGCAGCTGAAACATGTCCTAGGACCAATGAGTCTTGAATAAATGAATATTAAATACCTCATTTACTTAATAATATTAACAGATTTCAGTATCTTTTCAGCACTGTAACTGTGAGGGACTTATATATCTTTACTCCATCTATGCATAAATTTTAAAATATGATACTTTAAGTGCGTGCTGCTTTTGCCTCACTTCATACTAGGTACTTCAACTGAATTTATCTTATTTGAACCTAAAAATGCTACACATGCTGTAATGGTTGATTGCATCATGCATGCATACTGATGTTTTCTTTCCTTTATTTTCTCAGTGTCTTCACTAGGATTTTCAAGTTCAACAAACCAAGTTATTGTTCGAATCTGATGTACGGGCGATAATGGGTAAGTATCTCAGGTGCTGTTAATCATTCATGCAATTTCATTATGCAAGATACCTATGGCACATAAATAGCTAGTTTGCATGCATAAATTGCCTTTTCTTTCACTTGGTAGGTTTATTTTTGGGTTATCGGAAGCAACCTGATTTTGCGTTGCACGTGGACTTACAAACTGTCTGCTCATCTCCGCCATAACTACTTAACCATGTTTATGGTTACCACCTTAGAGATGCTCAGAAGGTTCCAGTGGATATTCTTTCGAGTCGAAAATGAGCGGAATAAAATTACCAATTCTGGCATCCAGGTTCCCATGGCCGACATCCCAAGGGAGGACGAGAAATTACTAGGCTCAACCAATCACAATGTATAGATTACAGGTGTCTCTGGCCATAAGTAGCATTATATTGAATTCATTCTTTACTTACTCTGATATCATATATATTGTTTCAGCCCTAAGGCAGTCGCTGCATTGTTGTTCCCCCTCTTTGACATTGGATAATGATATAGGTTTGGATTTTCATACCTTAAGGGTTTGTTGGGGACCAATTATGATTTGTAAGCGCGGCTTCGATGCATAGTGTGACGAAACATAATTCTATTCATAATGGAGATTTAGAAGTTAATTTAGAAGTTAGCCTAAACTTGTTTCTAATGTTGCCACGACTGATGATGTTTTCAAGCTTTTGATCCAATGACGTGCGGTTGCCAAAATCACGGTCATTATGTTGAAGAGTGAAATAAATTTTAAACCTATGACTTAATCTGGACGGTTTATAATGCATTTACCTTGAAGAGTTGATATCTATCGTATTTGTGATTTGAAATTCATCATCTGTACTACGAAATGTGATTAAAGAGGGACGGTTATTCCCTTTCTTGTTTGGATAATCATTAAACAACCGAAGTTACGGAACCATGTTTCTAGGAATGTCATTTTTCAGAAACAAACCGAAAGAAGAGATAAAAACACATGTTTTTTCTCTTCTAATCTCCAGAGTGCAAGAACCACACTTCTCTCCATCTCCACAAAGCAAAAACAAGAAGCGAATGTATTGTTTTCTTCTTGTTCTTTTTTCATGTCAGTTGGCAAATCTTTTCAGGTTTCGATGCAATGACCAGCCAAGAAATAAATAAAGAATATCCAAATACTCCGTGAACTCAAAAAGTCTTTCTAGGGTCGTTTTTTCGCCCCTTACAAAGAAGGTGACTCACGTTATCCAAATCGTGGCCTTTCTGTCAAATTCCTCTCACACTTCCACCATTATGGACCGCCAAAACTGGCCTCTCGCACAACACTCGTGCACCCCTCAAAAACCCCTTTTTTTCTTCATATAAATTCCAAATTCATCGATCACTCAATTCCTGTCTCCAAATCTATTCTCTCTTGTCTCTCCCATGGATTGCACTCTTTGTCAGAGGCAGATCAGGGAATTGACATCTTTAGCTGATGAAGCTTCTTGGTACTGTGTTTTTGTGTTGGTAACCCTACTTAGTAAACTCTTTAAAACAAAGTTGTACGATGACAAAAGATAAGGAGGAGGAGGATCATGTCAAAGGGATCAGTTGGATGCTGGACTTGGACCCAGCATGTGACGAAATCTATGTTGTTGGAGAAGGAGAAACCCTCAACTCCGTCACCCATAAGCGTGCTGATCTTTTTATAGTGGAGCAAAACCCTTATATTCATGACCCAGATGAAGTTTTTCTTGACTTTGTTATCAAGATCACGCCTGTCAAGTCTAGGAATCATTGAGGAAGCTTCCTTGATTTCGTGATATAATTTATGGCATATATCTAGAGAGACACAAAGTGGGGAAAAAAAGGGTCCTTTCTTGGGTTTTTGTTATAGTTTGCTTTTCCTGATCATCGTTAACTGATCGAACTGAAACAAATGACCAAACTTCCTTATATTGTATGTATTCAAGGTCATGAACTAATATGCATTATTTTTGTTCTTGGGTTTTTTTCTTTAATTAGTTTCCAATCTTAACATAATTTGCTAGGAATGAGCACTTCATCGAATTTCTTGCTATTAATTCCTCTTCTACATATTTTCAACAATAAAATGTTTAGTGGTAACATTAAATTGGAAAATTTTGTATCGACTTCAGTAGTTTTTTCTTTTGGGTGGAATAAAACCATTGGTAAAGTTGCTAATTGGAAAGTTAAAAATTATGTGAAGTCAGTTTTAATTTATGGTTAAATTTAAGTACTTATTATCTAAAAAACTTGAATTAATTTTCAATTAGCACGGCACATTTCTTGGTCAAGTTTTTGACCCGCGACATAAGCTTAAAATTAAGGTCCATTTTGAAACCTGAAAGAGGGCCCAATAATATTCCAAGCTCATTTAAGTAGAAGTAAGCAATGAAATTTCGTTACATTCTTGTTTTCCTTTTCAATAATTCTCCAATTAATTATTAAAAGATTATTTATATGTAAATTAAATATTAAAATTTTATTTAGATATAATAAAAATATAAGTAATTATCTAAATAAACTGATCAGGTTTAGAATTTTTTTTATATTTTAATCATATTTTATTTTTCAATTTATTAAAAATTGTTGAGGGCTCTTAGTAAGGTTGCGTAGATTATGGTCGTGCATCAATAAATGCCCGTTGCTATATTGGGTTACTCTCAACCTTTGTTAGGCCTTGACTCCTCCATGTGACTTGAAAACCGTCAGCATCGAAACGTTTGTTTTATGAACACTTGGGAAAACCAAAGTTCAACAATTCCGTTTGTGGATACTACAATTGTTTCGGAGTTGCATTGGGGTCACGTTCTAACAGTTAAAACTTAAAAACCCCAACAATGAAGTTATTCATTTATAGAAGAAAGTCATAATCCAGCAGTGTCCTAATCTATGAACACAGTTGAGCGCGAATATTCATGCACATATGCTTCCATTGTGGACGACAATTCCAGGGCTTGTGAAACGCAACAATGAAAGTTTTGACAACGACAAATTATGATAAAGAACTTTGATTAGACTCACCCAAAGACACAAATTTCCTTGTAAGATTTTCATGGAGATGTTGACTTTGGTGGTCCATCACTAATTTTATCAGAGATTAATTTCATATTTTTTTTCCTAATTTTATAGCTACCAATCATGATTTTAACGAAATCCCACCACTGACCTTACGAGTGAATTATATCCACAATGGGATTTATGATAGAATTGATGAAGTGAAACTCTACCACTGCCTTTCGACGACACTGCTTGGGGCTTTTGGCTCGACTGCTTTTTGTGGCCTAAATATGCTGCCCTGCAAGCCGACAAATAATGGATAACTTTATCGTGGAGACTTGAAGGACAACTCAAAGTGGTTTTAAAGTTTATCAGATTAAAATTCCATGCAAACTTAAAAAAAATCACAAGTTTCAATTAAATTATTAGTATTATCTTTTGGCAGATGCTCAATTAATCATGTCATTGGAAACCAAACAGAGTTAAGGGTAATTTAAGTAGATTTGCACTACTCCACTCATAAGATAAAGTGGGGGAGATAGTGGGCGGAGGTGGTTTCCGGATATGGTTATGAAAAGCCAATCCAAATTATAAAAGTGATCAAAAGATTTTTCTTTTTCAAAAGTCAAAAGAAAAAAAATGATTAAAAAAATAGTTCTATAGATCAAATCTAGGGGCATCATTTTTTAAGGTCGGTTTCGTAAATTAACGTGACGAAGCTTTAGGTTTAATCTAGTGGTTTCTTATTCAAGCAAAGTATCTTTATTTTTATGTTTGGTGCAAATTATTGTTATTCTTTGTTTTTAATTACTTTATTTAAAATAAATAATTTTAGCATAAGATGGTTTGTTCTAGCTCCCAATATTCCTTCAAACATCACAAACCAAGAATATTTGGATATCATAAATTTGTTTCTTCCAATTGGAGATTGTTATAGACACCACATATTTTATATCTCACTTTTATTTTCTATATCTGAATTCTTACTTGACCCTTGAAAATTATATATTTTATATAAAAAAAAACACACACACACACACATTTTAGTGAGGGAATATTCAAGAAGAAATTGCAGAAAAACAAGGTAGCCTGCGGATTGCATGAAAATGGATAAATTCAAAGGGAATATTCAATGAGATTTAATGGACCATATAGGAAGGGTAAGGTTTTTGTCATTTCTCAAATGCCCGGCAGACAAAGACTCGGCTACTCTACAGCCTATGCCTTCATCATTTTCATTAAAAATCAGCACTGCATTTATGTTTTCTTGTCCTTAGCAAATTAAGAAACTCAATTATATATACTTATTCAGAGTTGTTATAATTATATGTTTGTGCTCGTCCCTGTCCATTGCTATATTGTCTAATCTTAAGATAAATTCATTGTTCTTTTAACTTTAATGAACTCCAAAAGTAGGAACTGCTAGTAGGTACAACAATCTTTTAAACTTGATGCCGGGGAATATACGGCTAATATCCAGCTTTATAGTGAGCTGACTGACAAACCCACCCCAAACAGGCAACATGGTCTTGGTGTTAAAGTGAAGATACTCTAGATTTCAGTCCCAATGTTATTACCATAATTTAATCTTAAAAAAAAAAGTTGGTTTTAATGGTGACCTTTCAATATTTTAGGAGCCAGACAGTTAAGAAACGACACGTGTGTTTATCTCGTGATTTGTAATAGTATAGCTAAAACGAAATATTCTTCGTCCTATTCATTATGATTTCTGAGGCTACTGCAGTCCCCGCACCCTCCCCTGGGGCCTGCACTATATATGTGTTAGTGGCGATTTGAAGGTGCTGCCAACGACTTCACAAAGACCCTGTCTATCCTCTTCTCTTCTTCTCTGCTAAAAACTTCAGTCCAGCTCTCATGTTCTAATAACTTTTCGAGGACACGCTGCTTCAATCTTCAATCTTTGAACCAATAGGTGTTTACTCGATTAGATTGTAAGTGAATTTGGCTACCTTTTGTCTGTTTTTGACCTACTGGTCAACCTTTATATAAACTATATATATATATATATATATATATGCATATATTGTACATGTATATGTATACATGTACATATACACACGTAAATTAATTACTTATCGTTTGATATCAATTCAATATGATTGGTTTAAAGCGTATATATTTTGGTAAGTTCCGGGCCGGGTGTTCGTCGTAAAGTAATTAATAATGACTTAAAATCTTCATTTCGACGGCTAATTATTAAAAGCTTAGTATTAATAACAAATGAATAATTTATTTACTTAAAAAGAAAAAAAATTACAAAAAACATCGAAAGAAGCTTAGCCCATTAATATTTCAATCCTAAATTCTGGTTATGTATCGAGTTATGGACTGGTTTTGAGTAGCTAGCCAAGCCCAATTCAAATGAGGCCTGGCCTACCAATTCTTAGCCCATGGACATATATTAATTTTTAATTTTAATATTTTATTCAAATTTAAAAATTTAAAACATAATAATAATAATAATAATAATAATTAGATTCATTCATGGGAGAGCCGGCGGTGCATTATACACGTGTAAGAGCGTTTTGGATGTCACGTGTTTTTCCTCTCTCTCTCTCTCTATGTATATATTGTTTTTTGTTAACTAAAAAACCAAACAACGTTACAAATTTCGCGCGATTTTCATCGTAACATGTAGATTTTGATCATTCATTTCTGTCGGCCTTTATTTTCATTTTCTTCCAAATTACCTTTTTTTTAATCTTTCTCTTTTGCTTCTATTAATTCCTATTCCTAGTATTTGAAATTCTTTGCTACCCTGTTAGGCTACTCTCATTTGCGCTTATACTTAGCGCAAATAACCAACATGTTCGGATCACAGACGGTGTCTTTTTCTCTTTTGTTCGTCTTTATACGATCTTTAACGCCTTTATGTTTCTGGGTTTTTGTTTGAAGGTCCAATGGCCTCCGCCCCTCTTTGTTTATTCTGAGATTTTTCTTCATTTGGTTGGTGTATCTTTCTCGAGTTTTAAGGATCCAAAATTGCTGATAAATAAAGAGTCTTTCGGTGTTAAGTTTTACATTTGTTTAGTTAAGTCCATATCTTTCCAGTCATAGTTTCCACTAAAATGGAAAATTCTTGAACTATTCAGATTTGGATACTTGACAAGATTTTAACGTTTCATTGCTCCTAGAAAATTATATATTAGCTGGTAGTTTTAGAACGGAGTTTCATATTGAATTTTCAGCTTTTCTTTATAGGAGTGAATTGGCTTTTGCCTGAAAGATGGTGGCCTTCGGGAAGAAGTTGAAAGAGTCACAAATTCAAGAATGGCAAGGGTATGTATATACACCTTGATTTGCAGTTGAGTTAGTTTTGTAATTGCTTGAAGTTTCCCTAAAATGTGCTTATTTCCAGGTATTATATTAACTATAAGTTGTTGAAGAAGAAAGTCAACAGATATGCTCAACAACTAGAGGTTGGAGCACAAGATCACAGTTATGTTCTCAAGGACTTCTCAAGAATGCTAGACAGTCAGGTAAGCTTAACAAATAGATGAATCTAATTTACATAAAAAGTAATGCAAAGACAAGTTAATACCCCCTTTTTTTTTCTCTGCCTGTTTGGGCAATTTTTAGATTGAAAAGATTGTGCTGTTTCTACTGGAACAACAAGGACAACTAGCAAGCAGATTATCTGATCTTCGTGAACAGCATGATGAAATTTTGCAGAGGTCAGATGGATCCAAAATATCTGAGTTACAAGAGGCATACAGGGGAGTAGGACATGATCTTTTACGGCTTCTCTTTTTTGTTGAGATGAATGCAACTGGCTTGAGAAAGATTTTGAAGAAGTTTGATAAGCGCTTTGGCTATAGATTCACCAATTACTATGTCAAAACCCGTGCAAATCATCCTTATTCTCAGCTTCGACAAGTGTTTAGGCATGTGGTAATGCATCCGATTTGAGAATCAATGTTCTCCTCGTTCCTTTTTCATTAGGCTTTTAATTTGTTTTTCATAAATTTCTTAGTTTTAGTTTTTTTTTTTTTTTTTCCCTTTGATACATGACATGCAGATAATTATACAAGCATATGAATGAGCTTCTATAGTCTGTTCATGTGAATGAAAGCTTTATCAGCTACTTGTTGACCATGCATGCAGGGTATTGGGGCCGTTGTTGGAGCCATATCTCGCAATCTTGCAGACCTTCAAGACCATCAAGGGAACTACGTATCAATATATGATCAACCTGCTTTATCCCATCCGGTTTTTTCTTGGATCCTTTCTCTATATAGGCGGTGTTCAATGCTGTATTTTAATCTTCTTCAACTTCTAAAACGAATGGTGTTTAATTTTTTTGTATAGAAGTTCACGATGCACCATCATGTAAGAATATCTTTTTTTTTATTGGTAAGCAATATGCATATAAATAAAACATATGATTTTAACTGATATATTAGAATGGCTGACAGCTGCATATGTACTTTAAACAGATCATGAATTAGTCAACCTTAATTCTGATCCATGCCTAGGAATCAAATAAGAGCAATATTTCAGCTCTTGTCCTAATTGAAAATTTTAATTGAATGAGTGCCATTCAATTGCCGTATGATGCATACTTTTCAGTGATAAAGACTCAACAGCCAAATGCTTCTTCATAATTTTCTAAAACAGAACTGCGGATTCTGGAACCAGAAATAAATCAGAAAGAAGATATTTCCACATAACCTGTTACTCTTTTAATATTGTGATTACTGGCTTCCCAGATTATGTCTCTGCCTAGCAAATAGACCAATTACCTCTCTTTGATCATTTAATGATGGGTGTACATTGATTTAACTTTAATACCAGAAATGAAACTGCAATTTCTCTTTTGTTACACATTGTATTTCTGCATGTTTGTTTGCGTGCATCAAATTGATAAGTAAAACTGAAGAACGTAAAACTGGCAGGACCCTGTGATTCATTCTATAAAAGCAGCTGTAAACAGATTATCAAATTCAACAAATTTTCTTGAGTTTTTGGGGAAGCATGCATTTATCGTGCAAGATGATTTACAAACTCCATCTGAAGATGATGTTGCAGAGCACAGATATCATTTCATGTCGCTTCTCTTGAATTTGGTTAACACATTTCTGTATATGGTCAACACATATATCATTGTCCCAACAGCAGATGACTACTCTCTTAACCTTGGAGCTGCAGCAACTGTTTGTGGTGTTGTGATTGGTTCAATGGCTGTTGCACAAGTGTTCTCTTCAATTTATTTTAGTGCATGGTCGAACAGATCATACTTGAGGCCACTTGTGTTTAGCAGTGTTGTGCTTCTCATTGGGAACACCTTGTATGCACTGGCTTATGATCTTAATTCCATAGTAATTCTTCTGGTCGGTCGACTATTTTGTGGGTAAGTTATCTAATCATTGCTCTGGTTTAATGATATATATTGGGCCTATCTGAAAAGAAGGCTACTTCAATAGAACTGCGACATGCCTCTTTATTCATTTTAAATGATTCATCTTCACTGCCATTACTATATTAATGAACAAGTTCATGCTGCTGACATTCCCAGGTTAGGCTCTGCTAGAGCTGTAAACAGGCGTTATATCAGTAACTGTGTGCCACATAAACTGCGGATGCAGGCGTCTGCTGGTTTTGTTAGTGCAAGTGCCCTTGGAATGGCATGCGGTCCTGCTCTAGCTTGCTTATTTCAAACTAATTTTAAGATTTACAAGCTAACATTTAATCAGGACACTTTGCCTGGTTGGGTTATGGCTCTTTCCTGGCTTGTCTATTTGTTATGGCTGTGGATTTCTTTTAGAGAGCCTCCTCAAGAGACCAAGGAGAACATAATCCCACAGCAAGTTCATGCAGGTTTGTCAATAAGATTGATCACCTTTCTCATACATTTTGCACCACCTGTTCTTCTCTTAATTTGTCTAATTCACCTTGTACTAGATAAAAATAGTCATTTTCTGCATAACTAGAGGTCACCTTGTAGTTATGAGAAACATTTGGGACCAAAACGATGTCCACTTGAACTCTGGCTCTTACCTTCTTTGTGATCTTTTCGCAAGAGTAAGGCTATTCTGAGCCTAACATTTCCTACCTTGTAGAAACTCCACATTTTATCCTACATATACTAGTCCATATTTGGACAATATCATTCAACAATTTATTCAAGGAACAATCTTTGTTTTAGGATCGATGGTGAATCATACAGTAGAGAATGGTGCCACGCAACCACTGCTTTTGACTTTGGAATCCAAACAAGGTCAAAATGGTGACCAAGAATATGATGATGGTGAAGAAGATTCTTGTGAGAAAGCTCACAAACCTGTCACTTCAATTGTCTCAGCATACCGGTTACTCACACCCTCCGTGAAGGTAAAAAAAAAGTTGATTCTTCATTTTCAGTTTAGCTTGCATAAAGTTCTATGCTCTGAACTGACTTTGAATTGGTCCTTCTTGAAATTGCGCTATTGTTTGTCAGGTTCAACTATTTGTTTATTTTATGCTTAAATATGCAATGGAGATATTGCTTGCTGAATCAAGTGTCATCACTGCACATTACTTTATATGGTCAACCAGCAGCGTGGCCATCTTTCTTGCATGTCTTGGGCTAACAGTGCTTCCTGTGAACATCATTGTTGGAACTTACATCAGCAACATGTTTGAAGAAAGGTAAGTTCAAAGATAGAAAATAAGCAAAGATAGTTCCTGCTTTAAGGTGCAAACAGTTATTCAAATGCTTTTAGTTTCAGGTGCACTTAAAACTTTAATAATCGAGCTCACTCGGAGCATAAATGTATTAAAGGTATTTTTATTTCTTTTAATTTCAAACAACAAGAGCAAGAGCACAATCAGTGCAACTGATGAACTGAAGCAATAAGCTCTGAGCTCAGAAAATCTAGTTATGCTCTAAAGCATAGTTTAGTGATCATAGTCGGATATTCTTAGCGCACATATATATATATATATATTTACATCTATTCCCAAATGACATAACTTTTTATTTAACTTGATTGCAGGCAAGTTCTGCTGGCATCTGAAATCATGGTGTTCATTGGTATACTCCTAAGCTTCCATATAGGAATCCCTTACTCTGTGCCTCAGTATGTTGGCTCTGCACTGATCACTTTCGTATCTGCAGAAGTGCTTGAAGGTACTTTTTTGGATATATATATATAAAGGAAGTCGCAACGTTGGGATAAGGGAAATGTTACAAACGATGAGATTTAGACCTCTAAGATGTCCTTTTTTTTTTTTTTTAATAAGTAGTTTCATGAATCAATGGAGCTAGGGTTCAATTTTTTTTAGTTACTTTTTGTGAACAAAACATTACATGAACCAGTAGACAAAAGGGGATTGCTTTCACTTTCTGCTGAGGTCTGACAATTGACCATATAAATCTCAGCAACCCCTGCTATAACAAAACTGAGACGCCACAAACAGCGACATAGCAGTAGTTTAACTTCTATTAATGCTATAGCATTGGCTTCCTAAATGTAATAATTCTTGGGTTCCCTCCTATGATCTCAATCCAGGTGTGAACTTGTCGCTCTTGTCCCGGGTTATGTCGTCAAGGCTTTCTCGTGGAACTTACAATGGAGGGCTGCTTTCAACAGAAGCCGGAACCCTAGCTCGAGTAATTGCAGATGGAACAATAACGCTGTCTGGCTACTTAGGTGTGGGCAGGCTGTTGAATACCACCTTAGTTCCTTCACTATTCATCTGCATCTCCTCCATTGTTGCCACCTGCTTCACCTACAATTCTCTTTACTGACGCCTTTTTGTATCTAAAAATTTTGTCAAGCAGTAGTGGTAGTACTATAAATAAACCTTTATTCTAATCAGTTGCCAGATTGAATTTCTTTAGCTTCTTATCGTTGCTATTGTGAAACATTGAAAGCCAAATTACATTACAATTTTTTTAATTAGAATTTACACTACTAATTTTATATTTTTAAAGCCAAATATAAACAAATTATAATTCAACTGAATGAAAGCTATTTGAATGTAAAGGTCTTATAAATTACAAAGAAGAGTTAGAAGATTGATTGCTCATCTTTTTTTTAAGGAAAACCATTGTCATGCATGTCTTATTATAGTAATAAAGCTCAGGAATGAATTTTCCAAAAAAAAAAAAAGAAATAAATTAAAAAAAAAACATTAGAATCATTCATACGTCGTTTGGACAGAAATCATGCGACTGACACCCTGAGTTCGATTTGTAGTTTGTTAAAAAAACTCGAATCTCCCGCAAAAAAAAAAAAAAAAAGCCTTCTGGCAAATAACTCCAGTTTTCTTCTAATATTCTGGGCGCTTCCAATTCTTTTTCTGACACAAAAAGAGAAGAAGAAAGCAAAGGCCGTTTTTTTGTTAAAAAAGAATGACAGACAATCAAGATTTATCGGAGGCAACTGTACAAAACATATTGGACCAAGAGAGCCTGAAGTGGGTTTTTGTTGGTGGCAAAGGAGGTGTGGGTAAGACCACTTGTAGCTCGATTATTTCGATCCTCTTGGCTGGCGTCCGATCCTCTGTCTTGATTATATCTACGGATCCCGCTCATAATCTCAGCGATGTTTTCCAGCAAAGATTCATAAAAACACCCACATTGGTCAAAGGCTTCAGCAATTTATATGCCATGGTACCTTTTTTTTATTTTTATTTTTTTAATTTTGATTTCTGAGTATTGAGAGATTTGGCTTTTTTTATTTTTATTTTTTTTATTTTTAAGATTTGCATGGGGTTTTTGTTGTACATTAGATGTTTTCTTTTGAAGAAAATACGCAATGCTATGATTGTTATGGAACCAGTCCATTTTCAACTTATTTCATCTGAAACAGAGAACAACTACGTGATATGATTTTAAATTGTAATTTAGGATGGATTCATCCTGGTTAATGCTTGGTTTCTACATTAAGGATTAGTTCTGTATTAGAACATTCTCCAATATGATGTGCGGTGATTGTTCATTTTCAATATTTTGACTCAAAGTTCTTTCGACATCTGATCCATAATAGGAGGTTGATCCTACCGTGGAAGATGAAGATGTGGGTGGGCCTGAAGGAATGGATAGTTTATTTTCGGATTTGGCCAATGCAATTCCGGGAATTGATGAGGCAATGAGCTTTGCAGAGATGCTCAAGTAAGAATACTCTTCTCTTTTGTTTAATATTTGATTGTGATAGGTCATCTGGATGCATTAATTGTCCATTGCCTCTTCGCGGTTTCTTGTTTATATTTTAGGAACGAGTTTGGAACTAACATGGTTGTTTTATTAAAAGCTTTCAACTTTCTCAATCAATATGTTCTTAATCTTTATTACTTTCAGCCAAAAGCCTCAAAAAGGGCAGGGGTTTTTTCATCTCTTGCTTGAGAAGGACTAGTGTTCAACTCTGCCAATTGTGGGCGTTATCTAGATTTAAGCTTTGAAAGTTTTATTCACATGTTCAAGTATGGCCTAGTATCCAATAGACTATGATCAAATTGAAGGTTTTATACTATCTTTATTCACCATTTTCTATGGTTAATGATTCTAGGATTTATTTGAAAATATCCTTCTCTTTCAAATGTTTAAGATCAATTATGATGGTTACTTTCTTTCGAAACTGTGTCTTGCATGCTCTTTGTCACTATCTACTTTTGTTTTTTCATCTACCTTTTGATCCATCATTGTCTGAATGTAATCCTTTCTTGCAGATTGGTGCAAACAATGGATTATTCTTGCATTGTATTCGATACTGCCCCAACTGGACATACGCTTCGGCTTTTACAGTTTCCGGCTACCTTAGAGAAGGGACTTGCAAAAATGATGTCATTGAAAAGCAAATTTGGTGGCTTATTGAGTCAGGTATGTCTTTCTCACTCGATATTGCTCAGCTGGTCTTCAATAATTTTCTGTTAACAATGGCCCTATAGATAATAATATTTTTCACTAACCTTTAGCTGTATTTCAGTTAAAACTGCTCTTCTTTCTGGGAATATCTTATTTCAAGTGATCAACCTTTTTAATCCTGTTTCTTATTTTGTATTCAATATAATTCTGAAGGTTAAATAGCACGGGTGTATCACATTCATTCTATTCGTAGGTCACATGTCAACTCACAGGAGTTATAAATTGCTATTATTTCGTAGTTGGTATCTCTATGTTGTAGCTCATGAAGGTTGAAACCCATCATGGCAGATTACCCGTCTTTTTGGTGTTGATGATGAATTTGGGGAGGATGCACTTTTGGGAAGGCTTGAAGGCTTGAAAGAGGTGATTGAACAAGTTAATCAGCAGTTCAGAGACCCAGTAAGATATACCATTCTCTGGTCCTTTTCCCATACAACAATTTTTTTTAAAAAAATGATTGATCAATCAATATTTGATGAAATATAACCGGAAAATTAGCAAGAATCTGCTTGGGAGCCATCATAGGCTGTACTTGCACTAAGCTTGGAACGTTCATTTTCGCATATTAAGGGCATTTATAAATAATAAAGTTGCTTGTCATGCTAGTAAGTTTGGTCATCCCTGATTAATGCTCTTTCCTTTTGGCAGGACTTGACAACCTTTGTCTGCGTTTCCATTCCGGAGTTCCTTTCTCTTTATGAAACAGAGGCACTGGTTCAGGAACTTACCAATTTTGAGATAGATACACACAATGTTATCATTAACCAAGTAATTTTCGATGACGATGGTATGTTTACTTTCTTACCATGTCATTTCGGTTTCTCCCCCACTCCTGCCCCCACTGCAATTGTTGCTCAAATAAAATACTTACCATCAATTGGCCTGTGTTTCTATTTTAAGATGTTAAGTCCCAGTTATTAAAAGCAAGAATGAGGATGCAACAAAAGTATCTTGATCAGTTTTACATGTTATATGATGACTTTTACATCACCAAGCTGCCACTGCTGCCAGGAGAGGTGAGTTCAAGGATACTTTCATTTACTTGAACAACGCACAAATGCTGTTATATAACTTAATTCCTGTGAGTCGATATTCTTGTTATTTTGATTAATTTCCAGAACTTTTAGACCGAAGATCTTGCCATATTTGATCGTCGTTTCTAAACTTACCTTGCTTCTTTTTTCTTTGAGAACCATTTCTGCATTTCTAGAACAATCCTTTGAGGATTAAACTAATTGTTAAATCAGAAATTTGTATCTAGGCATATGCTGGTAATCATTTTCCATTTTTCAATAATGACAACTCTTGATTAGCCTTGTATTTTTATAATAGGTCACTGGCGTTGAAGCTCTGAAAGCATTTTCACGTCATTTTCTTACACCATATCAATCCACCATCACTAGAGGAACAGTAGAAGAACTCAACCGGAGAGTATCAACCTTAAAGAAACACTTATCAGACGCTGAAGCTGACCTCGAGAAACTCCGAAAATGAAACTATAAATTCTGGGTTTCTGTTTATGACTTCGGATGGCCTTTTTCCGGTCAGCCATTCAGTCAGCCAGCCACCCATATCTACTCCTACTACTACTACTACTACTACTA
>JBBYHO010000003.1:6509244-6526572 GCA_038382025.1 Adansonia gregorii | reverse complement strand
GCAAAAAATTTGTATAATTTGAATATGATTTCATGTTTATTTGCGTCTCCTCAAGGATTTGCAGCTTTTCCAACATTGAAATACGTGAAAATTTCTAAGCTACAGCCTACACAACATACAAGCAAAAGCCCAAACGTTTGCAAGCAAATTATAAAAATTGTTGCAGTATATTCCTTACCTCCTTTCCTTTTTATAACTGTTTTTATACCTGCTCCCTCGTTCTTTCATAAATATCGAAAGATACAACTTATGTTATTCCGACTCTTTATTTTTTTTAAAGTATTTGTATTCAACTTATATCTAGATATAAGTATAGGAATATATCTCTCCAAATACATGTAAAAACTAAAAAAAAATGAACACAACAGCATTCAACACATTCTCGTAAATTGAACACAATAACGTTCAACACATACTTGTATCTGATACTCAATCCAAGTTCAAGTAACACAATATACAATTGCTGCTATTAGAATCAGAGACTGTAAATAACAATAGGACTTCTTACAGTGTGACGACTGCTTTTCCATACAAGTGAAGCTGATATCATCGTATATGTATTGCTTGCCACAGGTTTGGCCTTCACCACGACCTTAAAACTCCGCTCCTGCAAGGTACGAGTGAAGGAGAGACGTTTGGGCTCAACTCTGATTTCCACTCCTTCGGGAGCTATGATGGCAGCGCTATACACAGATGGAGGACCAACATTGGTGACTCTTCTCCGGAAAACAACTACAGTTTGCTGTTTGTCATTGTCCAGGTTAAGGTTAAGCTGCATTGATGGGTAGTTAAGGGCATCATAACCAACTCCAGGAACCAACGAGGAGCAATTTATGGATTTTGTACCAACTAAATGAGCAATAGATGATCCATCGTAGCCTTCATGACATAGAAACTGTATATAAGACATCTCGTCCATGTCATAGACAAGGCCAGGATTCACGGCTCTGATAGGATTCAATTGACCAGCACCATAGGCAAATTCAGCATCCTTATTCACCCTCCGGCTCATTGGTTTTGCTTCATAGATTTATCATTATATTACAAAGAAGTTTAAGCCATTAACAATTGAAATAGTGAATTTAAATGATTAATAGGTTTATGTTCTATCTTTAATTCCTTACCTGTGCTCATGATTGCAGATTTGATTGCGGCCGCTGTCCAGTTAGGGTGAAATGATTTTATATAGGCTGCAACACCAGCAACATGTGGGGTGGCCATGGAAGTGCCAGACATGAAAGTGAACTCTGAATACTGGGTGTCACCTTTTAGCCCAGTGAGCGAATTCAAAGGAGTGTAAGCTGCCAGTATGTCAACACCAGGGGCTGCAATATCAGGCTGTATCATGGAAACACCAGAGACAATAATAGGTTTAGATATCAAGCACTTGAAAGTAGAGGGACAAGATCGGGTCGACCAAACACTAAAGATTCTCTGGTTTAAAAACAGAATTCAAAGCTTTATACCTTGAGAAGGTACCGTGAGCCTGGATTTGGACCCCTAGATGAAAATGAAGCAGCAAATGGAGCAGAAACTTTGACTTCCTGGGATCGGGATATCACTGCTGAAGGTAATCTGGTAATCATCATTTGATGCAGAACATCAATTTTCCCATATGAACATTCTTTCAAGGTGCATTTCAGCAATTATCATCAACAGGGAATCATTTAAGAAAATCAATTTTCATACCTTGTGGAATGTATATATTTATCTATAGTTTCTCCAGCAGTTACATTCACCAAGGTGGCTTGTGCCATAAAAACCTGAGCAGTGTCAAGGTATTGCTCACTTGCAATTACAGTACCTATTCCTCCGATTCTTTTAACAACAGAATCAGCACCCCACTGGCCTAGCATACAGTAAACAAGCCTTCCTTTTACCTTGTCAGGATCCAATGTGTTATCAAAACAGAACCTGGAATTACAATAACTCCGTCAGTTTTTCCCCTTCAGAAAACGCCCAAAAAAAAACACTACCTTGCTGCTTCCTTGGTTTCTGCATTAATGGCAACATCAGCCCCGCTGACAATTGGGTAAAAGTTTTCCTTCGACCCAAATGTGTTAATCCCAATTCCCTGTTATAAAAACACTAATGAATTCAAGAGATATTCAGATATATATGTATATATATATTCAGAATATTTATGGAATTTATATCAGAACTTACCGAGAAACTTTTTCCATTTCCCAGCTTCACTTTACTCCTAAACTGTCGGTCAATCCCACTGGCTGCCACAGTAAGAAGCCATGGGGAAAAGTTAGACACGGTGCCTAAGCTGGGACCTTGATTCCCAGCGGAAGCGACAGTAATTATTCCCTTCTTCAGGGCATGAAACGAACCGACTGATATAGAATCCCTTATAAAATCCGGAGTCGACCCACCGATAGATATCGATATAACATCCACACCATCACTGATGGCATCGTCAAATGCAGCAAGAATGTCCATATCGGCACATCCTGAACTGACCCAGCACACTTTGTAGATGGCTATCCTAGCTGATGGCACAGCACCACGGGCAGTGCCGTTGGCTAGCCCATAAAGACTTGAATTTGGGACCAAGTTGCCTGCCAGTGTTGATGACGTGTGGGTGCCATGGCCATCCACGTCAATCGGAGACAGAATGTCAGCTGGGTCGGGGTAGCCATCGAGCTTGAAGTATTTTGCTCCTACAAGCTTTCTATTTGAACCAATGAAGGTGATTCAAAAGAAAGAATAGAAAACATTAAACACCATTCAATCAACCGCAGAGAATTTGATAGTGTACTAATTTTGAAACATTACCCACGTTTTAGTTCAAGGTAAGGCATTTTTTCTTCCCAACACTACCAATCCATATTAATTTCACTACCGAATTTCAACATATCTAATGCAACGGCTAAAAAACTTAACCGAGATCAAATCTAAAAAATATTTGATTATCGGTTTAATCGAATGATCAAATCACGATTGCTTAAAATAAAAAATTTAATATATTATTTTTTTGATATTAAAAATTTTAATATTAAATAATTATTAAATATAATAAATATTAAATTAAATATACATTTAATTAAATAGTACGAATTTCAATTTAAATCTCGAGAGGATAAAATTTAAATTTAATCATAGAATTTAAAATTATTTGTTCGTTTTTTTTTTAATTTTTAACTTATTCAATTGATTTTATATCGATTTACTTAATTTTTGCTTTGATAACGTATGTAGATCGATTACGAATTCAACTAATGCGGTCTAATTTTGTTCGACTGTGGGGGTGTTTTCATAAAATTAGAATATAGAAAGGGAAAAAAAAAATCAAGCAAACTTCTTTAAGGAAGATCCTCTTCAAAGTTTTCTCTGTTGTTAATTTCTTTGAAAAACGCGGTTCATTAACCATTGAAACGGACTGGAAGCACTAAATTTTCACATTTAAACTAGCATTCCTTGATATTCCAGAAAATTAATTCCTATGTTTTAGTCAATTCATCATTTCTACAATTAATTTGCAGCATAAATATAATAATAATAATCAAATAATTTTGAAAACTATTTGTTCGACATAAAAAGAAAATTAATTGTTACATATATATTAAAAACTGTATTTTAAAGGATATGATGTCATTGAATCGATATGAAATTTCGGGAAAAAAATTATTATATTATAAATTTAATGTTTTTCTTTTTTAAAATTATTATTTTAAGAAAAATTATAAAAGTACGTAAAATAAATTAATTTTTATAATATTAAAGAGTAGATGGTTCTTAGTTTTACTTGTTGCATCCTGAGAAATTTGCGAAATGGCCGCATGTTCCTTTCCATTTGGGGGGTGGTGGACTGAATCCGTCGTCCTTAAAGCTCTCTGACTGTGGAGTGATCCCTGGAAGAAGAGCATAGTTCCAGATTTTGAGACATAATTGTATTAAAAAGAATGCTGATGATTGTAGTAAAGGAAACAAGGAAGCTTTTTTTATTATTTTTTTTCTCGACCTGTATCGAGTAGACCCACAATTATGTTGCTCTCCAACTTCAAATTTCTTTTAGCTGTTAGAGGTAATCCAATGAAATCCCAGGATTTAGTTGTTTGTAGCTTGTGATATCGATTCGGAAACACAGAAACCACTTCCTCCAATTCTAAAAACATTTCAAAAAGCAATTTAAGCAAATCTTATTAATGTCAACCAAAAAAGGGAAGGAAATTAAATGAACAGAAGGGAAGAATTTCATTTACTCATTAACATTTCAGCTTCGTCTCTGGAGAGCTTGGCAGCGAATGCATTGAAGCTCTTTGTGTAGCTATATACCATGGACTCTCTGGCATCATCTTCACTGTTCAATATAAGTTACAAACTAATATTAGATACCTAACAGAAACTTTGAATTTTTATTTTTTTGAAGTACTCATATCCGATACCGAGATTTAATATATATTTAAATATGCGTATGGAAATATGATTCTCAAAAGATTCTTTTCATACGTGAAAGAACTTAAAAAAAAAATTAAATATACTCATATTAGACATATACCCATAACTGACATTCGTACTAAAGTTCAAGTGATGTAGCATAAGATTGCCTGATCGAAAGCCATTGTGGTAGCTCAAATTTCAGAAATTCTTGCCAGACTGAAATGCATGCATGTAGTAGGTTTCAGTTTATAATATCAAATTAATGTATGGGCAACTAACCTTCCTTTGATAGAGGAAAGAAGGCTTAAGTGTTTTCGAACTGCAGAGCTTTGGCTGAAAGGACCGTTTCCCAAATAAACAACGTAAAAATTCTGTCACATTAAACGCTTATAGTTACTATCAAAAACGGATAATAATCAATTAAAGGCAATATAAAACAAAACAGAATGCACCTTAGCTTCATCTTTGGATGCAACAGTGTTCAGAATAATTAAAATCAAAAGAAGAAGAAGCTGACAAGTAAGAGCTGAGCAAATAAATCTAAGTTTTGCCATGCTTACAGGTTTCCAGAACTGCCTTGATTGCTTTCATCAAGCTCTAGCTATGCATTTATATGAATAGCACATTTATGGTCATTGACAGGTTTGGCTGGACTGACAACAATAACAAAAATGCCTAATCAATGAGAACAACAAAACGTACACTAAACTTCTTGAACTTAACAAAATTCTGGGATTGGCTATAGAATTGGGGAACCTTAAATGAAAGACAGCGAAATTCTATTGCGATACGTGGCCTAGTTATTGTCACATTTAGCTTCTGATTGCTTCGTCTGCTGTGACAGCGTTGGATATTTTCAACCTGTTCCTGTTTTTATAATCTCAGCCGGTAATACCCTTCGTGCTTGTTATTTTATAAAAGAAGTTGCAATTTACGAATAATTAAAAAATTATATAGATTAAAATTCAAATAGTAAAATTATTAAATATTATTTCTTTAAAGATTACAATATAAATCAACTAGAATAAACTTTCAGTTAATCAAACTCTGTGCTTTTGTAATGCTTTTATGACAGTCTATGTCTAGTGAGAATTAGCCCTTTAATAAGTAAGAGATGCTAGAATTTCTCATTTCATGATGTTAGGCAAGCTTAATTACAGTTTGAGATGGGTCCATTTTCGATTTGTAATTAGCATGATAATTTGCTTGGGGGCTATAGCGTAGAACATTGGTCAAAATGCCAACGATCTTTCGATTTAATGGTTAGATTTAATGGTTAGAGTGCATTCGAGTTGATATGTAAATATTCTCTCTTTTTTTTTTTAAAAAAAAAGGGACGGAGGCTTAATTTGAGGCTTTGGACCACTTTCAACTAATATCAGAATTAAATTGAGAATTTACTTGAAAACAAAGGGCGCCTTTTGCCTTTATTTCCAATTCAAGCAATTAAAGCTTTCAGGGTCAATTAAAAATGAATAGAATTGAAGTAGCTTCAAGCTTCCTAAAGAGATTGTTTAACTCACTTTGCTTTTCATCTTTCAATGTTTAACCTATCCATCCACAAATACAAAGACCATTACTAGTATATGCTAATATAGATTGTTCATAGATAGTTCAAAGATCGTGTTATTTATTTAAATTTAAA
Organism: Adansonia gregorii; assembly: GCA_038382025.1. Taxonomy (NCBI): domain Eukaryota; kingdom Viridiplantae; phylum Streptophyta; class Magnoliopsida; order Malvales; family Malvaceae; genus Adansonia; species Adansonia gregorii. Next base: position 6,520,538 of record JBBYHO010000003.1, on the reverse strand, counting down.
AATTTATTAATTAATTAAGTGAATTTAAAAAAAATATATTAAATTAGTTCGAAGTAAAAAATAAAATCTATTTAAATTTTGAGTTTGACTTCGAAAAAATAAAAACAAATCCAATTCAACAATTGATGATTACCTGAAAATATATTTAAGATTAAAATAATAATTTTTTTATATTTTTTATATTTTTATTATATTTAAATAAATTTTTAATTTTTTTTAAAATTAAAATTGAGTTTGATTAAAATTTGAGTCAAAATTTTGGATCGGGTTAGGCCCGTAAACAATGATGATATGTTAATCTCTGATCAGGCCTGGCCCGAACTCCTCCAAATTTCCTTTTCTCCTTTACCGTCTTTTTGAAATCGACAACCTTAACCCTAATTGTTCCTCATGTTCCTAACTCGCTTGTCCCGCCGACAGCCGCCACTGTCCATCACCGTCACGATCCTCACGCGCCACCTCTCCACCTCCCCCTCCACCTCAAAACTTCGCGACCATTACTCCTTCCAACCACCACCTTCCCTTTCTCCTCACACCCAAAAAACTAACCCCAATCCTAAGGCGGAAAAAAAGCAGAAACCCAGATACAGACCCCCATCGTCGCTTGATCAGATAAAGCCGATACATTGCGACTTGCCCTTCGATTTTAGGTTCAGTTACACGGAAAGCAGCCCGACGGTGAGGCCTATTGGGCTGAGAGAGCCAAAATACTCGCCGTTTGGACCAGGTCGATTAGACCGTGAATGGACCGGGGTTTGTGCCCCTGCTGTGGACCCGAAGGTGAAATCGGTGGAGGGTTCGGAGGATCCGAAATTAGAGGAGAAGAGGAGGCTTTTGAGGGAGAGGATTCAAGGGACTCCTCTTACTGAAGCTGAGAGAAAGTTTTTGGTGGAAAAGTGTCAGAGAAATAGGACTAAAAGGCAAATAAATTTGGGTATTGTGTACAGTTTTCAATTTTATTCCTTTGAAGTTTTATTTTTCCCCCAAATATTTAGTGTGATTATGGCATTGTAGCATCATGATAGTACACCTTTTTTTTTTCGTTTTTGATTTTTGGAACATGTAGTGCTCTTTCTTTTCTGGAATGAGTTTTTGGTTTGTCTTATCATTTGAGATGTTATTTGGGTTTAAGTTTTTTGTTGAACTCCATAGATGGTTATTTAAGCTTGGTGATGTTGCTTACTAGTTTTAGAATATCGATTTCTTGAAGTATATGAAGCAAGGAATTGAACATAGGAGATATTAATATACTTTCAAGTCACAATGCTAAAATTAGAAGAAAATAATATGATCAAAGAAGGTATTCTGAAAATTTTAGTTTATTTGGTCTCTCCCTTTTGTATAGAGGGAATAGGGAGGTTGGCTTTCAACAGTCTAAAATTCATGCGGTAGGAAGTTACGAGGGAGTGTAGAAACTTTTGAAGGAGAAGAAATGCTGTTTTGTACATGGCGATGCTCCCGAATGATTTGTCAGTGTGATTAGATCTATCTCTTCTTCATCAGATGTTCACTAATTTTCATTGCATTTTCAATCATGAATCTCACAGGTTGTCTTATGGCATGGTGTTCTGTTGTGTTCATTTGTAGGGAGAGATGGTTTAACACATAACATGCTGAATGATATTCATAATCATTGGAAATTTGCTGAAGCAGTCAGGATTAAGTGTCTTGGGGTGCCCACTGTTGACATGAAGAATGTGTGCACCCAGCTTGAGGTACATGGTTTTACTGCTAATATAGTCAATGCACTACGTTCAGCTCTAGCATTTTTAAGGGAAGGAATTGCCTTTTCATTATAGCGTCTCTATGAGCTTCCCATACTATAGTCTCCCATTTCTCATGAACGTGGTTTCTATTGACTATTGATCAATATAATATCAAGTACTAGGTTTTCTTTCCTATATCATGAATTGAAGTATTATATATGCAAATAACTATGAGAGATTTACTCATTTTCATGGATTTTGAATAACTATTGTAGGACAAAACATTTGGAAAGATCATCCAGAGGCATGGTGGCACACTGATATTGTACGGAGGCCGGAATTATAATCGCAAGAAAAGGCCTCTAATTCCTTTAATGTTGTGGAAACCTCATGAACCTATTTATCCCAGGTTGATTAAAACTACTATTGATGGTCTAAGCATTGAGGAAACAAAAGAAATGAGAAAGAGAGGATTGGCTGCTCCTGCTCTTACAAAACTTGGTACCATTCGTTTCTTCATGTTGGCTTCTGGTGTTTGGTATGTTTTTCTGTGGTTATTTATTTCAAATTAAATTTGCAGCCAAGAATGGTTATTATGGTAGTCTGGTACCCATGGTTAGAGATGCTTTTCTTGTCAGCGACTTGGTGCGTATAGACTGCTCAGGCCTTGAAAGAAGTGATTACAAGAAAATAGGCTGCAAACTCAGGGTAAATATTATATATCTTTTAAGCATATATTTTAAGTAGTTCCTACTGCTTCAAGGAGAATGCTATTGTCCATGTTTAAAGCTTACTATAATAGAAGCTGAAAATTGGAGAATATGAGTTTTTTTTTTTTTATATCTTGTTCTAAAAGAAGGGCCTTTCTGGTATTGTGCATTTGTATTGCTTTTCAATGTTTAATTAATTAGCCAACGTTAATTTTGGTACAGGACCTGGTTCCTTGTATCCTAGTGACATTTGAAAGGGAGCAGATTGTGGTGTGGAGAGGAAAAGAGTACAGGCCTCCAGAGAAAGGGCATTTCTTCACCGACCGAGAAATTTTTGATGACCCAAGTCATGATGCAGAGACATGTGATAGCTCCGGGGAGAGTAATGGTCAATAGGTCTGCATCTGTGTTGTATGTTACCCCAAATGTAATTATTTATGACCTCGCACTTCTCTTAGAAACGAAAAAAAAAAAGTTGGAAGTTATACAATGGAAGACCTTGGAGACATGCACGATTAGAGAAGATATCTGTCTGTTTATTGCATAGGCTCTATAGGATTCCCCAATTTCAAAAGCAGACCGAAAATCGAGAATATATAATGCCATCAACCAGGATTGCATCCTGGTCTTCTTTTTGTCATAACTTTCACTCTTTCACCTTGCATTCAATGATAGTAGATATTTAATTTTTCTCTTATTAAAAAAATCCTACTGTAGGAGATTAGTGCTAAGTGCCAAATTATGTTTACAAGCTGTGCCCTTTCTGTGCAAAATTTCAAGTGTTCGTAGGCTTGGCTGTGAAGTTCTTATGCAGGGTCTAGTAATCCTGTTTGAACATTATTTGAAGTGGTTTTGGGCCTACCTTATATGTCTGTTCTTTAAGTTCAAGGACTATGGTTTTTATATGCCAAAACTACAGTGGAAGGCCACCAAACATCTCGACGACAAGTGTTGTTGGAATTTCAAAATAATCCTAATGCGTTCATATTGTCATGGTGTGGCATGTCGGCAACAAACGGGGTGGAATTCGTTTTTGTTTGTCATATTTAGCATTGGGTGCATTTATCTTTAAAGACCCAGATTTTCTTCTTCAAAGAGGTTCCAAATTCAAAAGGGGTTTTGAAAATGCCTTTTTATAGCAATCAATGTGAGAATTTGCTAGAAGAATGTCTTCTTTATCTCCAGTTCTGCACGCATTGGAAACAAAACATTGTTTCTAAGTCCAATACCGATAATAGGTTAATGAATCATGAATGAGTGTCCCCTCGCACTCCTCCCATTTCTTCAGCTATCCAATTCTCAAAAACTGAAACGTGTGTTTGACAACGTAACACGAAATGGCTTCTACACTATAAGACAAGCAGCCGGTAGAAGCCCCATAGCCCACAAACAAGCACGATGAACACGAAGAACAGCTAGTGGGGTTGGTAGTCTTGTCCCCATTATATGCCGTCTCTTTCTTTTCCCCCGATTACTTGCCCTTGGACTTGGATAGGGCTTAGTGCCTGCCTACCCAGAACTGCTACCTAGAGGGCTCCTACAAACTCCATCTCATGGGGCAGAGTTTTGAACTCGTTTCTTCTCTTCTTCCATATCCTATTGGTTGTTGATCCCAGACCAACAGACAAGGAGTCGTCCTTTCCCCTCCATTCTTTTTGGATAATGGACTGATGGTCCTGAATCCTGATGGATGTTGCAATCTGGACCACCCTTCCCCAAAAAACTCGACTGCAATAAAGGACGTCTATAGATATTATTAGTTAAGGTTGATTTAATTGTTATTTTAAAATTTTTTATTTAACACATTATTTTTAATGAATTAAAAAATTATTAATTATATATATATTTTAAAATATCGCATTCTCGTTTATGTTATGTATTTTTAGATGTTTCCCAATTCCATGTATCTAACCTAAGGCCAATCTTAAAATTGCTCAATTTAAATCTGTATATTATTTTATATCAATTAGGATTTTGATTTTTTTCTATTTTTGTCAAAATTTCTGAAGCAAAAGTAAATTACTAGTACCATTTTAGGGAAATTTTTTTATTCATTGAATTAGGAGTGTTAATATTTTAGATGTTACGTCACTAGATGAGGGTATATTATCAACCCTAATCTTACATTCTGTTCATTCAAGTTTCAAGGGCAGAAGGATTAACGGAAGTACAAAGCCCTAATCAGATAAAATAAAATTAATTAGCCCACATGCAAATCACGTGCCCACAAAAATAAAATCCCAATAAATTGAAGTGCACCGCCATCTAACATAAATCCGTATTCCTTCGCTCCATTTTTTGTTTTTGGGTCCAAACACACGAGGAGAAAAAAGTTTCTTTCTGCTGATTCTCACCTTTGACTCGGTAGGATGGCGGAGCATGATCTAACGTCGCCGCTCCTCTCTCCTCTATCGTCGGATCAACCCCAAACTGTCCTCACCGTCCACGACGACGAAGACGACGAGCCATCCGATCAACAACCTTCCCTCCAAACCGGCATTCCTCATCAGAATCATAATCACAATTATCACAGCCGAATCAACAAGGAGAACGGACACGTCAACTCTCCAAATCCTTACGAGTTTCTCGGGTGTGGCGGGTTCCCGGTTCCGGCACCGACCACCGTTGACCCGTTTCGGAACGGGACGCCATATATTTCCGGGGTTTACGAAATAACAAAGATCGTGCTGTGTTTGCCGATTGCTTTAGCGAGATTGGTCCTGTTTGGGGTGTGTTTGGCAGTAGGTTATATCGCAACCAGGATAGCGTTAGAGGGTTGGGACGATAAGCAAAATCCAATGCCCAAATGGAGGTCTAGAATCATGTGGGTCACTAGGGTTTGCGCTCGCTTTATTTTATTCTCTTTTGGGTAAGTTAAAAACCAAAATTATTTACTCTTGAGTTGAAATTTCTACTCTTTAGTTTACGACAAGTTGAACCCTTCTTTTTCTGTCAATCTTTACCTGCAGTTATCAGTGGATTAGAAGAAAAGGAAAACCAGCTCCAAGGGAGATTGCTCCAATTGTTGTATCTAATCATATGTCATATGTTGAACCTATTTTTTATTTCTATGAGTTATTTCCGACAATCGTTGCCTCAGAGTCCCATGATTCAATACCCTTTGTTGGAACTATTATTAGGGCAATGCAGGTAATTACGATCTTAATTTTGATCATCTGTTTTTATAGTTGCTATTTGCTTTATGCGTTTACTGAACTCTCCTTTTTCATTCGTAGGTGATATATGTTAATAGGTTCTCACCAACATCAAGAAAGAATGCTGTAAATGAAATAAAGGTAAAAAGTTTCTATGACTGGATTTGGGCGTGTTTGTCATACTTGGTTGGAATCACATAAAGTCGAGGAAAAAAACAAGAGAAATGTTTAATTGTCCATGAATCTAAGTCAATTCTAATGAATTGAATTTATATAGGCTATTTGATACAGAAATGTTCTTTTAAGGTTCTAAAAACAGAGAAGGGCTTCATGTGATACATTTCCTAGAGTGCTACTATTTCCTGAGGGAACTACAACTAACGGGAAGGTCCTTATTTCATTTCAACTTGGTGCATTCATTGCTGGTCATCCAGTTCAACCCATAATTGTTCGTTATCCACATGTACACTTCGATCAATCTTGGTAGGACTTGATTTCATTGGTCAAATCTACCATCCTTTTTTTTTCCTCCTATCCATGTACTTTCTAAATGTTTTTATGTTACCTTGTTTAGGGGGCTTATTTCTTTGGCTAAGCTCATGTTTAGAATGTTTACTCAGTTTCATAATTTTATGGAGGTATACGACCTAGCTTACCTAATTCAAATTTTCAGTGTTGTGTACCACAGTTCAGAAATTTTGCATTCTTTTAAATCTAATTCTACTTAATTGACAGGTAGAATATCTCCCTATCATTAGGCCTCCTGATCATCAAAAACAAAGTGCGGTCCAATTTGCTCAGAGGGTGAGTCTATGCTAGTAATCTATCTACATTTGTTACTTTGTCTGACCTTTAATGCGTTTATTTTAGTTTTTAAAGAGACGCATCCAGTGTACATACCAGAAAATTGACTTGAACTTTAGTCTCTATATGTCATGGTGCTTTCATTTCCTATGGTTGCTTGTGGATATCCGCAGATACGTTTAAGTAGTCTATGTATAATTTTGTGTTTTCCTGGTAATGTTGGGGTTTGTAGATTATTTATTTGTTCATACGTGTGTGTGCAGACTGTTCAAGCTATGGCAAGCGCTCTCAATGTTGTACAATCATCTCATTCCTATGGGGATTTAATGCTTCTCATGAAAGCTGCTCAGCTACAACAGGTGTGCTTCTCTCAGTGGTTGTTTATGAACTTTTAAATTGATGAAAATTGAGTTAAATTTGTGAGAAATCACTGCCCTATGACTTGCAATTCATCTTGAAATGCTATTGGGAGACATTTTTCTTTTGTGGTAAAGTAATTGGAAACATAGCCTGCATAAATTTGGTACTTGTGGGAATTAAAGATTTTTACTTAAGATTAGACATCAAGAAGATTGCAATTGTGATTTAGTAAATTATGTATGCTAAAAGAGTCATTATTAAGCCTTTTTTTATGTTTCTTGAGAACATAAATTTACTATTATTTTTTAGTAATATGTTTCCTTAGTTTTAAAGAGTAAATGGTCTCCACTAATTTTTATATTTTCTGTATTTATAAAGAGTATCGTCGGTGAAGCATACTAAATGTTGAAGCAAGTGTAGGATGTTTATGTCCATGTTTTCATAAAATTTATTTGCTGGAGATTGGTGGTATAGAAAGAAAATGAAAACGGAAAAGATACTGCATTTAGTTTAGCACCACTACTTAAGTAAAATCCATGTTACTTCTTGTCAGTGGATGTATTAATATAGGAGCAAGTATATTATTGGCAAATCAACTAACTCCTAGGACATTTTCTGACAATATTGGCTGCATCTTCGTTCCGAAATAATTTCTGGTGATGAACAGCCTGGCATTTGATTATTTATTTGTGTTAACTTTATGCTGAGAAATTAATCTAATTGCTTTTATAATTTGTGCTAATAGTTGTTTTAACATAAATTTTGCAGGAGAAGCCCTGGAATTATATGGTTGAAATGGCCAGGATTGAATCGGTAAGTCAGGCACTGAAACTCTTCCAAGTTCAAGCATACATGTATTCTTTTGTCTCTTTGCAAATGCATTTGTTTTTTGAAATTGATTTAACCTTGTCTATATTGGTTTCTATGAGGATGCTTACCCCTATATTTGTCACCAATTACTTCCTCACTTTTTTTTATTTCATTTTGCAGCTATACCATATGAGCAGCTTGGAGGCTGTGGACTTTCTGGATAAGTTTCTTTCCATGAATCCAGACACCAGGTATTGCCAAAGTATTTATGATGAGAAGTATTATTGTTATTAAGCCAACCAAGAGTAGCAGATGCCTGACTTAAGCACCACACCGCCACTAATCCAGAAACACTGAAGGACGTTTGTTCCCTTATTTTCTAGTAATGTTTTAAGCATTGAGTCATCTTGCTTGCAGTGGCTGCATTAAACTTCATGATTTTTTGAGGGTTCTACGACTAAAGGCTTGTACACTTTCTGAAGAGGTCAGTTGTGCTTGCCCTCTCTGTAGATATTTGAATATGGTTTACTTTTAAATTTGTTCGTAACGTTTGCTTATTGTCATGACATTTTGTTTCCCTTCTCTTGTATTCTCAAATGCAGATTTTTGGCTTCCTTGATATGGAGAAGAATGGATCAATTACATTTAACCAGGTAGTTTCCATTACTTACTTCCTGACAGAGTTTCTAATTCTCTTTACTCGTGTCTTCATTTTAGCATCATGTCTTGGTATGTTGCTACCTGACCGAGAGGATTGCAGCATATTGATGAAAAACAATAGTGCTCTGGTTATCTCTAGAGAATCTTTGTAACTTAAGCACAAGACAAAATAAATGCCCCAGTGATTAAACCTTGTTTACTTGAAGATCTAGACTTTCTTCTCCTGCATGGACTAACCACTTTTCCTTCGCAAGTCATGAAGTTTTCGATTTGTCACCCTTTCCTCTTTGTTGTTGACTTGTTGGCTCGTTGACGCTGCTGCTAAATCTGCTACAGTATGGCCCTTACTTATCAAGTTTTAGTAGTCTGCTGATGTCTCAGTGTTTAAGCAAGATTTAAGAATAGATATACTGCTGATAATCCTTGCATAGTCTTTTTCCATCGATTTTTGTCTTTAAATTTCTATTGCAGATTTAATCCCACTACATTTAGTGTCATTATTGGTTGCCTTCCAAAACAGAAAAACTATATTATTATTGGTATCTGTATGAAACAAGAAAACTATTCTTTACCCTGTCGATTTCAATCTTATTCTATGTTTTGTATATTCACTGCTAAATTTCCTAAGCTACTCTCTCTGGTGTTTGTGCTTGATTTCAATGTAAAAATTTCGCCTGAATTTTGGTCCAAAGACCCCTTAAGCAAATTTTGCTTCCGTGGCTCACACTATAGTTTTCTGTTCTTCCTGGCAGTTCTTATTTGGATCAGCTCATGTTCTGACGCAGCCACTATTCAGGCAAGCCTGTGAACTAGCCTTTGCTGAGTGCGATGCAGATGGAGATAACTATTGTACCAAGAAAGAAGTATGTGTTTCTTTCTTTCCTTCACCTTAGTTTGTAGTTGGTCATTTTTCATCGGTTTAACCTTTGTACATTGATGATCAGAAGATTAAGTTAACCCTTTTTTTTCTGAATGCTTCTGGATCAGTTGGCAGATGTTCTTAGACATACAATTCCAGATCTGAATGAAGATGAGGTAAAGTAAAGAAAATATATAGATTGTTTTGTGAATTATATTTTTCGCTGTCATATTTGACTTGATGCAATCTATCCATATGTGCCACTGGCTACTTGTAGGTCGATGGGCTGTTCAATCTATTCGATATGGACAATGATGGGAGAATCAGCGGAGATGATTTCTTTAACTGCCTGAGAAGGAATCCTTTGTTGATAGCACTGTTCTCACCCAGATTACTGCATGAAGACTTGTCAAAAGCCGGTGATGGTGAGATTGTTTGATGGGTGGATGATGAGCCGTGCCATTGTTTTTTCACTGATTTGTTGGGTTTTTCTTGGGATGAAAGGGAGGGAAAGGATTCTTGCCTATTATTTGTTATAAGTTATGGGCCCAATATATATTTGTTATTTTACCTTGGCCCATGCTGTACGATGCTCACATGAAGCCAATAACTTAACTATCTGTTAAACAAATGGTATTGATTTCGATTGGATGGATATTGAGGAGCAGAAAGTTAACAAAGCCTTTCTGGTAGGCAAGGACTTTCGGGTGGGGGCGTGTTCTCGATCGAAGCCTAAGCGTAAAATGAAAAGAAAGTCAAGAAATTAAGCTAAGGGATCTAAATGGGAGTGACGTGAGTGGCAACACATTATCATATTCATAGAAGGGAATAAGTTTGAATTCATGTAAGCGTATTTCTGGATAAGACCAATCATAAATTTTTGAGTAAGATTATTTTCAAATCATAAAACAGATTAATAGTTTTAGACTACTAAACAAGAACAAGTCTCTAATCGTAAAATGGATTCCAACTTGTAAAACAGACTAGGATAATTGGATAAAAATTAAAAAAACAAGAGGAAGAGCTGAGGGAACTTTTGATTTTGGTTCTATTAATTAAAAATATAAAAGAAGACATTAAAGATGTTGGAATTTTTTAGCTTGAATATTAGTAATAAAGATTGAAGACTATTGCGTTACTTTTAATTGATGTTACACATTCTAGATTCATTGGTATTCTGTATTTGTCATTATAAATCAAAGCAATTAATGGGTTCTCTTTTCTACAAACCTTGGAGCCCCCTCCGTGTCAGCCAGCCAACAATTTACAAGGGTTCTTGATGTCTTCCGCTAGGAAAAAGAAAGGGGGGGACCTTTCTTAACCGTCAGTGTCCTGAATAATATACTTGAGAGAACAGTTTCCCAGTGATAAATCTGTTCAACTACCATGTTCCATTACACACTGGCAGGAAACATATTTGGTTGCACTATATAATACAATATAAATACACTCTTTTTATAATAGTCTATATACGTGCATAATACGAATTTTACGCCTGCATTGTAATGGAAAATGAGATTAGATTTGTGAATAAATGTGACACCAGATTTTTGTTGTTTTGTACGGCCGGGGGAATATATCCAGGCAAGCCATACTGGCATATCCACCTTTGGGGGACTACCCATCCTTGGAAAGACACATTTGAAAATTTGAGATCCTCAGAATTTTCTTAGAAATTAGGGCCCTTTTATAGAACCAACAAATCTTTTCTTTCTTCTTTAGAAAATTTTTTATTAATACAAACAATGCAACTACCGTTGTTCGAGGGGCATGAGTTAATCTTGCAAATTCCAAAAATCAAATATTTATGCAAGGGGATTAAAAAAAAGGCGTAGACCTAATAATATTACAAGAGTAGTTATATAATATAATATAATTTAAAAATATATAATATAAATATGTAAATAATTTAAATTTTATGTAATATAAATTATTATTATTTTAAAATTTATAAACATAATTATAATAAAAAAACACCTTATCACAACCTAATAAATATCTAAATTTTCAAAGTAGCATGGGCCTTGCTTTGCCGTTTCCCCTTTATAGAAGACCTTAGCCTTGTTTCTGCCGGTTCTGAAGTAAACACTAGGCAGTTGGGGGGGGGGGGCGTAGGGCATAAAATTCAAAGAAAAGGCCACGAAACACTCATTGACAAGTTCAACTGTGTGCACCATATTTGTCGCATCTCATATTCAAAATTAATTTAAAAAACAGAGAAATTTTTTTT
>JBBYHO010000003.1:6473767-6509144 GCA_038382025.1 Adansonia gregorii | reverse complement strand
AAAACTATATGTAAGTAGATCTTTTGTCATATATATGCTCATATTAGTATAAATCAACCATTGAATATAACAATATAATTATACTCATCATGCATATAAAATTTTAAATTTATATTTCCTTCAATAGTTAGTCATGCATATCACTTATATGTTTGTGTATGTCTATATATATTCCTTTCAATTATTAGTCCTGCTATCGACAAGAATTATTTATTTCAAGTTATACTACTAAACTAATAATGGAGCATAACTTTTTTTTTCAAGGTAAATTCTAAAAAAGTAAAATAGACTAATAATTATTAAAAGGTGGTGAAATAAAAAAATAATTTTTAAAATTATTAATAAAAAATTTATAATTATTTTTTTATCTTTATTTTGTACCTCTCTAATCTCTATTTGGTTGTAAGTATTCCACTAAGGGTTGGTTCCCTTGGGGGGTGGAATCGACCTTTCTCTTTTATAAATATATATGTATATATATATTATATTAAATTCAAAATTATCATTTACAAATAATAAAAATAAAAAATAAAATAGTATTTATAAATAATAAAAGATAAAAAATTATTTTATATTAAATCTTAAATTATTATTTAAAAATAATAAAAATAAAAATATATTTTATATTAAATCTTGAATTACTATTTAATAAATAATTACTATTTAAAAATAATTTAAAACATCTTGAATTATCATTTAAAAATAATGTACCATTTAGAAAATAATTAGCTGAATATAAGTAAATGTAAGGATGACTATAAATAATGTACGAATGATTATAAATAAATGTATAAATAATAAAAAACAAAACTTAAATGTACCTTAAACCATATGACTGTTAATCATATGAAAATGCTAAATAGCAATTGTGCACATTGGTTGCCACAATAATATTATAATTATGTAAGATGTACATATAATAATATGCTAATATACATTAGACCGTAACTGAATTTCTCAATGAGCATGAAAACATTAAAATTAATATATGCACTCATAAATAAATGTATAGGCAACAGCAAATGAAAGTACATATAATCTTAATTTGAAATTTAATATAAAATGTTTTAATTTTATTATTTTTTAAATAGTTGTAAAATATATTATATATAAAATATATTATATGAAAATTATATATATTAAAAATATTATTTAAAAATTATAAAAAATTAAAAAATATAACCAATATTTTTAAATAGTATTTTAAAAATATATATAATATAATATTTTCAATAGTAATTCAAAATTTAATATAAAATATATTTTATTATATATAATATGTATTATATATATAATATTATATATATTATGTGTGTTATATTATATATGTATTATATATATTATGTAGGGGTCAAGATTTTTTAAATAGTAATTATTTTTAAATGGTGATTCGATATTTAATATAAAATATATTTTTATATTTATTATTTTTAAATGATAATTCAAGATTTAATATAAAATATATTTTATTGTTATTATTTTTAAATAATAATTTAAAATTTAATATAATATAATTGTTAATCTTTCATTATTTATAAATACTATATATATATATATATAAGGGAAGGGGATGGGAACCGAACTCCAGAGGAATGCTTGCAACCAAACAGAGATTAGAGAAGAAAAAATAAAGGTAAAGAGGTAATTACAAATTTTTTATTAATAATTTTAAAAATTATTTTTATTATTATTTTTTAAATTTATCTTTTTTTTAATAATTATCGATTTTTTTTAATTTTCTTTAAACTTAAATTCTCAAAACTTGTTGAAATTAGTAGGAAAACCAAAAAGAAAAAAACAAAGAGATTTAGAAGTTTTTCTTGAAAAGATTGGTCCCGACTAATGATGTAGCCTTAGTGGACAAGGCTTTTCATTTCCATTTTGGCTTTGCAAGGCAGATGATAAGATTAAAGAATGTCATTTGAATCATAACTTTTCCCCTTCTGAAAACTCATCATGCATCCTTAGTCGTGAAAAACGTTTCTCATGTAAGTCGCAATCAATCAAGTATTTGTTAGCCTACTAAATCTTGAACTAAATCTTTAAAAGACTGTTTGGATTTAAATGTGATGTGATGAGACACAACAATATTGTTGTGCGTTAAAGGCATATAGGAGCAATATGGTCTTGCCGTGCTACACTTCGATAAAATGAAAGTACTCCATTATAGGGCCTTTGCTTTTTGACCATGAGCCTTTTGTTTATTTTATTATATAGTAAATGTATAATAGATTTTATTGTATAATTATTATAAATTAATTAAAATAAATAGCTACATGAATAATAAAAAAATAAATATAAAAATATTATTTAATATATCTTTATTAATTTTTAATTATTTATTAATAAAATTATTATTTGATATAAATATAATTTTAATAAATTTTGATTATAAATTAATTTTATAAATATTAAATAAACTAAAATTATCATTATATATTTTAATCTAATATCGTATATGTTTATTTATATTTTTACTATTTTAATTCACTATTATAATATTAATTTCACCATTATTATTATTTTTAATCGAAGATAATCTGAGCTCCATCCAGACAAACCTTAAAACTAAAGCTCTATTTGGATGGAATGAAATTAGCTTTAATAAGATTGAATTGTGATAAAATTAATTACTATAGCAGTAAGATTAAATATTGTATCATGAGATTAAAATTATTATTTGACTTCAAAGGTAATGGTAATTTTGAGATAAAAATAAATACATTAGTTTCAAAGTATATTAACAAATTATTCATATTTTATTCATACAATTATTTTTATTTTAAAATAATAATTATTACATTTAAAATTTTTTTACATATTTACGTATCTTAAATTAAAAATAAATAATTATATAAATAATTTGAAAATACTAATAATTATATAAATAATTAGAAAGTTATTTAAAAGTTTTAAATATAAAAAATAAGGACAACTGATTGATAAAAAAGAGAAAACAAAAACTTTATGGACAAAATTGAAAAAATATATATATATATATATCGAAGATATTTTTTTCTCGTCGAATCACACTCTTCTCTCTTCGGTGCGATTAGACCCAAAAAAGGTTTAATCGCACCGTACCAAAACCTTACTTGGAATCATAAGTATTTTTTGCCCCTACTTTCATTCATCGCATCATACCATGGCCCGTTTGGAATCCTATGTATTTTCTGCCCCATCTTCATTGATAAAGCAATGTGTAAAGGGAAAAGAAGAGAGTACGAGTAGTGCTGGGTTAATAATTGAGGATGAATCGATGGGTTGTTTGCCTTTCATATTGATGATATTTTCTTTACTTATCCCATTGGTGAGAATGAGTGAACCGCAGCCACCGCTTTTTGTGGCTGTCGCAGTTTTCAACAATCTAGAATTTGATGTGACAGGTTTAATCTTGCACCATCCTAAATTTAGTTTACTTTTATTTCCAACTATTAAATAGTTTTTCAACACCAAGGAAACTAATGCAAAGGAAAGAGCTACATAGCGTTGTTTTGAGGCAGATTAAGTACAGTTTTGAAAAGATGATTATATAAATTAAATAAATTAATTTTTATGTTTTGAAAACTTTTGTGTTACCATACATAAGATACAATCAAGTGTTCAAACAAATTACGTAAAAATCGTTACGATGGATATGATTGCCGCTAACGTTGGTCCCTCATTCGACCAGATATTCTTGTATGAGATCACTGGTGTTAGTCTACTGTACATAACAACAGGATTTCTCACAGCGACGTAAATGCTTGCATACTGAAGCTGAACGCATTGAAGATGTGGTCCCTGCCACAGGTTTTTTTTTTTTTTTTTTGCCTTCACCACAATCTCAGAATATGACACCTTCTGCAAGGGACAAGTGAGGAAGAGACTGATGGGTTTAGGGAGAAATGATCAATAGGGCTTCATCTGTATCACAGATGTTCACCCCCAAATCTAATTATTTATGTCTTCTCACTTATCTAATCACAACTTCGAAGCAGATTGGAAAAGATATGATCCATCTGTTAATTCAATATAGACTCTTCAGGATTCTCACAACTTCAAAAAGCAGATTGTAAATCGTTGCACATGCATAGTGCCTTTGTCAGAGTCTAGATCTGAAATATGAAATGCCATCAACCAGGATTGGAACTTGCTTTTTCATTTTTTAATAGTATTTTGTCTTAACTTTCACTCTTTCCTCTTGCATTAATGATGGTAGCTTTTTATTTTTGTTCTTGTTTTGTGCAGAAGTTCAAGTGGCCGAGATTTGCAGGAGCAATGTGCTGAATAAGATATATGCCTTTGATAATTTATTAAATTAATTATTTTATTTTTTATTTAATTAATGAACTAATATTATACAATTCACATACAGAATACCTGTTCCATAAACTAATATTCTAAGACAATCCCAGATTTCCTTCTTTTCATGAGGTAGTTGGAAAAGCTTTCATACCATAGTACTGTGCACATTTGTTAAAAGAATTCTTCTTATCTCTAATTACTGATCTCCAAGCAGGGAAACAAACACGTATGTTCGAAACTCCGATGGCGACAGCGATGAATGCGTGCTGTCCCGTCCTTCACGCCTCCGTCAAAATCATCAATGCTCCGATCGCAATAATCATGTGTTTATGCTCAAGTATCTGTGAAAGACCCGAAATATTGGTTATTCACCATCCGACATTCATCTAGTACTGTAGCCACAAGCACGTTGTATAATGTCTCTCCGGTCTTCCCTTGATTAGTTGCCCTGGTTTATGGTTTTCCGCCCTAAATTTCACTAATGAATATATGTTCGTGTTTATTATAATTGTAAAACAATAATTATAATGTTATGTTATGATAATTATTTAAATTCTTAGGTAAGATGTTCTCGATTTCTCTTTAGACCACGGACAGATTGCAATAGAACTGCTAACTGAAGCACTAGTACAAACTCCGCTTCATTGGACAGAAGTATGAACACGTTTCTTTTTCTACCAAAACTAACGGTGATTGGTCCCAGATTCAAGCATAGCAGGAGGCAGTTTGCCATTGGATGGAAGTTGGAACCCCTCCAACGGGCAACAAATATGAATGTATTTTCGTTACTATTGTTGGGTTCTCGACTTTTACTTTTTGGAGAAGATTGTGACCTTGAAAAAAAGCTAGCACAAACAATCAATTCCCCCCACTCCACTCTTTTTGGGTAATGGACTAATGGTCCTGAATCCTCAAGGATATTGTAATTTATGACCCCCACGCACTTTGGGTATGTTACTTTCATCAGCCTAAAATAAAGACGGTTCTAGTTATGTTCTTTTTATCAGATGATAATCCTGTCATGTTTTCTACGGTTATTATTGTTTTAGATTTTTGGATCTCTCAAATCCATACACCCAGATTAATTTTCAGATTGCTCACGGTTAGACGGCATTTAACATAGAGCAAAACTCAAGTACAGGCATTGTTTTTGAGGGGGGGGGGGAACTCCACGGCGACTTTTATTTATAAAAGGTTAAATAATGATTTAGCCCTTATGATTTATCTGGATTTTTAATTTAATACTTAAAATTTTTTTGATTAAACTGGTATATAAAGTTTCATCCATCATGCACGTTAGTACCTGATATTAATACTGTTAATCAATTGTTGATTTGCGAATCAAACAACAATAAGACAATAACACATAATAAAAATGCCACGTCAATATAAAATTATTTATTTTTTCGTTTTTTTATTTTTTTGAATTTTTAATGATGTGTGATTTTTTTTTCATATGTTAATGTATAATTAATTGTTGATTACCACATCAGCGGTTGATTAATAGTAATTATGTCAGGTACCAAAATGCTTGATAAAATAAAACTTTAGGCACTAATTTGACAAAAAAATTATTTAGGTATCAAATTTAGAATCAAGATAAACTATAGATGCAAATTTTGTATTTAATCTATTTATAGAATCATACTCTAATCTTTGTAGCTATTAAATCTAAGATTATTTTTTCTTTAATTTTCCTTAATACTAATTAAATGTGTTCGAGGGGCAGTGTCGATTCTCACAAGATCAATAGTTAATATTTTTTTGAGTTAAAATTATGTTGAACTAAGAGAAATTTGGTAAATGCCAAACTTTAAACATGTCAAAAGATAAGTAAACAATTAAAGGAGTACTAGAATTGAAACTTTAAAGTGTGCTTTAATACTTAATCAGTATTCGTGATAAGATGAGGTAAACAATGAGAGAATAAATTAAAAACTATTAATAGAGGATTTTGAATCTTACCACCTTTAACACCTTGGAACATTTCATTTGTGATAATTGAGTGCCTTTGATTAATTCATAAATCCAACTTAGCTATACATATTTAATTATTTGAGGTTATCAAGGTTTAATATTTGATTATTGAAATTAAAGTTTCATTGCATCAATAAATCACTTGACTTTTGAATCATCTTAAAAGTCATTTTAAATATTTTTGACATTAATTTTATATCAGACCTTTAAATATTAAAAAATATTAGGCATAACAATACTGTTTATGAAGATTTCTTTATTCAATGAATAAGAAACTATATAAGTGTCAATAATTTATGATTTCCAAGACACTAAATGACAATATCTGTTAAATGATAATTTTAATAAATATGCATTTAATAAAATATTAGCCAAATACAAAAGGAAAAGCCTAATTGAACTAAAGTTTTCACAAACTTCTGAAAGATAACGGCATCGTGGAAAAGAATTTAAAAAGAAGAATATTATTTTATCTCTCACAATGTGAAAGCATCACTCAAACAAAGGCATAAGGACATTAGGGCAAACAAAACCCTAATTAAGAAGCTATTTAAAAGATAAAGAGGGTTTAAAAAAATTAATGAGCTCACGTGCAAATCACGTGGTTGACAAATGTAAAAACCAACGCAAGTTGAGTTTTTGGTCGGAAAAGTATACAAATTCAATTCCAGCACATACACACCCCAAGCCAACTTTTCTTCATTCCCTCCCTTTTTTTCTTTAGCAAATCTTGCATTTGTAATCTCACAAAAGGGAAAGCAAATCCAAAGGAAAATATCCTTTTATTGAATCTCATCTTTCATTCAGTAGAATGGCGGAACATAATCTGACTTCACCGCTCCTCTCTCCTCGATCCTTCGATCAACCCCAAACTGTCCTCACCGTCCGCGACGATGATGACTCCGAACCCTCTGTTCAACCGCCATGCAATCAACAATCTTCCCTCCAGACCCACACTCATCAGATTCAGATTCTGAATCACAATCACAATCACTATCATAGCCGAATCAACAACGAGAAAGGCCCCGGCAGCTCTCCGAATCCATACGATTTTCTCGGGTCGGGCCGGTACTCGGTTCCGGCACCAACCACCATTGACCCTTTTCGGAATGGGACGCCGTTTATTTCCGGGGTTTACGAGGTAATAAAGATCGTCTTGTGTTTGCCGATTGCTTTAGCGAGATTGGTCCTGTTTGGGGCGTGTTTGGCTGTAGGTTATATCGCTACCAGGATAGCATTAGAAGGGTGGAAAGATAAGCAGAACCCAATGCCCAAATGGAGGTCTAGAATCATGTGGGTTACTAGAGTTTGTGCTCGCTGTATTCTATTCTCTTTTGGGTAAGCTAAAAATTCAGCATTTATTTACTCAAGTGGAGATATTCTATGTACTTTACTGGAAGTTGAGTTCCTTTTTTTTTTCTGTTAATCTTTTCGTGTAGCTATCAGTGGATTAGAAGAAAAGGAAAACCAGCTGCAAGGGAGATTGCTCCAATTGTTGTATCTAATCATATATCATATATTGAACCCATTTTTTATTTCTATGAATTGTGTCCGACAATCGTTGCGGCAGAGTCCCATGATTCGATACCTTTTGTCGGAACTATTATTAGAGCAATGCAGGTAGTCTACAATCTTAATTTTGATAATCTTTTTTTGTATTTTCTGTTTGCTTTATTTGTGTACTGAACTCTTCTTTTATCAAATTGTAGGTGATATATGTTAATCGGTTCTCACCAGCATCAAGAAAGAATGCTGTAAATGAAATAAAGGTAGAAAGTTTCTATGACATCTGTATTTTGGCTCGTTTGACATAGTTGTTTCGGAACTCAAGTTGAGGAAATAAAAGCTATAGAAATTTTTAATCGTTAATAAGTCTAAGTTAGTTCTACTGAAGTAGATTTATGTTTTTTTTTTCTTTTATCAATTTATAAGCTATTTGATACAGAAATGTGCTTTCAAGGATCTGAATACAGAGAAGGGCTTCGTGTGATAAATTTCCTAGAGTGCTACTATTTCCTGAGGGAACCACGACTAATGGGAAGGTCCTTAGTTCATTTCAACTTGGTGCATTCATCCCGGGTTATCCAATTCAACCCGTAATTGTTCGTTATCCTCACGTACACTTCGATCAATCTTGGTAGGACTCAATTTCTTTGGTCTTTTTTTTTTTTTGTTATTTTTATTTACTCCATGCGCTTGCTAAATACTTTTAGTGTTGTCTTGTTTAGGGGGCTTATTTCTTTGGCGAAGCTCATGTTTAGAATGTTTACACAGTTTCATAATTTTATGGAGGTATGTCATCTAGCTTATTTCATTTAAATTTTGAATGTTGTGTTAAACAGTTCAGCAAATTTACTTTCTGTTTAAATCTAATTCACGGTTTTCTTAATTGACAGGTAGAATATCTCCCAATCATTATGCCCCCTGATCGTCAAAAACATAATGCTGTCCACTTTGCTGAGAGGGTGAGTCTTTTCTTGTTATTAACCTATTTATTACTTTGTCAACTTTTATGTGTTTATTTTTAGTTTTTAAAGAGCAAAAACCCAGTGTTCATGCTGTGAAAATTTTAGATGGTGGATGCTATGAAACTTTAGTCTCTTTATGTCCTGGTGCTTGACTTTCATTTCCTAGGGTTGCTTGTGAATCTTTAGTCTCTTTATGTCTGCTTCTCGTAATGTTGGGTTTTGTAGATTATTGATTTCTTCATATGTCTGTGGGCAGACTGGTCAAGCTATGGCAAGTGCTCTTAATGTTGTACAAACATCTCATTCCTATGGGGATTTAATGCTCCTCATGAAAGCTGCTGAGCTACAACAGGTGTGTGCTTCTCTCAGCGTTTTTTTTAGGAACTTTTAAATTGATAAAAATTGAGTTAAACTTTGTGAGAAATTGGGTCCATGACATGTGATTCATCTTAAAGTGCAATTGTGAGACAGTTTTTCTTCTTTTATAGTAGAATATTAGGGAATGAAGCTTGTAGAATCTAGGTACTTGTTGTGGAAAATAAGGATTTTTAGTTAAGATGAAACATCAGGAAGATTTGCTATTGTGATTTGGTAAATTATTTACATTAAGCCTTCTTTAATGTTTATTAAGAACATAAATTTGCCTTTTTTTTTTTACTAATGTATTCCTTAGGTTTAAAGAGTAAATGGCTTTCAACAATTTTTTAGATTTTCTATATTTACTAAAAGTATTTTTATTTAAGATAAAACGGCAAGAAGATTTGCAATTCTGATTTGGTAAATTCTATATTATAGAAGAGTCATTGTTAGCCTATTTTGAACATAAATTCGCCATTTGTTTTCATTAATGTATTCCTTAGAGAGTACATGGTCTTCAATATTTTTTTATAGTTTCTATGTTTACTAAGAGTATTCTATGCTTGTAGCTGAAGCATACATGACTGCTGAAGCAACTGTGCCTAAAAAGAATGAGGATGGATAGGTTTATGTCTATGTTTTCATAAATTTTAAGTGGCGATTTATGGTAAAAAGCTGGATGGAGAAGATACTGCATTTTTTTTAGCACCATTATTTATGTTAAATCCAGATTACTCCTTGTCAGTATATGCATTAATATAGGAGCAAGTTTACTGACTAAGGAATTAATTCCTAGTAAATATTCTGACATTTTGGGTGGATCTTCTTTCGGGAATGACGGCTGGTACTGAACTACCTTGCATCTGGGTGTCTATTTGTGTTAATTCTATATTGAGAATCAAATCCAATTGTCCTTTTATAGTTTGTGCTGATAGTTGTTTTAACATAAATTTTGCAGGAAAAGCCTTGGAGTTATATGGTTGAAATGGCCAGGATTGAATCGGTGAGCTAGGCATTGAAACTCTTTGCATTTGAAACATACCTCATATTCTTTTTGTTTTCCAAGAAATTACATTTGTATTTTGAAATTGATTTAACCTTGTCTACATTGGTTTCTGTTAAGATGCTTTCTCCCAATATTTTTCTCCAATCACTTCCTCAGTCAGTAAACCATTTTATATCATTTTGCAGCGATACCAGATAAGCAGCTTGGAGGCTGTGGACTTTCTGGATAAGTTTCTTTCCATGAATCCAGATACGAGGTACTGCTAAGGCATTTATGTTAATCTTTTCGTGTTATTGAGCCATCCAAGAGAAGCAGATCTAGATGTGTAGAACCACACCACCTCTAATTCAGGAACTGAAGGATATTTATTCCTTTCTTGTTTAGTAATTTGTTATGTTCTGAATCATCTCTTCTTGCAGTGGTCGTGTTAAACTTCATGATTTTTTGAGGGTTCTACAACTAAAGGCATGTACACTTTCTGAAGAGGTCAGTTGCTGTTGCCCTGTCTGTTGATGTTTGAATATGGTTTACTTATAAATACTCTCTTCGTATTCGCTTAGTTTCGTGACAGTTGGCTTGTATCATGGTTATTTTCTCATACAGATTTTTGGGTTCCTTGATGTGGAGAAGAATGGATCAATTACATTTAAGCAGGTAGTTCAACTGCCTACTATTACCTCCTGAAGATTTTCTATTTCGGTTTATTTGTGTATTCATGTTAGCATTATGTCAACCAGACAATTCATGTATTCGTGTCATTTTTTGTGAATTTTATTGTGTCATAATAATGTTCAAGTATTTTATGTTTATATAGATTTTTATATGTTATAATCCGTATTATATAGATTATGAGACATGTATTCTTGTTGTATACTAAGTATTTTATTCGTATCATATTCGTGCAATTGTGTCTAAAATTGCCAGCATGACCATGGCAACATATTTTTGAAAAATGATGGTGCTCTTTTCTCCTATTAAGTTCTGATTTTGTTCGTGGACTCAACAACTGTTCTTCCTCTGCAAGTCATGATTTATGAATGGTTGAACTTGTCAGCTCTTCCTCTTCATTGTTGCCACTACCGCTAATTCTGCTACTATATTGCCTTTAGATATCAACTTTTAGTGGTCTGCTGATGTCCCAATACTAAAGCAAATGTAGGAGCAGATATACAGATGATAACACTTTTAGAGGCTTACTTTTCTTGTTGATATTCCTTGAATTGTCTATTCCATTGAGTTTTTGGATTTCTCTTGCGGGTGAATCTCCCTAAAATCTGTTAGCATTGTTATTGGTTCCCTTACAAAACAGAAAAACTCTATTATTATCGGTTTCCTTGTAAAACAAAAATCATTCTTTAACCCTGTCAGTTTTAATCTTGTTCTGTATTTTGTATATTCTGTTATTTACTGCTAGCTTTCCTAAGCATCTGGATTCTCTCTGATGTTTGAGCCTGATTTCAATATGAGATTCCACCTGAATTTTGGTCTGAAAGACACCTTAAG
This sequence comes from Adansonia gregorii, assembly GCA_038382025.1. NCBI lineage: Eukaryota > Viridiplantae > Streptophyta > Magnoliopsida > Malvales > Malvaceae > Adansonia > Adansonia gregorii. The sequence continues at coordinate 6,497,546 of JBBYHO010000003.1, read as the reverse complement.
CAAATTTTGTTTTCATAGATGGCTCACTAAATACAGTTTTCTGTTCTTCCTGGCAGTTCTTATTTGGAGCAGCTCACGTTATGAAGCAACCATTATTCACGCAAGCCTGTGAACTTGCCTTTGCTGACTGTGATGTGGCGGGAGATAACTACTGTATGAAGGAAGAAGTATGTGGCTCTTTCTTCGCTTTCTTTTAGTTTGCACTTTCCTCATTTTTTTATCAGTTTTAACTTTTTTGGATTTATGCTCAGAACATTAACTTAGCTCTTTTGTTTCTGATTGCTTTTGAATCAAAGTTGGCAGACATTCTTAGAGAGGTAATTCCAGATTTGAATGAAGATGAGGTAAAAAAAACTACATAGATTGGTTATGAAATAAGTATATTTTTTGGGTGTCAATTCTTTGACTCATCAAATCTATATATGTACCACTGGCTGCATGTAGGTTCATGGGCTGTTCAATCTATTCGATATGGACAATGATGGGAGTATCAGCAGAGATGATTTCTTTTCCTGCCTGAGAAAGAACCCTTTGCTGATTGCACTGTTTTCACCCAGATTGCTGCAAAAAAGACTTGTGGAAAGCTGGTGATAGGATGCTGGAGGAGATTCTTTGATGGGTGAATGGGCCTTTGTCCTCTTTGCAATAGATAGATTTTTGTGTACTATATATATATATATACACACACATCGAACTGCTTGTTGGGTTTTCTTGAGAAGGAATAGAGGGAACAGATTCTCGCTTATTATTTATCATAAGTAATTTAAACATAGGAGCATTATTGATGGTTTTCTGGGTTGAAGAAGGCTGAACGGGTCTGAGACGAGTGCAGGGGCAAGATGAGGTCGAGTAGGGTCTGTCAACAAAGAACACATTCAAATGGAGCGTCGGTGATGAAACGCCAAGGATTTTTTTTTTTTTTTTAATCTTGCCCATTTGGTTTCCTAACATGAACAAATACACCATAGCTTATATGAATTGATTTGTACTGATTATTTCCTTATAACTTTTTTTTTGGTTTGGGGGGGGGGGGTGGTGGAGGACTAAACTAAATAAAATAGGCACAAAACAAAGAAAATGAATGGCTTTCGGCTTCTTCGTTTCCCTTTTCGAAAGTTTGCTGGGGAACAAGAATCTCAAAAGACGATGGGACATGGTTTGAAATGTTATGCCACGCTGCAGTAGAAATGTACTGTTGGACACCAAGAATTGGTTTGGAGATGAAGAGGAGAGCCCACACTGGATTCGTTGTTTTCGACATTGATGAATGGCGACTGCTTTTCCAAATTAATGTTACTAGCTTAACTTTATATCAACTCTTCTGACTAGCAATAGTGGCATATCTGCATCATTGTATAACATCCAAAAGCCCACACAAAAGGACAAAGACAAGCAAGATTAGAGGACAAAGTAATCAATTACGATTTAAAAAGAAATCGAAACCGTAAACTCTTATAAAATTATCACATTGCAGTACGACCCAAATTTGAATCACTCAGTGTTCTTCATTTTTGGCGTCTCGGTATAAATGTCACATGCGACAGTGTTATTATTTTTTACGAGGGGACCACCAGGCGTCAACCGTGGAGCCTCCAGGCATTTAGGCTATAAGGTCGGCTACAAGAAGGACCACCAATCCTTGAAAACAGAAATCTGAAAATATTGATCCTCCGAAGATTCTTAAAAATTAGGGTCTTTGAGGTTCTCTTTTAAACGCCCCATAACTCTGTTTTCGTTTTTTAATATTATTTTTTAAAAATCAAGAAGAAGACAAAGCAATATTTGTTCAAGGGCCTTGATGTAATCTCTCACAAATCGCAAACCGAAATATGGACCATTCGATTGAGAAAAGATAAAAGGGAAGCATGGCGGCTCTATATCAACCTTAGCCGTGTTTGTCATGTTCTGAAATTGGACAGAGTGGAAAGGGCCCTCCCTGAACTGTTGGACAAAACTAACGTAAGCCAATGCCCACAAATGGCATATATGAAAAACCCCATAAAAAACCTATCTGACAAATGACAAGATTCGGCAACCACACACCCACATACACATGTATATAGTAATTTTAAGCTAATTACTTTTATGTTCTTCTGAATATTCAACAAAAAGAAATTTTAAGTTTACCGAAAAAAACAACTAAACAAAGGTGAAGTTATGACATGAAACTATTATAGGTTGAGGGTAAAACTGTTTATAAATTAAATTATTTATTTAAATTTAAAATTTTGTTTAATATTTTAAAAAATTTAAATAAAAATATTAAATTTTAAAAAAATTAAACATAAAAATCTTTAAAAAATAAGTTAAACTTTGACTTTAACGGTTAAGTTTTGAACCCAATTCAATTCATTTTTAATTATTATAATATTTATCAATAATATATTTATATATTATATAATTTTTATTATTAAAAAATAATTATATGTAATATTATGATATAAATATTATATTAATTAAAAAAATAAATTTTAAAAACTTTATTTTAACAAATAAATTAAAAACCAATAGAAATAACATGGGTGGGTCTGAGTCACATTTGAAGCTCATATTTCAAATTAAGTTAGGCTTGAGTATATCATCCTTCGGCTTGGTCTATAAATACTTCTAATGGAGGATGGGTTTGAGTATATTGGTCTATGAATACTTTTAATCAAGGATATTATATAAAATTAAAAAAAATCAATTAAAAATTAAATTAGTTAAACTTTTTATCATCAATCTAATCAATTTGATATTGTAGATCGATTAGTTTAATTAAATTTTAATATTAAATAAATAATTTATAAAAAATATTTCTATATTTAGTTAGATAGTATAACTTTTAAGATACAAAATTACTTATTACTTATAACTTATAAAAGACTTAAAAAAATAATAAAATAACTTAAGATTCAATATTTTATCAATTCAATTAATATTTAATTTTATATTTTATATCAAACCGAATAAATTTATAATTTTAAATTAATTAATTCAATTCGATCAACTCGTTCGACTCAATTTTTTTTCAATCATGATATTCTATTTGTCAGAAATCTGATACAAAAAAATTTTCATCCATCTAATATTTACATGTTTTGGGTTGAAAATATGAACCTGTTAACAATGATTGTCGCATAATCTTGGTGGGGTTCTTTGTCTAACTCCTCCCACGAACATTTGACATTCGATTTTCCACCAAAGTCATTATTCCAATTAGAAAAGTCTTTCACCCGAGTAGTATGTCTACATTTACACAACTGGGTGGTTTTTGTATTTACTGAAAGTTGTCGCTTTCAATAATTTTATGATAAATTGACTATACTCTTAACGTAGCTGTAACACTTCGCTTTCTCTTTTTGGTGAAAATATAGTTTGTCTCCAGATATTTTTTCATGCAGAGACCACCTATTTTCTTTTATGTCAATTTACTTTATTTATTTATTTTTTATTTTTAACCCATATCTATATGTTTGTTCAAAACTTTTAGTCAATCTTTATCAAAAAAACAAAACCCACAATAATCACTTTTGTTCTTTCAAAGAATATCTTTAATTCAATTCTACTTTGATCCTATATTTATATCAAAATTCACATTCGATTATTTTTTATTCAATATCTCTCCCTCAAAATATATATATATATATAAATAAATACCCCTATAAATGAAGGAGAGATGACCCTCCTTCATTGAGGGCATTCAACTATATTAATTTTATTCAGTAATTTAAAAGCATCAAATTCAAATTTTTTTTTAATATTTATTAATAGGAAGTGTTAAATCTTGTTAAGGTGATATTTGTAGAAAGAAAGAAATAATTAATTTAATACATACATATAATGTAGTAAATGTAACCTTTTTTTAAGGTTATACTTAAATAATTATAATTGATTGTTATATCCTTATAGTTGTCGACCGTCCTAATAAAAGATCACAGTCGATCGTCAGTAATTTTGAGGACGATCACCTAACTGTGTCTGACACCAATCTGACACCTCCGACGGCAGCTTAAATGCGGAGTTGACATCTACTGAAGGGGCAGCCGACCGGCTGGGCCGACCATTATACAACAAGGCCTGACACCTAACTCGATGTGAGTCACATCACTATCAAATCACCTGACTTTATGCCTCCAAATAGCACTTATAAAAGGGTAAGCAAACCCAAAGGTAGGGGATCTCTGTCCATTTTCCTAAATCTCCATCACTATACCTCCAAACGCCTGCATACTAACTTAACCATCGGAGAGGACCTCGGAGTACCAACTTCGACACCCTTTTGACCTTCTTTGTGTTGTAGGACCACAAGCGACCTCAACAATTGGCGCCGTCTGTGGGAAATGATCAGGAAAAACCATAGCCGACCGGAGTGCTGACATCCCACAAAACACCCCATCACCCCCTGAAGCGATGACCCTTACTGAAATTCAGCCAGCTCCAGCAATACCTAGCTCATCAAATATCCAAGCCTCTCATATACCTATCTCGTTGCCTTCATGGCTATCTCACTCACCATTAGCATATTACCAAAACTTGTGGGGATTGATCCTGCCACTGCCCACTTATGTTCCGCACCCTAACCCAACCGCTGGACCGAGCACCACGGTCCCAACAACCATTACCACCAACACCCTACGCGCACCTCGTGACACATCGTTACCTCCATCCATCCATCTTAGCACACCTACTAGCCAGCCAGATTACCATGCGCATTACCAAGCGCAATTCCAAGCCATTGCTAGCCAACTGGCCGCCATTCAACAGTCACAGATGCAATTGGCCTAACTTGTCAACTCTCAAACCAACCGCCAGAATACGCCACCTGTTGATCACCCTAATCAAAACACCACTAACAATCCACAGTCAAGCACACAGGAGAGAAACGCTACAGCTGATCGGGCTGCACGCCCCATAGTAGGAGAGAGCTCTTGCTCTACTCCAGTCCCTCGAAAAACGGCACAGGGAACTTCTTATCATACCAGTGGACGCAGCGAGTCCGGATCCACTCTAAACTTTGCTCAACAGGTAGTAGCCTTGAAACAAGAAATCAAAGAGCTCGGTAACCCAAGAAGGGATAACTGGGAATGGCTATCTGAGGAATACAATCCCCTCTCACCAGACATTCGCCAAGTACAAGTCCCTAGCAAAGTCAAACTTTCTCTCGATACTTACGGTGGTAAGTCTGATCCGATCGATCACCTGAACCATTTTTGCACTTTTCATAACCTGCGCGATGTACCGAAAGCCATCCAATGCTGCATCTTTTCGATGACACTTCGCGGATCGACACGGACCTGGTGGTACTCCTTGAACCCGGGGTCTATCACCACCTTTGATCAATTGGGGAGGCATTTCCTCTCTCATTTCAGTAGCTGCAGAACAGCGGCCAGAACGTCGGCAAGCTTAATGGCGATCAAACAGAATCATGATGAGACGATTCGCGACTACCTCAAGTGTTTCAATGCAGCAGCCTTGGAGGTCAGGGATCTGAATGACGAGTGGGCCATCCAGGCGTTCACAATTAGCGTCCGTCACAAGTATTTGAAGTATGCTCTGACCGACGCACAGCCTACGAAGTTATACCAACTGTATGAGAAGGCTCAGAAATATGTCGAGGTCGAAGAAATTGAAATCGTGAGTCTGAAAGCGAAAACATGGAATCGCAAGCAATAAGGAATCCGGGGAGTTAAGAATAACCGGTTTGTTGATCGGCCTGGTAACAGAACCCAAAGAGAAGTGCCAGCTCCAACGGGGCAGCGGAGCCCCATAAGGAAGCGACCATGGCCCGTTTCGCTCACCAAATACGAATCATACACGCCCTTGACTGCGCCACGATCTCAAATCCTTAATACAATAAAGAGGGAAGGTCTTCTGGAGCGACTGCCCCCAATGATCGACGATCGCAGCAGGCGTGATCCTACCAAACAATGCAACTTTCACAATGACATCGGGCACGCCACAGACGACTGTTACTGCTTGAAAAATGCCATAGAAGCATTAGTAAGGAAGAGGGCGATCAAGCAGTTCGTCAAAAAGGAGACACATGCCCATAACAAAGCAAGGTCACAGGACGAGCACCGGGAGAGCACCCCCAAGCGACCTATCGTCGGCATTATAAACGTGATCGTCAGTCCGGAAGAAACATGGGCGATTAGCAAGTCAAAAAGAAAGTCCCACCTTCGCTCTGTAATGGCGGTCGACGTTGCAACTAAGCGATCAAAACATACGGATTGGGTGATCTGCTTCGACGAAGACGACACAAAACTTTCTATCTGACCACGGGAATGATCCCATTGTTGTATCAGCCACCATCGGTAACTACTAGGTTCATAGAATTCTCATCGACAATGGGAGTGCCGTCGAGATTCTGCAATGGGACGCTTTCCTCCGCATGGGCTTTACTGCAGAAGACCTGACTCTCTCGGCTCCAATTTATGGGTTCGCCAACCAACCTATACCTGTCAAAGGGACGGTTACCATTCCGGTTACAATTAGCGATGGGGAACACACCGTGAACACCATGGTCGATTTCCTTGTTGTCGACCAGCCTTCCGCTTATAACGCAATCTTCGGATAACCCCTGATGAAAAAGATGAAGATGGTCACTGCAGTGTACTGCCTAATGGTAAAATTCCCCACACCCACCGGAGTCGGGTACATGCGTTCCGACCAGTGAACTGCCCGTCAATGCCACTTCATGTCCATCGAGATAGCCACACGCCAGTAAGACGTCAACCATGGCAAAACCCCAGCACCTCGGTTCACACCATCATGCCAGCGCAATCTGAACCTGGAACACTTAGACATCAGAGACGGTTTCTCTGATCAAAAACCTCAACCAGCAGAAGACACAGAAAAAGTTACCCTCTATGATTCTGATCCAGAGTCGACTACCACCATTGGTTTCTCGTTTAGCACTTCAGAAAAGAATCTACTCACAAGGTTCCTCAGGAAGCATACTGACGTGTTCGTATGGCCCGCAGCCGACATGCCTGGCGTTGACCCATCCGTAGTTATGCACTCGCTACATGTCGACTCGCGAGCTACACCAATCAAGCAGAAGAAACGTAAATTTACACCGGAGAGACTCCAGGCCATACGCGAAGAGGTCGACAAGCTACTGCTAGCCAATTTTGTAAGAGAAGTAAGGTACCCGGATTGGTTGGCTAATGTCGTGATGGTCAAGAAATGCTCGGGAAAATGGCGAATGTGCGTGGACTTCACTGACTTAAATAGAGCCTGCCCAAAAGATAGTTACCCTCTGCCCAATATCAATCGCCTAGTCGACGCTTCGGCAGGCCATAAATTACTAAGTTTTATGGACGCCTTTTCGGGGTACAACCAAATCTAGATGGACCCCAATGACTAGAAGAGTACTGCCTTCGTCACAGAGGATGGCACTTATTGCTATCAGGACATGCCATTCAGCTTGAAAAATGCTGGTGCCACCTACCAAAGGCAGGTCAACACGCTCTTCAAACAGCAAATCGGGCGTTCGATGGAAATTTATGTGGACGATATACTGGTCAAAAGCCCCTTGCTTCAACAACACATCAATGATCTTTCGGAGATATTCAGCATACTCCGTAAGTACAGGATGAAACTTAACCTTTTGAAATATGTGTTTGGTGTTTTTGCAGAAAAATTTTTAGGATTCATGATCTCCTCCAGAGGCATTGAAGCCAACCCTGAAAAAATCAGTGCAATCTTACAGATGTACTCGCCACAAACGACCAAAAAATTGCAATGCCTGACGGGACGTATAGCTGCACTTAACCGCTTTATTTCCAAATCCATCGAGAAATGTCTACCATTCTTCAGACTCCTCAGGAAGGCGACCAGATACAAATGGACCGAAGAATGCCAGCAGTCGTTCGACCAACTAAAGCACTATCTCAGCACCCCTCCTCTACTCGCTAGCTCGAAGCATGGCGAACCACTATTTATGTACCTCGCTGCCTCACAGGTAACCATTGCTACAGTCTTGGTACGAGAGGAACAGGGTCATTAGTATCCCATTTACTACGTTAGCCGGGCATTGCAAGCTAGCGAAGTACATTACAGCAAACTTGAAAAACTCGCTTTCGCACTGGTCACCGCAGCAAGGAAACTAAGGCAGTACTTCCAGGTGCACCCAATTACTGTACTCACTAACCAACCTCTCAAAGACGTTATCCTAAAAGTTGATTCTGCAGGACGTCTTGTTCGCTGGAGCATCGAACTAAGTGAATTCGGCCTCACATACAGTCCGAGGAAAACCATAAAAGCACAAGCGCTCGTGGACTTCATCGCCGAATGCTCTTTCCCAGAATCTGAAGAAGCATCTCAGAATCCTAATCCGACCGATTACCGCCCCTGCTCTCAATCTCAACCCCCTCGTAAAAATGACGAGTGGCAAATTTTCATTGATGGTTCTTCCAGCAAATCTAAAGGTGGTGTCGGTGTATTACTAATCGACCCAAATGGCTAAGAGTGGCAATATGGCCTCGAATTTCTATTCTCCACCTCCAACAATGCTGCTGAATATGAGGCTCTAATCATCAGAATAGAGCTAGCCAAAACCCTGGGCGCCAATCACCTAATCGCCCACACAGATTCACGACTTGTGGCCGGCCAGACCAACGGCTTATTCGACGTTAAAGATGCTCTGCTAGCCAAATACCACAAGATTGTGGGAAATCTCTCCCAGCAATTCTCCCGCATTACAATTAAGCAAATACCTAGAGCAGACAACTCCAGGGCTGATGTTTTGTCAAAACTGGCCAGCAGCATCAACATTGCCACAAGGGGCAAAATCCTCATTGAAAGCCTCCCAGCCCCTAGCTATGACCGATATGTGCTTCACATTATAGATTATACTGAAGAAACTTGGATGACCCCGATTCTTTCCTACCTCAAGTACAACAAACTCCCAACTGATTCGTTAGAGAAGAGATGCTTAGAAAGACGAGCATTAAGGTACACCATTTTGGGCGACTGCTTATACAAAAAGTCTTCCACTCTTTCATTACTCTGCTGCCTCACACCCACAGAGGCGGCTTACGTCTTGAAAAAGATTCACGAAGGTGTATGCGGCAATCACCTTGGCGGGCGATCGCTAGCACTAAAAGCCTTGCGCCAAGGCTTCTTCTGGCCCACCATGAGGAAAGATGCTACGACACTCGTCAAAAAATGCAACAAAAGCCAACGATTCGCCTCTATCCCCAGACAACCAGCGGAGGCACTCAAACATGTCTTCAGTCCTTGGTCCTTTTGCTCCTGCGGCATCGACATATTGGAACTTCTCCCCATTACAACCGCCCAAAAAAAGTTCTTACCGGTAGCCTGCGACTACTTCACCAAATGGGTCGAAACAGAATCAATCGCCATAATCACTGCCCGCAATATGGAAAACTGCATCTGGCGTTACATTCTTTGTCGATTCGGGATACCTAATGTTATTATCGCAGATAACGACAAGTAATTGTCCGCCGACAAGCTGCACGATTTCTGTTCACGCTTCAACATCAGCCTATTTCACACTTCGGTTGCTCATCCTCAGTCGAACGATCAGGTTAAATCCATGAACAAGAATATTCTACAACCTTTAAAAAAGAAACTGGATGACGCCAAAGGCGTTTGGGTTGATGAAACTCCTAGAGTACTTTGGGCAATATGGACGACTACTACCCAGGCGATCGGAGCCACCCTCTTTAGTTTAGTTTACGGAACCGAGGCTATTATAACGGCTAAAATGGGAGTGTGCAGTACCCGCACCACCTATCCTGACCATGACTTAAACTCCAAACACCTTAAGGCTAACCTCGACCTGCTTGAGGAAGCTAGAGAAGATGCAGCAATTAATATGGCCGTACGAGCTCAGCAGGTTAATCGGTATTATAATCGACGTGTACTCAATCGCTAATTCCAGGTGGGCGACCTTGTCCTCCGCAATTGCGAAGCCAATCGACCAGCAGGAGAACGTAAAAAGCTCACACCCAACTGGGAAAGCCCCTATCAAATCCACCAGGTCCTGGGCTATGGTGCTTACAAGCTCGCCGAGCTGGACTGACGACCCATCCCTCGCACATGGAATGCCACCCACTTAAAAAAATATTACTTGTAAGTATGACTGCTTCCAATAATAAACATTACCTTTCTTCAATTCTATCTTAAATATCGCATTTCATATTTTTATTTCAACCACACACCCACCGCCCAAGCGCCTCTTATTATTGCTATTAAGCAATCGCCGCCCAAGCACCCCTTATTATTGCTATTACGCAATCGCCGCCCAGGCGCCTCTCATTATTGCTATTACGCAATCGTCACCTAGGCATCCCTTATTATTGCTATTACGCAATCGCCTCCCAGGTGCCTCTTATTATTGCTATTAAGCAATCGCCGCTTAGGCACCCTTTATTATTGCTATTACACAAACGCCGCCTAGGCGCCTCTCATTATTGCTATTACGCAATCGTCGCCCAGGCATCCCTTATTATTGCTATTACGTAATCGCCACCCAGGCGCCTCTTACTATTGCTATTACGCAATTGCCGCCCACGCACCTCTTATTATTACTATTACGCAATTGCCACCCAAGCACGTCTTATTATTGCTACGATGCAATCGCTGCCCAAGCATATACTCTTATTGCCACAACGCAATCGCCACGCAGACACTTTATCATCCTCACCATTTTAATTACTAGAAAAACGTTCGACTCGTTAGAACAAGTTCTTTTACATAAAGGACTGGGCCTCGTATTATCAATCCACCCGACATCACAGATATTCGAGACGTGCAAGCAATCAACACAAACTTGATTTACATAAGAAAACTTTTCTTCAATTTTCAAAGTTATTTACAAACATTTATAATTACATTTACGTTGCTAGCCTATTCCCTAGTCGACGACACACCGACCTCATCCCCATATTCTCCCTACTTCGACTCTTCTGCTGGAGGGGTTATCAAGGCCGCATCTCTCACTCGCCCTGTTTCGACTTCTTGACGGCTGGGCAGTAATACGTTGAAGTCCTTAGGGGGCGCATACACTCGACCCAAGTCAACTGCCTGCAAGTCCAAAGGCCCCCGTAGTTGTTCGACCCCGTATAAAGCGCTTCGACGATATGAATCCACAGCGGCAAACAGCTTGTCGAAAATTTCCTCCTGCTGTTTCTTCATCTCATCTTGATGACGACCCTGTAGTTCGCCTATTTGAGCTTCCAGCTCAGCAACCCTAGATTTTACGAACGCCAACTCTGTATCCCGCTCCTCCAACTTTCTCGTTGACTCTAAGGTAGCCGCTTCCGCCTTTTCACACCTTAGCAACAACTCGGCTATCTCGGTCATCATTCTCTCCTCTATTTCTTTCAAGGACGCCTCCAGCTTGGCGCTCGCCTCTTTCTGCTTCAAAACTTAGGCGTCCAGCTCTGTAATCTTTGATGTCTGCTGATTGAATTTTTCCTGCCAACTCGCCATCTGACAGGTATACACTGTTTGGCAGTGCAGAGCCTTCACCAACCCAATCAAAGTCGCATTTAAATTCTGCGTGGGACTCCTCCTTGACAGGGCTTCTCGGTCACTCCCAGCCAGACCTTGCATCGCCCACCTCATAGTGGCCTCCAAGTCTGGCACCTGCTCGTTCCGCAGAATGCCTACAGTGGCTGAACTGGGCCCACCACGCGTAATTCGTGGCCTTTCTGATGCAATGCTTGCCAGTGAGGTTGTCCCAGGTGTTGGCCTGTCGTTCGACTCGACCGTTTTGGCCATTGGTCGTTCGACCGGTGCTGTAGTAGGCACGGCAGGAGTCATATGCCGCGCAACCTCTTGACGACCAGAGAACGCTTCAACAGCTGCCTCACCAGCCCTAGCATCTCCTAGCTCGCCTACCTTCCTCTTTCCCCTTCTTTGGCGTACCACAGCCCTCTCCGTAACAGCCTGCGTAGCCGCTCGTTCTGCAAATGCCACCTGCACTGGATCCATTCCTGCAACACAAATTACCCAAGTCAGTACCCTCGCACACTTTTTCACCTTTACGAGTGACTAGAACAAGTACCCTCATCCACTCCTTGATACGATTGGCGACCGCCTTCCTCCCCCCTCACCACTCGCCTTTACACCATCCTCCATAACCCCCACTCCCGCCTCCCCACAACCCCCCTTCTTCCACATCTTCTATTCCCTCCTCAGCCACCTGCTCCCCTGCAAAAGTCAACACCCCTTTTCAACAATCATCATTACCATGCACGCCATACTCAAACTCAACGTAAAAAATTCAAATCATACCTCTTTGACATCGTAACAACCGACGTCGCCTCTGACGCCCAACAGAATGCACCAAACCCTCAAGCACATCTTCCAAGTCCCGCCCAAGGCACTCCTTCTGGATGTTACGAAACATCAGGTACGCCTTGCTGCTCACTGATCCACCTCTAAAAAAGAGGACCTGATCCTTCTCCGCCTCTTTTAGGGCCACCCTCTCGTTGCTGGCTCTTGCCCTCGTACCCCAACGCACGGGAAAGCCCCATTTAGTGTTCGCCCTCTTGGTCACTATGAAAAATTGGTCCCGCCGCATATGAGCATTCGATGGCAAGTCGACGACCATTCGCCCTCCCTCCCTTGCTTGTAGATAGTAAAAGCAAGGCTCAGCCTGCTTTAAAACATAGAGCTCCTTCACCACCCCAGTCGATAGTCGCCAACCCTTTTCCTTGTACACCAAGAAATATGTCAGGAAGATCGCCCAGCTGTTCGATTTCAGCTGGTTGGACGACAATTCATATTCCCTGATCAACTCGCAGAAGAACGCCTCTAGCGATAAGTGGAAGCTTGCTTTGAAGATGTGTAAGTAAAACGTCGCGCTGTTGCCTTCGGCGTATGTTGCTCGCTCTTACGACCCCGCTTCAGTAATCTAGTATCTCTCCAGATCTATTCCTTTATCATACAGCCACCATCACGCTACCTGCATGTTCATCACACCCACATGCCTATCCACCGTCTTGGTGTCCACCATGGCGATCGCCTCCTCACTTTCAGCTTCAACCGACCCCTCCTCCTGATCGCCACTCTGCTCAGCCTCCACTTCTCTCACCTCCTTCTCTTCTTCCTCTCGAACTCGTTGGTTCGCCATTCCCCCCTAGGCTAACCTATCACCCTCACCTCGTTCCCCGCTTCCTCTAGTCTACTCTTTCTCGCCACTGATTTCATCGATATACCAACCCCCTTACCATATATACCTTCACCCCTAACAATACAAAGCCATACAGCAAAAAGCACAAGGACTCACCGAAACTTACCCCACAATGGCCTTACTTTCCACAGCACCCTTATTCGCACCTTTACACGAACGATTGCTGCCAAACAACACACAAAACCGTTAACACATTACGACTCTATAAAAACTCTTTACTGGCCAAATCTCAAACACTCAGCACTTCTTCTTCGCACAGCTTGCTTCGCTCCCCTTTCTAATTTTTCCATAAAAATGGTGAAATCACCTCAGCCCCATCCCCCATTATATATCCGCACATCCTCAACCCTTCATCTTTCCCCCCTTCCCACATGTCGCTACCATACGCCTCCGCCAACCTAGCACGCTTTCCTCCTTCTGACATGTGTCCTTCTCGCCTTTCCATATCCCCTTAAAAGCACCCTTCGAATCCTTCGTCATGCCATGTGTTCCACTCTTATTCCTTCCCCTCCACCCTTCCGTATTCTGCCATTATCCCCCCCAACCTTCCGTATTCTGCCATTATTACCGCATTAATTCTCCCAGTTACAACGCCTCAACTCCTACAAAGGCCCCTACTCACACGTGTCCAAAATGATGAGTCACTTTATGACCGCTATTTTGGACAGCGGGGGGGATAATTGTTATACCCTTATAGTTGCCGACCGTCCTAATAAAAGATCACAGTCGATCGCTAGTAATCTTGAGGGCGATCGCCTAACTGCGTCTAACACCAATCTGACACCTCCGACGGTGGCTTAAATACGAAGTTGACATTTACTGAAAGGGCGATCGATCGACTGGGCTGACCACTAGACAACAAGGCCTGACATCTAGCTTGACGTGAGTCACATCACCATTAAATCACCTGACACTATGCCTTCAGACAACACTTATAAAAGGATAAGCAAACCCAAAGGTAGAGGATCTCTGTCTATTTTTCTGAATCTCCATCACTATATCTCTAATCACCCGCATACTAACTTAACCATCAGAGAGGGCCTCGGAGTATTAACTCCAGCATCCTTCTGATCTTCTTTGTGTTGCAAGACCACAAGCGACCTCAACACTGATAAATAGCATTGGAAAGCACATTTTCTTGATGAAATTAGACAAATTTATATACTTAATTACAAATAATCACTATTATCCCCACCCCCTAATAAAAAAAAGATTAAACATTAAAAGGGAAGACTATTTCCTTAGAACAAATTTAAAAAAAAAAAGAAAGAAAGAGTTCTTACCATAAAAAATGAAAAAACAAAACATGTTTCTCCAAAAAATAATTATAAAAAAAAAACCTTAGTACTAAAATCCAAAGGTCAATCATCTTTTCTTTCTTTTACTTCTTTAGGTATTTGACAAAGATAAAAAATAATAATATATAAATGTGATTATCAGCTCTTAGTGAGCTTTCGAAACCTAATTGGCCCATAATGTACGGAATTGTACGGAATTGTTGACGTGTTTCTAACATTGTACCCCACCATTCACCGCTTTCCATTTTTTACTTGAAATTGGTTGCCTTCTTTTTTTTTTTTTTTCCTCTTTTACTGGACTGCAAAATAAAGAATGAAAAAGAAAAAAAAAACCCAAGATTCTCACTTACTATTCAAGTGTATAATTGTATGTATATAAAAAAAATTATATTTGATATTATAAATTTATACAAATAAAAATCATTTAAATTTTCTTTAAAATATATTTATAAATTATAAATACATATTTTTGTTTGCTTATAATTTCTTAGACTTTTCCATCAAGTTGGTTTCTGTCCCTTTTAACCCACATTTTTTAGTAATTTTTTTCCCTTTTTCATGTACGTTATTGTCTATTGGATTTGTTTGTTGTATGAGTTTACCAAAACAAGCAAAAGATAAGTTTTTCAAATAAAGTCTTTTTAATTTATTATTGCATAAAATATAAAATATATGATCTTTGCTTTACACCTGTTGTGAACAAGGAGAATTTTGTTGTTTCTTTATATGGGTGGGGTTTGAGGAAGCAAAAGAAAGCCTAAGGATAGATGAATAAGGAAAGGTTGATGTTTGTGGGGTTTGGGTTCTTTTCTTCTTCTCCTTTTTTTTTCCCCCTCACCTTTGGTGGTGACTACAAAAGGGTCTGCCCAAATAAATCAATTATAATAAAAATTTCTAATCTTGGGTGTTCTGGGTGTTCTTCATAACTATCAGATTTTCTTAATTTACTTCTTTTTTTTTTTTTCTGGTTCCTTCTCTGAGCTTTTTGGCTTTTTTTTGGGGGTAAGTTTGGCTATAAGTTTGATGATCTCTTTTTTCACGTTAGTTCTTCTCTAAACCTATGTTTTTAAGGAATCAGATCACAAACTATATGTTTTAAATGTTTATTGGATTTTCTAAACGTGCTTTCAGGCGTCTGATCTCCTTTGGTTCTTCCATTTCTTCTGCTTCTTCTTTTTCTTCTGAATATATATATATATATATATATATATATATACACATACATACATACATACATATATAAAGTTGCAAGTTCTTTCCTTGCCAATTTAGTAAGGTTTTCTTTTTCCTTTTTTTTTCGCCCTCATTTTATTTCGACCATGGAGCTTTGTTTTTCACCCTTCTATGGTGTCTTCAGAACAGTTTAAACAAAAGAGTATGTTGTTTTGTTGTGTTGTGTCGTATTCTCATTGAAGCAGTCAAACCACAATTTCCTCTTACAAATCTCTATTATTTCTCTTATTTCTTGGCCTCTTGTCCTCTAACATCATTAAAAAGCAAAAAAAAAAAAAAAAATTGGGTTTTCTTGGTTGGATTTCATTTTTTGTCCATTAATTCCTGCTCATTTAGACTCTTAATTTGCTTCCTAGGGAACTGGGAAGTGAACATCCTTGTTATATTCCATGTTTTCTTAGTGTATTTGCTGCTTTGTAGTGATGATAGCTTCACTTTTTTTGCTTGCAGGTGCAGAGATGGTGAGGGGAAAGACTCAAATGAGGCGCATAGAGAACGCCACAAGCAGACAAGTAACATTCTCAAAGCGCCGAAATGGGCTGCGAAAGAAGGCTTTTGAACTATCAGTTCTTTGTGATGCTGAGGTTGCGCTTATAATTTTCTCCCCCAGAGGCAAGCTCTACGAATTTGCAAGCTCTAGGTAGGATTAGCTTCGCCATTTTTAATACACCTACTTTACTAGCATCCTGGTAATTTGTGCTTCCCACTTTCTCTAATTTTGACAATTTTTCTATATGATCTTGCCTTTTTGTTTTTTTACCTTTTCAATTAAGAATCAATTTCATAGTTTTAATTTGTTTTGCTATATAGTATTTGCAACCTAGGGTTTGATTCCTGCGCAAACTCTCTTACGTACGCAAAGTTAAACAAAAACTACTATGTATTAGTTAGTAAATTATAAGATCTTAGTCCTGGGGTCCGTTTTAATGAACATTCATTGAGAAAGAAGGTGAAAGGCTGAATTTCCTTCAATGTTTCATGAAATACACTATAGAGAGGTTGCCTTCTGTTCAAATTGGTCTTCATGGGGGGTTTTCCAAGAATCAAATTAAACTATATTTGGTGACTGTTTCCATATTGTTAATTTGGTGTCAATTCCTAATACTATAATATTAAAAGGAAAAAAAACTTGGGTATTATATTAAATAAAACAAGTAACGGCTTAATGATTAAAATTATGCAGGTTTGTGACTAACAAAAAGTGAAAACTAATTAACCTGTGCCTTCTCTTAAAAGAAAACTCCAACTAAGTTGAAATTTCCTTGTATATGGTGTTCTTAAGAAAAAGGGGGGGTTTGCAAAATAACGCTTATCAAAGAAAAGGGTACAATTTCTGATGACCTATTTTATGTAGTGTCTATGCACTCTGTAGTCTTCTTAAGGTACTGTTATTAACTTTGGGGTATATATAGAGAGAGATTCTTACTAATGTTTTTACTAAGGAAGGCGCCATAGATTTTTACCTTGAGATAATCTACCATTTCCTAAGGTAGAAGATTGCCTTGAAGTGATGTGAGAATGGTTATGAAACTTGTACTTTGTGGATAAGTTTGTTTTATCTATTATATTGGAGTCACATCCTCGTCTCAATCCCTTTGTTCATCTAAACCCGTTATTAGGTATATAGAATAATTTGTATATTTATGTTATATTTGTAAATTTTTTTTGTTATAATCGTATTTAAAATATTGTATACTTTATATTACATGTCATGTTTAATATATTTGTATCGTGTTTAAAATTATTAATTTTACAAAGATTTAATGATCCCAAACTATCTATAATTAAACTTCGTCTCCTGTATTTACATATACTGTCTGACTCGAAACTGCAATCACCACCATTTTGATCTTATGATAGTAACACTGCTGGCCTGTTATTTTGTAAATGAATTGATAGTAAAAATATAAAAAACTTTTAATTTTGGGGTAAGATTTAATATGGATAAAGGAAAAGATTAGGTTAATGTTATTCATGTAGGTTGAGAAACTTAATAGTTGATAGATAATCCTAATATCACATCATCCTTACTTGGGACAAGACAGCCAATGTAATAAAGTAAAGCAGAACTTAACTTATTCACATCAGATAAATTTATGAAGAAATGATTGTTGTTGAAAAATGTTTATGTCATGCTTTGTAGATAACTTCATCCTTTGAAACTCATCGTGCAAGAGCTTGAAGATAGTTTGCCTTGACAAAACTTTCTTGCTATGCCATTTTGCTAAAGTCTATAACTAAACCAATTCCCTTTTTTTATTCTGTTCACTGATATGAGGTTGAATTCATGATTAGTTGTTCTTTTTCTTGGTAATTAATCAACTTTCTAATACTATCTCAGTGCCTTGAACTTCGGGAAGTGCTATAAGTCATTGCATGTTGTTATTATGATTAGACATAATAATTTATTTATCTCTTTAAGAAATTTTTTAAATTTAATAAAATATTTTTACTTAATTGAGAAAAATATGATACGTTAATTACGTATTTTTTTTATATATCATTTTAATTAGTATCTTGGATATTGATTAATATTTTTTTATTATTTGCACATTAATAAGATACGACATCTTACGTAATTAATTATGTTAGGTTAGAATTTTTTTAAAAAAAATTATAATCCATATAAAATGAAAAAATTAATTATAAATATCAAATTTTAAATTTTAAATTTATTAAATGTCAACATTCTTATACTTAGCGCTCTGATCATTCATACCTCTATAAGCAGCAAGCATCTGAGCTTTACCTTCTTTATGGTTTTATCCATATTACTACCAACAAAATCCCCTTGAAATGAAATAAAAATAACATAATGCAATCAACGTTCAAATCAGCCAACTTTGCTCCTAACAAACATAATAATAGTACTATTGATTTGGTTGCCACTTATATTGTAATTTAGCCTTCTATCATATATATATATATATATATATATTTTTTTTTTTTTCCTATAGAAGCAAACATAAAAACATTGTAGATATATATATTTTTTGAAGGAATGAGAATGCAGTTACAAGGTCAAACAATTCAAATATGTGCAGCAGATGGTTAAAATAATGGGGCAATTATTAATGAAATAAAGTTTTTTTAATTTCTATTTTTTCAAAGATATCATATGTACATATATATGCACAAAAATATATTTTGCCTTTATATCTTAACATCAAGCCTTTTGCCTTTCTAATAAAGCAAATAATTATAATAGTAGTTGGCCTTTATTGAAGTAATAAATATAATTAAATATATTAGACATTATGATAGAATTTTTTTTTTTTTTTTGCTTTTTAAACTATTACAAAAATTTATAATATCAACAACTTAACCCTATGAATATTTTTCCGTGAACATTGGTCACTATAACTGAACTACGTATTCTTTGTTTTCTTATGATATTGTCTATTAACTTTTTTTTCTTTTAACAGTCTTTAATTTATAATAAGATAATATCAACAATTTGATTTATTAATAAAATATTAAAATTTTAATTCCGATGACGAGGTTTCAATCGCTAACTAACTCATGTATAGAAAAAGCAGCAAGTAAAATCTGGCCTCTGTGCTTGATTGGTTATTAGATACATTTTATTTACTCAAGTTTTTTCCTTTTTTTTTTTGGGGCAATAAAAAGTGCATGGCGCCTGAAGTCTGCACGTCCAGATCAAATCCATACAGACGTGCAATTCTTGGCCGCACGCTCGCACAATTGTTAATGAAATAAATTACCACTTAATAGGGTCTTCATTTTATTCTAATTGTCTCCACATGTTTAAGTTTGAACAAATGAGGGCCGTTTTAGCTAATGTAGGAGAGGGGAACCATAGTTACCTGCTAGACTGTTTTCGGTAAACAAGGACCATGCAATCTTTTGGAGCTGTTGGCTTGTTTTTTAATTGCATTTATGCTTATATGTAAATATATATATATATATATATATGTATATATGTGTGTGTGTGTGTGTGTGAATGTGTACCAACATTTTGAGGCAAAACTTCTTTAGTGTTTTGAGGCAATGGAACATTGCTTATTGTTTGGTTTCTAATTGTAAGCTTTAAACACTTGGAATAGTTCTTATTGCTGGTCTGAAATAAGAGATGCATTGATTGTATTGCTGTTGGATTTCATTCTTTAGCATGCAGGAAACTATAGAACGTTACACGAGCTATACAAAGGATAATCGAACCAAGCCAACTGAACAAAATCTGCAGGTTAGGATGCCTCTTAGCTCTGATGAATTGTTATCTCTTTTCAAAACTCAAAATATTCTTGGATGTGTTTGATGTCCTAATGGTGATTTTTCTCTAATAATGAACCAGGAGAAATATGTATTGCATAATATGGTAACATCTTTCTTACAGATGGACTGATATTGACAGCTTGAAACATACTAAGAATAAATGTGCAAAACCCTAACCTTCTTGCCAAGTAGCATGCAATTGCATGCATGAGCTGAGTTTATCTGTTATAAGACTGCATATATATATATATATATCATCATATATTTATTAATAAGTGTTCTGTTTCTCCTTTTTTTTTTTTTTTTGGTGTCGGGTCTCGTTAACGTTGATATAAATGGCAGCATCTGAAGACTGAAGCAGCAAACATGATGAAGAAAATAGAGCTTCTTGAAATTTCAAGACGGTATTGGAACTAGTTTAAGATTCATCCCCACCCCCCCCCCCACCCCGATTTTACCGGTTAGTAATTTCTAATAAATTGAAATACTGGACGAAGATTCTGAAATTTTGGGTCTGAAATGCCTCAGAAAACTACTAGGAGAGGGTTTGGGTTCATGCACACTAGAAGAACTACAACAGATAGAACAGCAGTTGGAAAGGAGCGTGAGCAGCATCAGAGCAAGAAAGGTTGATTATGGAAACTATTAAATATCAAGTTTTTCTTAAGATGCTATCCAATGAAAATTAAACATTGTTAACCCTTGTCTACTTTTCAGACCCAAGTTTTCAAGGAACAGATAGAGCGACTGAAAGAAAAGGTAAGCATTGGGGTTGAGCAATATTCTGAATAATATCTTAATACCCTATGGTAGTCGGACTCATGAGTGTTGGATATGTCTTAGATGGATTTATTTAATTTATTTAATTTTTTTATCTATTGGAAAGGGCATATTCTCATAAAATGTGTCGGATACAAGTGTCAAATATAAATTTTTAAAAAAGTAAAGAATCAAAAACATGGCTAACACCTCGTCTATATGTGTTGGGAAATTTTAATTGAATGAGTGACCAGCTGATTGCTAACAGTAATTTTTTGGCCAAAACTCAGGAGAAAATCCTAGTTGCTGAAAATGCAAAGCTTTGTGAAAAGGTAAGCCTTTGCTCTCGGTAATACACATCAGACAAAAAATGGCAAGGAATTTGGATAGATTTCGAGCTTCTTTTATCATTGTTTCCGGGACATCTTTGTAACAACTAATACGTGTCCTTTAAATATTCCTCAGTGCGGGACGAAGCCATGGAACGGATCGAACGAGCAGAACGAGAATGTACTATATGATGAAAGCAGTCCGAGTTCAGACGTGGAGACCGAACTGGTCATCGGACCACCAGAAGGAAGAACAAAACGCATCCTGCAACCGAACTGATTGAATGACGACTTTATTCCATGCCTTGCAAATATGAATATAAGGCTGAAGTTAAACGTATTAAACATCCAGTTTGTTGCATTAGTTTAAAATAAAATTCATACCGGCAAATGGTATGGTAATTGTAAAATTGCTCGTCGAGGAAACTGCCATGAACATGATCAAAGATTTGCTACATAAATATCCTTAATTTTGGAGCATTGTACTTGTCAATGAAATGCTCCAATATTCACTGAACCCCGTAATTTTTATGCAGATAAATTGGCAGGTTGATTCAGGGTATGTCAATTTACATTGATCAGAAAATGTTTTTTTTTTTAAGGAAAAGGAACTTATATTTAATATGCTTTATTCCAATAACCATTAAAATAAAACGCCATTTAGCTGACTTAAAAACTTTTTATTTGGATCAAACCGGTGACGGTACCTGGCCAAAGAGTTTGAAGCTTCAAGAGACATTGCTTGCTGCAAATGGATTATGATCTGTTGGCTTTCATGGGCATCGAAATGAATAAATAAATGCAAAAAGCAAAGCCCTGTAGGAAAATGTCGAAAATGGACCAGACGAGGATCTCCCCTTGGCAACTTAGTGCGCTTCCCTGTCGGCAGTGGCAGGAGTTTCTGACAAGGAATAAACGTAGTTTTATAATGGTAGGTTACCCTTCATTTACAAAATATTTATTTTTTTAAGACAAAAATGGTAAGAATAACTTTAAGCTACACGAAACAAAATAATATCTCGCAGCGGCATAGCGCCAACTCCTAGTAACCTGGCTTCCTCGCTTTCTACGGTTTTCTCCACCACGCGTTCGTCAATAAAGCTGTTCCCATAAAATTAGCCCGAGGTCATATCCTCAACGTACATTGTATACAAAGGCTAGCAGAAATAAGGGATATTCTCTTCACATATAATTAACTATTTATTTACATTATTTTTCAATTTGTTTGATAAACACTAACACAATCATTAAAGTGCGAGTCAGAAACATCAATTCCGATGTCCCCGATAATCTTTATTTAGGAGTTTCTCTTGTCAATCTAATTGCTGCTTGAAACAATACCATAATATGATACAATTACAAATGTAATGTAAATAGATTATAAAGAAACTAGAAAACTGAAATGAGGGAAGTTTCATAAACTTGATAGTTTTTTACATTGATGGGCATAACAAACAAAGCCGAAAGCCCTAAATACATGCTATGAACCCAAGGGGCAAAACTGAAGATGGGGTGAGAGGAAGCATTAACACATTATAAACCCAATATAGCTTTAACCATGGCTACAATTTTAACACATTTGGACAAATATTTTTGTCAACTCGGAACGTAAGGTTCAAAGAGTGTCACACAAGGATTTGGATCATACTGCATGATATCAGCAGCACGTTCGAACTCTTCTCTTAGAACTCTAATGCTGAACTTGTCCACCACTCGGCCAAGGTCATGAGATGTCTCGAACGGATCTTCTATGCAGATTAAATGACGATCATTGCCGATTCTCCTTGTCCAGTCTTTTTCTCGCTTACTGCACGAAGGGGTGTCATAAATTACAAACAGTTTTTATCATACTATAAATGAGATTTGCCTCTAAAAAAAGCTCATTCATCTTAATCTCATCTTATTTATTCCTCAATTAATGCAAAATAAAATACTTTAGCAGTCACTTATCTTCTGCAACTTGCAAGCCATTCTAAGATTGCATAAATGTTTCTTCGCCTAAATATTGTAAAACTTTGTCCAATTTCTAGATCTAAAAGAACCAGAACTTATACGATTAATGGGCTCCATTGATAAAATAACACGTGAAGGCCTATAGCATAGATGGGGTCATTCACCACAAGAGGCAATTAATCCCAAATAAAGTGCTCAAAACTAAACCAGATTCTTGCAATTTAACTTGCATTTGCAAATTCAGCAACCATCAGGACATTTTCTATCTTAACCTCAAATGTCAGTTATGCAAAGGTCCTGCAAATATAACAGTTTCCATTCTCACCTGATTATGCTTCCTGTGCGGACCGATATTACTGAATTTGCATAATCATGACCATATGCCCAATAGTTAAAGAACGCCCACACCAGTTGAGCAAGAGTTTCCTTGTTAGAAGATCCGAAACTATGAAGGGTTTCAACTTGATGAAAGTAAGCACACTCAACATCATCCACAGTGACATTGTAAGTTTTCTCCATCCCCTAAAAGAGAATTAAAAGCAAAATCTGATTGGTAGCCCAACAATATTCAGTCACACAATTTGGTGAGAAAAAACAGAAGAAAAGTTTTCGTGATAAAGGCTGCTGTAAATAGCTTGACACAAAACTAAGCCCATACTCATTAAGGACCGTAGAGATTTGTCATGGGAAACAGAAATAACAATCATTCATGAGCCACAAAGGTAAAATATGACTGCAACATCTAACCGATAAAAATCAAAACCCATGACACAAAGTTCACTTATTTCTGTGACAGGTTTTTCCATTAATTACGTTAC
>JBBYHO010000003.1:6449811-6462182 GCA_038382025.1 Adansonia gregorii | reverse complement strand
TTGATAAGCTTCCTTTTTCTTTATCAGTTTGAGTGATTGGATTTGCAACAATCGTTGGAAAAAAGGATAACTTAATTGCTGCCTGTTGACGCACAAAAGTATGATTATGGCTTAAGAAAGTGTAATTAGGTAAACATGCAAGAAATGGAAAACAGTTCATGATAGGCAAAATGCCATGAAATTAGCAACGGATTTTTGTCCTAATTGGTTCAACATAGACTTGTCAAATAGCTCGTAAGATTCGATTTAAAATCATTATCTATTTAATAAAAATATTTTTATTTAAATTTGATTATAAAAAATATTTATCTTTTAATAATAAAATTAATTTACATATCGAACTTAAATAAATGATTTGAAAAAATTCAAATCTTAATTCAATCAATGAATACTTCCAATTCAATGTTTGTGGGTAATATACCCATTAATAATGCCTCTTGCTTTTCAAAAAATATATATTAATAAGAACATTAAGCAAAGCGTGCAAGAAATCAAAGGGGATGATTAAAAACTTAAGATTATAATTAATTGTGGAAGTGACAAAAACAAACTAAAAGTAAAAATTCTTGCGCGATAAAAAAAATAATTTGAATTCGTTTAAATTTAAATTTATTATAAGTCAAAAACTTAAATTCAAAAGTATTTGAATCGAGAATAATTTAAAGTTAAATGACCATAATTCCATCTAAATTTTAATTGATTATAGGGGTGTGATGATACTACTCTTTTTATTTTTTGGTCGGACCTCTTTTTCTTATTTATCAAATATAACAAGAAAACATGCCCACTTTCACTTGGTCCTGGCCACCTATAATCAACAATTATTACATTTATATATTTTATTGTATCATAATTATATTTAAGATATTTTATATTTATATGAAGTTTAATATATTAATAATTCATATTATATAGATTTTAAAGTATTCGTATATTTGTATCATGTTTATATTTTTTTATATTGTATCATATTTTATATCATATTTCAATTAATTTTGATATCATACTCGTGTTGTATCCAATATTGTGGAGCAGCCCACCCTTCTTTTAATTTGGACCACACTACACATGCCATAATGCTCTTCAGTGGGATTCAGTTTTTGCTTGGAGCATGATATTCACTATATTGCTACAACAAATTCCATTAGCCAATTAATGACTTTTACAACTACATATGCCCACCGAAGAGAAGTTTTTAACGACTTATTTTTTATATAAAGGAAAGTAAGACATTGGAATTTGAATATCAAATTAATTAAATATTATATTTTAAAATCGATTGCATGAATCAACTTATTAAATTCTGAATTTTTAGACAAACTTTAATTATATGTTCATTGTCTATCTTTTCAATTTTTTTATATAAGAGGCCATAACATTACAATAAATAAAAGGGTCTTGAATGATAAAATTTAAATCTAAATTTATCATACGTAATCTTTTAAAAATGATTACATTAATCAATTAAATTAAGTTATTTGAATTTAAATTTTCTTTTTTTTTCTAGCAAAAAGAAATTGCATAATAACTTCTTTTAAAGAGTAAAAAAGAGGGGAAAAGGAATTGGTTCAGTAGATAAAAATTAACAAATATAATTAATTGATTACTGATTATGAATTCACAAAATCAATAACTTTAGTTTCAAGTCAATAGTGAGAATACTTGTTTAAACCCATACCAATGGCTTAAAGGCAAAGAGATTTGGTAATCTAGTCCAAAACCCTTAACTCTCGTCGGTTCAATTACATCCAAATTATAGCAACTTAAAACATTCCTTTTATACAGTTTCATCTTTATGAGCTATCACAGGGTTGGACCAAACTTGCTAAAATACTTCTAATAAAGTTGGTATGGCAATGAACATAGCCTTTTTCCATCATATGAAACCCTAATAAAGAAACACGTCCCATCAGTAACATCTTACTGCAAAGAGGATCAAATAATAATAGAGTAGGAAAAGAAAAAAAATGGAGTTAAGGGGAAATGATGAACAGTTAAATCTAGAGGATAATTTTCCTTTTAATGGGTCCATCGACCCCCGTAGACAGCGACAAACCACAGGTATTTATTATTTTATGATACTTGGAGTCGTATATAAGTGTTGGATATTATTATTACTTAATACGATTGTGATTAATTTTTTTTAAGAATTTTATATATCTAAAAGGTCATTGAAAAATCATATTCTTCTATCTATATTTAGATATAAGTCGTAAATAAATATTGAATACGAATATTTAAAAAAAAAATAAAAAGTTAGAGCAATAAAGTTGTTATCTTTGCGCTAAAGCCTGAAACGCTAGAATAAGATGGTGATGGTGCTGGTTAGAAGAGGTTACCATTTCTGGAAAGCTTTGATGGTTGGGCAAGCTTCTTTTATGGACATTATTTTCCATTTCTTGGTATGGCCTTCACCATCAGCTGAGCCTGCACCTCTCTTAGCACCAAAGCATGCTGTGTCTCGTCCTTTTGGGGGCATAGAATATAGATGGAACTACCAGTACACAGTCGAATAGTGACTATTTTCCAAAACTTTCCAGTAATTACCTTTGAAAATTTTCCCTTTTTTTTCACTTTGTGCATGCACGTTATGGAACAGATCCTATTAATTTTTTTCATACTTACTATGAAGTATTAATTATTGATGCGACAAATTACAACGTTAGAATATAGATAAGAATCATTTCGTCACATCAATTCGAATGAGATTATATCTCTCACGATATTTAGTATTTGTATGGAAAGTTTAAAGGATATTATAGGTTTTCAAATTGAAAAAAAAAATGTAATTATTATATATATATTTTTAAATTTAGTAGAAATAATTGATTTGATGTAATTTTTTTCTTAAAATTAAAATTTTGGATGATTGAAAAGTGTCTATAAATATATATTCTTTTATTGATATATCACATATTGGGTTAATATTAAATATTAAAATTTAATATAATTTTAGAGTTACCTTTTTTTCTTATTTATTCCTTACCTTTTCAAGTTCATCTCATAATAGATTTCTTTGGTTTTAATTTATTTGTGATAAGAACTTTTCAAATGATGTTATCTCACATTTAGGTCCCGAGACCGATGGGTGGTAAACAGAAACGTCACACAAACTGCCGCCTGTCCCTGTCCTAGCCCAGACTCAGCAGTGGTTTGCCTCTCTCAGCCTTTGTTCTCCTTTTTACCTTACGGTGGAAGGAACCACTGGTGTTTTTTGTATGAGTTTTGTTCGACTTAATTTGGACTGTTCATCCTCAATAACCACTAGTGTTTTTTGGCTGGACATTTTAAACTTTTTTTTAACTTCTTGCAGACAGGCTTTGCTTTCTCTTCTCATTCATCCTATAGTTGAGGATTGAAGCCATAACTATTTTGTTTTCCCTAATCTAAATTAAGCCTACTAAATGATTTGTGAAAGGGTTGTATTTTATAAATAGTATGAACAGAAAACTTGAAACTAGATCTGACAATTATGATTCTATGTCATATCTTATATTCATATATTTTATTATATTATAAATATATTTAAAATATTTTATATCTATAAATTTTAATATAATAATAATTTATATTATTTAAATTTTAATATATTTATATATTTATATCATATTTATATTATTTTTATATTTTATTATATTTTAATATTTTTTATTTTATTTATATCGTGTTTAAAATTATAACGTGATTTGTAATGGGTTGGCTAGTTAGCCTCTTGATTGTGGGCGGACACGTAGTTCTTACTAGGGAATGGGCTCGTAAAACATTGGAGGGTTGGACCGAGTGGACCAAATTCCCAGCAATTTCAGCCTGAGTTACGGGCTGGGAACTTCTCCCAAATGGGCCTAAATCCAACTAACCTTACAGATTCAGATAAGCGTATATATTTCATCAGCTCGAAAATGGGTGAGATGACCTTTGAGCGCGGCTGTGCTTTTCGATAATTGAAGCAGGAAACAAGAATCAGGAAGCGCAAACTGCAAATATGGCGGGAGCAGCTGAGGCACAGAAACGCCAGAGCGGGAGACCGTTCCCACCTTCGGCGAGAGGTCCACCTCCTCCCCCTCGCCCTCGCTTTGAGCCTGTTGATCGCGAAAAGGTACCTCCTCTCTCTGTTTTTTTCTGTTTCTATATCCCTAAACATTTGAAATTCTAGGGTTTCAAAGCACTTAATGTACGTATTTGTAGGCAAAATTTTCACCGTTTTTCAATTGGGAATCGCTAATATGTAATTTTTTTGCTTAGGGTTTCTAGAACTTGTCTTTTAATGATGTAGTTTTTCTTAGTAACTGCTTTTATCATTTATGATTTTAGTTATGTTAATCATTAAGCCTCATCTTTGTTTTATTATCTATTAATTTTTCTTTTGGTTTCTTTCCTTACCTTCTCTAATGCAGACTTGTCCTCTATTGCTTCGAGTTTTCACTAAGGTATGTTCATTTCCCAGAGCTCTGACTTCATTTTCGTAGGTTAATATGATGATGCCATGTTCAAGCTGCTCTGTTCTTGGGATGCTTTTGATCCTTGTAGTATCAATTTGCCGTTAATTATGCTATCTTGGATGCACTTCGTATTGGATTCTCCATTCATTTTAATTGTGCCTTGCGCCTTAGAACCTACATTGTTGGTGAAGTTCCATGGTTTATTTAGGATATTTAAAATCTTTCATTAGGAACTATAAAATCACATTTAGAGATTAAACCACTGTGCAGGGCAGTTGGTGAAGTTTTTCTTTCCTGCGAAGATGATCTATTATGCAAGAGATTTAGACATGTAATAAAATGGAGTTGCCTCTTCGAGTAGTATTTCCCTTTATATTTTCCAATAGCTAAACAATTTGCTAAGTTCATATGTAAATTAGTGAACCTTTATATTTTCGGGAAGATGAACAAGGCCATGTGAGCCAAACATATATGTCATGGAATAAAGTTGCTCCATGGTTCATAGTCCATGGTCCATACTATCTTTAAGTAGTACTTTTACTCTTTACCATAACCAAGCAAACTTCACTTTCAGATACATATGTTACATGGTAAAAGTTGGCACACTTTTCTACTATTAGCATCTGTTGATAGTTGTTAAGTATACTTTCAAGATAGGGCCATAATAACTCGTAGAAGTAGAATATTAATTTTGTTCTCCAAGCTTATGGCTCCATCATTGAAAAATCTGCAGATTGGTGGTCATCATTCTAAAGAAGATTTTGCTGTGAGAGGCAAGGAGCCCAAGGATGAGGTTCAGATTTATACATGGAAGGATGCTACACTTCGTGAGTTGACTGATCTGGTATGTTAGTAAGTTAATGTAGTTTTATAAATTGTCTTTCTTGTTGTCAACTTTATTGGTAGTTTTCTCTGCAACATTGTCTTCATTATTCCTCATCTTTTGACTCTGTTGATTCTACTTCTTGTACAGGTGAAGGAGGTAGCTCCAGCAGCAAGGAGAAGAGATGCAAGACTGTCCTTTGCATTTGTATATCCTGACAAGAATGGACGTTTTGTGGTGAGAGAGGTTAGGTTTTTGTTTTCCTCTCTCTCTCTCTCTCTCTCTCTCTTCTTCATAAATTCTGCCTCCTTCCATATCTATGTAACTTAAAAAACTGAGTTGAATGTGTATTTGTTCCTATAATGACTTATTTAGGTTAATCTGTGCCTTGGCTTTAGAGAACCTTGTGAGACAAAAGTCTGTCATATTGATAATGCATGAGTGATGATTTGTTTGCATTATTATATTGTAAAAGTTATGAACTTATGATGAGATTTAATGCAATTTCTACATAGAGGGATGCCTCTATGATTATGATTATGGTGTATATTAATTCATGTGTTTTGTTTTTGATACATAAGGTGTTTCGGATGATTATTTGATACACTGCAAGTGGAGTTGAAAAATTCCACAAGCAGTGTTAGTGGGATGACACATGTCCATTAAATATAATTTAAGGAAGTTTAAAAAAAAAAAAAAAAAACAAAGGGCATGTGTTATCCCTCTAACCTTGCTTGTGGAGTTTTTCAACTCCACTGGCAGTGTATGGAAAGGTGTTCCTTTGAGCAAGTTTGGATTATGATACATTTTATTGCTTCATCAGGTGGGGAAGACCTTTTCTTATGGTAATGGTAGGCGATTAGATGACAGCAAAACCTTGGGTGAACTTAGCTTTGAGGTAGGCAGAATCTCACTTGGAGCAGCATCATTCAGTTACTTACGTATGCTCAAGCTTTGTCATTAATCTTTCTGTTGACATATGCAGATTGGAGATTATTTAGATGTGGCTATTATGTGAGCGGAGCTTTCTTCTGTTTGATACGTGACTCGGGAACGGGAAGAGCAGCAATGCATTACCTATGAATTTTATCCTACCATTTTAGGACATCATAAAGATGATGCAAGTGTTGTGTGATTGAAGTTTCTAAAATGTTAGAAAGGGACCGGTCCTTCTAGGGAACCTTTCATGTCATTTCATTGCTGCTTCAATCTTGAACTGTTGATCCTTTGGAAAATTAGTAATGTGGCTTGAGATTGTTGGGTAGTATTATTGAACCTTTCTGGTAGTATTGAAATGCCAAATTTTATTGCAACTATTTAAGCGTTATAGTGGTTGAGAAGGTGTTCTCGAGCATGAATTTGTCAAAGATATTAATACCTTAATAGTAAACTTTTTGAGATTTGTTTAGGTTAGGTTTCAGTTTTGTCAACTTAGCCCAATGCGATCATCCTGTCACTGCTCAGGCTGTTGGACTTTTGATTAGAAAATGAGAAAACTTGTTGTAAATTGATTTTTTAACTAGACACAGATTACAAAACCCAACCGAAATCCCACATGGATTGTCGGTATCATCAACAGATAAATGCAATAATAATAATAATAATAATAATACATCCAATCAAACTCAAATAAATTTTTTTTATGTAGCTTAACTCGTTGACGCTCATAATTTTTCCCAAGCAATCAAATTTTAGATAGGGGGAAAATATATATATATATATTTATGTTTGTGTATGTAGTTATGGTTATAATACAAGTTTAAGTCAGCCACGAATCCTGGTTGCATTAGCTGATTAGAATCAGATGGCGCCAGACTGGCGAAGAAAACGACACCGTAGGTGCTAGCTCCAAAAAAAAAAAAAAAACGTTATTAAAAGCGAAAATTTAAAAATAATTATCCCCAAATCTCCTCTCCCCTAAAGATAGAGATGACATGAAGTTAAAAAGATTAAAAAAAAGAATTACCTTACAACAGAAAATCGAAGACCTGGGCAGTGATTGAAAATCTTCCGTTCCTAGCGTCATCCCCAAATTCTATCTCTTGCTTGCAACGGGCACCTATGTTAACCCATTCTTATCAAATTTCAATTTCCTCGTCCTGAAAGATAATAATTTTGTCGGTTGAAGCTTCTACTCTGAGCCCACACTTCCCTTTCTCCAAACGCTAAACAATAATACTCTCTTTATTTTTTAACTAATAGAAGGATTTGATTAACAATTTGTCTGATTCTTGCTTTCCTATGGATTTCCATTACTACTAGCTTGGATACAGATCTGCTGCTGTCTGTTTCACGAGATCTCCTCACTGTTAACTCGTAATCCCCCCCTCATCCCCCTTTTTTTGTTTCACTTTTTTTATTCTTCTATTGTCATTGTTCTTATTCTGAATGATTTCGTTGTTGTTGTTCTCAGGCTTTATAGCTAATGGCGTTAAAGCGGGGACTATCAAGTGTGGGCGTCCAAAGGAGCAGAAGTTCTGGATCTCGCTTGCCTATCGCGATTCTCGTTTTCTTCTCACTTCTCG
Organism: Adansonia gregorii; assembly: GCA_038382025.1. Taxonomy (NCBI): domain Eukaryota; kingdom Viridiplantae; phylum Streptophyta; class Magnoliopsida; order Malvales; family Malvaceae; genus Adansonia; species Adansonia gregorii. The sequence goes on along the minus strand of JBBYHO010000003.1, from coordinate 6,454,395 downwards.
CCCCACTTCTTTTCTTTGTCAGTCGAGGGCTTTATATTTCTGGTTTGTTTTTCTTCCCTAATCCCCCCTTCCCCCCGCCCGCATTTTTAAGCTTACTTTGCAGATCTCACGTTGCCTTTGATTTTGATATTCATTTCGTTTTTGCATTTCAGAAAATTAATTTCGAAAAATATAATGAATTAATTCGTTGTTTCATTGGTTTATAAATGTGGGTTTTCGCTCTGACAAATAATTGAAATGTGCCTTCCTTTCTAATTGATTCTGAGCTTTGGTTAGTGATTCCTTTAAAAAAAATTTTTGACATCTGATTTGATTGGAAAAATTTTTAAGTCAAATTGTCTGACTTTTGTTGCGCAACATTTGTCGGTGGTGTTCCTAGTAAGTTTCAATTTTAACTAACTTGTTGCTCCACTTCACCTAATATTTGCATTTTAATGGAACTTCGTAACCGGACATCCAGCTGATTTTTAATAGAACTTTTAACCTAAAGTTTGTTGAATTGCTTTGTGATTCTAATGTGGAGATACGAATTCAATTGTGTTCTTATCCATTTGTTTGCGTTGCTTTTCAATGTTTCAATCATTTTGGTGTTGTCGTCTTGATTGTATCTGATCTTGTGCCAATTATTATTTCTTGTGCAGGTCAAAGTAGTGCTCAAAGTGGTTTTGGCAAACAGGTCGCTTATTTAAAAGCTTTACCATTTACATTGCTTATATCTTAGATTTCAGACTCTGGTAGCTTCTTTATATTTTGTATGGTTTTTAAATGGTTCAGTTTTGCAGAATGTTCATTGGAGAGAAAGGCTGGCACTGCAATCTATCAAAAACCTTTTCACTAAAGAGGTAAATGCATGTTGGAGAATATTTGATATGATTTAATCATGTTTCTCGCTCAGTCAAGTGATAGATTTTAATTTTCAATTATATTTGTTGTCTAATGCCACACGTAAATCAATTATAGGTTATTGATGTTGTAACTACTAGCACGGCTGATTGGGGGCCACTAAGTCTTGATTCTTTCAGAAACGGCAATTTGTCTGCGTCATGGAAAGTTATTGGGGCAGAGACTTCAGCTGACAATAATGCTGCTTCCCAGGTTAGAATCATAGTTATGCTCTACCTTACCAGTCACATGTATTGGACACTTTCCTATTTTCTACAGCCTTTTGCTGGATTGTTTTTCCAAATTTAGTTGCTGACTGATAAATATTTATTGGATTCCCACATGTTCTTAGTCAAACCAAAAGGCTGCAGACTTGAAACAAAAATTGTCCCAAGATAAAGAGGGAAATCTTCTGGATGGTAATGTATTTCTCTGTTAAATACATGTGTATTACACTTGGCAAATTTTCTTTCACGCTGACCAGCCTGTCCCATGCAGATGATCCTTCACATGATACACCTGCTAAAACACTTCGAAGGGTAATTACCATCTTTTGATGCACTGTATGCTTAAGTATTATGAAGAATTTTAGAATAAATAGGCATTTTACTTACCTTGCAGCAACTTAGAGATAATAGGCGTGAGAAGAGGGCTGCTGAATTGGTGCAACAAGATAATGAAGCTACTGTGAAACTTGAAAATGCAGCCATTGAACGATCCAGAGCTGTGGACTCTGCTGTTCTGGGCAAGTATAATCTATGGAGGAAAGAAAATGAGAACGATAACTCTGATTCTACTGTGCGCTTGGTGAGGGATCAGATTATAATGGCAAAAGTTTATGTAAGTATAGCAAAGTTGAAAAAGAAGCTTGACTTGCTACAAGAACTACAGATTAGACTGAAAGAGAGTCAGCATGCCTTAGGAGAGTCGACATCTGATGCTGATCTGCCTCACAGGTAAAAGGATGTTGGATCTTTAATCTCATTGGATATGTGCTGTAGTCTGTGTTTCCTCCTGTTTTTGCACTTGGTGATTCTGTCAGTTTCTTATTTTGTGTTCTCATGCAACTTTGTTTAGTGCCCCTGAGAAAATTAAAGCAATGGGCAGAGTTCTATCCAAAGCAAGAGAGCAATTGTATGATTGCAAGTTGGTCACCGGAAAGCTCAGAGCAATGCTTCAGACATCAGAAGAACAAGTTAGGAGATTGAAGAAACAGAGCATGTTCCTAAGTCAATTAGCTGCCAAAACAATTCCCAATGCAATCCACTGCTTATCGATGCGTTTGACTATAGAATACTATCTCCTTCCCCTGGAGAAGAGAAAGTTCCCTAGAAGTGAGAATTTGGAAAATCCAAATCTCTACCATTATGCCCTCTTCTCTGATAATGTCTTGGCTGCATCGGTTGTTGTCAACTCAACTATCATGAATGCCAAGGTGATTAAGCTGCCTTATCTTGCGTAACTGTCTAAGTTGCTCTTCCCTTTTGCACTTCTAGAATGGAAAGTGATTGTTAGATTTTTAAGAATAAAGGCTTAGGTGTAGTCTTGACTATATTTTCTTCTTGGTGGTATGGCAGGATCCTTCAAAACATGTTTTCCATCTTGTTACCGATAAACTTAATTATGGTGCAATGAATATGTGGTTTCTGTTGAATCCCCCAGGAAAAGCCACCATTCATGTTGAAAATGTTGATGAATTCAAGTGGCTTAATTCATCCTATTGTCCTGTCCTACGGCAGCTTGAGACTGCTGCGATGAAGGAGTATTATTTCAAGGCAGATCATCCAACCACATCTGGATCTTCAAACTTGAAGTACCGAAACCCGAAGTATCTCTCAATGCTTAACCACTTGAGGTTCTATCTGCCACAGGTCTACCCCAAGTTAGATAAGATCCTCTTTCTTGATGATGACATTGTTGTCCAGAAAGACTTGACTGGATTATGGTCTGTGGATCTCCATGGAAAAGTGAATGGTGCAGTAGAAACTTGTGGTGAAAGCTTTCACCGTTTTGACAAGTATTTAAACTTCTCAAATCCTCATATTTCACGAAACTTTGATCCTAATGCTTGTGGGTGGGCATATGGAATGAATATGTTTGATCTCAAGGAATGGAAAAAGAAGGATATCACTGGCATATACCACAAGTGGCAAAATATGGTGAGCCTTTGGAACGACCATATATCTGATTTTGTATTATTTATTTTCTCCATATATGCACACACCGCTTCTTGCATGCAATACAGATAAATCCACGAGTTTGACGATGATCATATATAATTCTAGAGGACATGTAGCTCAAGTTATATATGCACAGTGAATATATTATCGTTAATTAAGCTTGGGCGCTGAATTGTGCTGAGATGCAACGAAGTAAACTTATTCAGGTCACCCTGACTTTGTATGTTCTTTTTCTTTTTGCTTTTTACCAGAATGAAGATAGAGCGTTGTGGAAGCTTGGGACACTTCCTCCGGGGTTGATTACGTTTTATGGTCTGACACATCCACTTGAGAAGTCATGGCATGTACTTGGTCTGGGCTACAATCCAAGTGTAGACAAGAGAGAAATTGCACGTGCAGCAGTTATCCACTACAATGGCAACATGAAACCATGGCTTGAGCTGGCTATGACAAAATATCGGCCATACTGGACCAAGTACATCAAATATGATCATCCCTACCTTCGCAGCTGCAACTTTAGCGACTGAAGTTGATTAAATGAGACATTTTATTTTTCTTTTTTGCTTTACTTCCTCTATCCCATATTTTTTTTCTTCTTTGTATTTCATTAAATTCATTCCTTAAGTGCTCACCCATTGGAACGAGTTAACAAATTGTATGCAATGTCTAAGCTCCATTTAGACAGAATAGGTGAATCTCATATGAACCTGAGTCCACTGTATTTTTTGAACAATGACTCGATTTGCAGGATTTATTATGTATCCGTGTATTTAAATCCTTATAAACACTCAAATTCCAGACTCTGTCCTTTCTGATTTATTGCTCGAACCTATTGAGTCCTATATGTATGCAAATATCATGTCATTTTATTTTTATATTTCAAGAATTAAAAAAAAAAATCTTGGAAAAGGATAAGCATGATTCCAGTTTTGAAATGATTTTTTATTCACGAAGAGGCTTCTCATGGCCAACAGACAGGTGACAAATTCTGCCATTTTAGTGATAAAAATGTGCGAGGTAAAGAGAAACCTTGGCGCATTATTTAGGTTTCGAGTCCGACATTTTCGGTACGAATATGAACCTAGACAGACTAGAGAATTCGAGGCTACCAAGTATGCCCTCGAGTCCATTGCTAATCTGTCAACAACCCAATCCCTCCCTTTGTTCATCATTTGCAAAGTAAGAGTGGTAAATCTCGTCCTTCTTCTCCTCTTTGATTCCAATCCTACCCCTAGCCATTTACATACTATGCGAATTGCGATGTGATATCGTTATCAAAGAATTTTGTTGACTGATCTATCTGCCGATGCCGAATGCAGGTCCTCAGATTCAGAAGTGAGAATCCCTCCTCTCAACTGTTTGTTTCTACGAAAAGTTGTTGATGCCTCGCCTTGCGAGTTCACATCAAAACTTTGCCATTGCTTGCTTTTTGTTTTGCTGGAACCTGTGCTCTCTTACTAAATATATCAAATAAAAACGACACTTTTGCGCCAGCTGCGAATTGCTATATATATATATATAT
>JBBYHO010000003.1:6431508-6445450 GCA_038382025.1 Adansonia gregorii | reverse complement strand
GTTGTCTAACGACTTAAAACAAATTAAATATTTTATTTATATTTGTTCAATTCACAAACACCAAGAAATCAGGTATAAATAATTGAGTAACATTGACTAAATCAAAAGAAAACATAAACATCGATCTTCTTTTGTCTTCCTTTGAAAATTCCTCAAACATACAAATGTAAATATTGAAACACACCTTGAACACAAAGCTCCTATTATTCTTCTTCTTACATTTCCTATCCTCAACATTTACCTAAACATTTACCTAAAGCTTGTCCCGATGCATCATTCCGAAGACATCAAAGTTACTTAAAAAGAATGCAAAAGTTTTATTTCCATATAAGATTCGAATATTTTATCTTCTTCTTCTTAAAGGAGGCTTAAAATTAACCATTTTAATTTGGAATATGTTATAAACCCTTTGTCTACCCTTTTTTATATAAATAAAAAAAATACCCTTTGTTAAAAAGAAATGGATACCACAATTAGGAGCAATGATTGCTCCCTCATTAGTGTACTTCTTTTCGCAATTATTTTGAAGAAAATTAACTCTAAAAAGTCTCTAACTTTGAATGTTTAAAGCCAACTTTTGCTGAATGATTGCTCACAAAAATTCCTCATGCAGGAAAACAGGAGCTGAGTTGGTACAAACGGTAATAAATAAATAAATAAATAAATATAATATTTTATTAAAAATTTATTATATATTAAAATTTATATAAATAATAATTTAAATAATATTATAATACGTTAAAATATAAATATTTAACACGTTAAAATTTACTTAAACTCGTAACAAATGAAGCACAGTAAATGATATTTTCTTATTGCACTACCATTAAACCTTTTCGAAGGGATTGGTGACTGAACGACAGCTTGTTGATATTAAGCTACTTGCTTAAGAGTACTGTTGCATGATTTTCAAATCTAGAATTCAATGTGGCTGTCATATCATTTTTAATTACAGGACCGTTGTCGATAAGACATTTGTGCTGTAAACAAATTAAAGGAAAAGTTAATTGGTATCTATAAATATTTATTAAAAAATTATATAATTATTTTTTAATTTTTTAATTTAAAAACATAATTAAAAGTAGCAAATATAAACGAATGTTTATAAATATTTATTAAATAAATACAAAAATTAAATATTTTTATTTTGTCAATATTTATATATACAAAATGCGTAGAAAGATTTTAAGATTGGATCATCCTACTTTGTGATCGTTAGTTTTATTTTTAGTAACTTCAGTGCTTTTACAAAAAGGAAATATATTCTGACAATTAACATGCTTTATTGATTATTGATAATGAAAATTACGGTGTTGATATACATTAGTGGATACTATATGTATAAAGATAAATACGAGATAGAAGAATATCTACACATGGAAAGGAAATCACGGCATAAAGTTGGCGCATAGTAATACTACGAATTTCAACATCCATCCTTAATCGGCAAATGGCACGGCAAATGACATCCGAAGCTCTGCGCATTTGAGCCTCGAAGCAGGCTAGCCCGGTTCGGCGCCTTGGGTGTTCGGTGGTCGATACCCTGAAAGGAGAACTGACAATCCAAGCCTTCCTTTTTCACGTGCAGAGGTAAAAAAATTTTTGGTTTATATGCTTACTTCTTCGAGAAAAATAAAACCGTACTGCCATTTGTTTCCATTGTTGAAGCCAAAAGACTGCCTGTACTCATGATATAATCAACATGCATGCACATAGAGGGTGAGCAATTATTAGTTTGAATCTATTTAACTTATCGAATTTGATGCTGCTTACTTCGGTTTTGGAATTAATCGATTATAAAGTCAGTCAATTTTCAATTTTTTAAAATTAATAATTAAACAGATCAAACTAATTACTCAATTTTTTTAGTTTTATATTTATAATATACAATAATTTTTATATTATAATATAAACTAATTTATTTTTAAATAATTAAAATTAATTAAATCAATCGATTTAAATTAATTTTAATTTTTTAATTAATTAATTTAAATCGACCCATTATTTTAAGTAAAATCGATTAATTCAGTTTAAATTCTCTCCCTTACATGCACGCATGGATGCCAGCACCTTTCAAAGTGTAAGCTGAAATTACATGTGTTGCTCGACTTTCTAAACAAAAAAAGTGGCAAATATAGTAGTTTTTGGAATTGAAAGTCAATGATTTGGGTTTAGTGAAGTTAAATGTAAGCAACACAAAATAATAAAAATGTTCACAACAAATATACGTACGTAAATAATCGTAGGACTAAATTAATTAATTAAGCATGCCTTTGACAATTAATCGTGAATTATTTTAGTTTAGAATAGGCACGAAGATTAGTAATCATACACTAGTATAGGTTGGGCTCTTCTCCATTATGTAATAAAATGATATTTAATTATATATATTTAATGTATTGATATTATATAAAATTATATGCTCTCAATAAATTAGATTATACGAAATCATAAAACTTAAATTACCTGTATTTATTTTTAAAAATTATAATAAAGTGAATTAATGTAATTCAATAGCAGTGTATAGATATATATATATATATTGTCATTGCATAAAATATAAATCTTATACATATTTTTATATATTCTTATAAATATTTCTTTCAATAAAATCATAATAATTAGGGTTTGGTTTTTATTTTTTTTTTCTAAGGAAACACTTTTATGTTGAAAAACATATTGGCTTATATTTTTGATTTGATGATGCATGTAGAAATTGAAATTACACTTTGAGTACCCATATTAATTATAAAAATACCTAATTAAGTTGATATTATAAGTCAAAACGCTAATTTATTTGATGACTTAACAAAAAAGTATTAAATAGAATTATTACAAAATATAAAATTGAAAATATAAACATCTTACTTTAAAAAGAAATAACTACCGTTTTATATTTTAAAAAAACCCATTTTTTAAAATATTATTTTTTTCCCAATATTTTTTTTCAAATCATCACATCTTATTCAGCCAAGTATGGGTAAGGCCCAATCGTAATATAACTAATGCAACCACTCGGCCCTATATATACAACCCCCCCTCCCTAAAGAAAAATAGTCCTTTGGATTGAGCAAATGGATCGATCTGAGGCCTTCCCACAAATCGAGGTTTTGAGGCCCAAAGCTGCTTATCATTTGCAATAAAACACACCATATTCATATATAATTTTATATACTGTCAATTAGATTTTAAAGAGCCGAAACCAAAACTTTTATTCTCTATCAAGTAATAAATTAAGTAAAGCCTGAATGAACCCTTCAAAAACTTGATGCAAATAAACCAATTTCTGTTCAACATTTCCGAGCTATATATCCATGCTTAATTCTGGTAGATGAATAAAAGAAAGTTTGATGAATAACAATTCGTCATACTATCTAAACAAAATTAACATTAATCTCTAAAATATTTGAAAATATTAAGTTATTTGTATGATCTCTTGATTACATATAAGCACCAAAGAATTTAACCTCATATTCTTTACACTTGATGGGCGTAAATAAAAGCCGAAAGCCCTAAAAACATACCATGAAGCAAGGACAAAAATTGAAGATGACACGCGCTATAAAACCAGATATTAGCTTACTTAACAATGGCTACATTGATTTACACACCTAGGCAAGGTTTTGTTTAAGCTAGGAAGGAACATAAGGTTGGAAGAGTGTTACACAAGGATTTGGATCATACTGCATGATAACAGCAGCACGTTCAAACTCTTCTCTTAGAACTCTAATGCTGAACTTGTCCACCACTCGACCAAGGTCGTGAGATATCTCGAAGGGATCCTCTATGCAGATCAAATGACGATCATTGCCGACTCTCCTTGTCCATTCTTTTTCTCGCTTGCTGCACGAAAATGAAGTCAAATGATAAAGCACCTTTTTTTTTTTTTTTTACAATTACTAAATGAGATTTACTTCTACAAAAGAATTCTTTTATCTTATCCCTAGTCTTTTCCCTTCCATGACTCTCCATCTATTTATTCCACATTTAATGCGAAATGAAATTTAGCATCCATTGATCTTTGGCAAATGGCGAGCCATTCTAAGATTGAAAACATCTTTCTTCCAGTTTATATCTTCACCTCAAAATTTATTATAGTTCCTGCAAATATATAACAGTTTGCATCTCACCTGATTATGCTTCCTGTGCGAACAGATATTACTGAATTTGCATAATCATGACCATATGCCCAATAATTAAAGAATGCCCACACCAGTTGAGCAATGGTTTCCTGGTTAGAAGATCCAAAATTGCAAGGTGTTTCAACTTTATCAAAGTAAGCACACTCAACCTCATCCACAGTGACAGAGTAGGTTGCCTCCATCCCCTGAAAGAGAATTCGCAAAAGCAAAATCCGAATGAATAACCCAACAACATTCAGTCATGATATTTGGCAAGAAAAAAACAGAACCAAAGCTTTTGATGAAATGTTCCATCCAAAGGAATGAAGGCCGTGACTGTGACATGAAACCAACACCGGAATACTTACAGACCCTAAGATTGGTCATAGGAAACAGAACCAACAATCACAAAAGCCGAGCAGGTAAAATATGACTGCACACCTAACCAGTGAAAATCAAAACCCATTACAAGAAATCCACTTATTTCTGTGACAGATTTTTCCATTGATTGTAGTTAAAATATAAGACTCTCTCTCTCTCTCTCTCTCTCTCTCTCTCTCTGTCTACCCTCTTTCACTATATCACGCTATTATCTCTACCATACCAGAGCAATACAGTTTACTAGCAAACACTTAAGATACGCTGTTAATTAATCCTTGATCCTCAAAATTTGCAGCCAAATATCAGAGCCAACCAGACATTGCGTGCCAAAAACACTATTAAAGGGCGACATTTTTAACAATAGGTATACAAAATCAAAATGGTAAAGAAGCAAATAGAATATCGTGTTACCTTTACTATTTAGAAGAAGAAAATTTCTACCAACAATGAAGCAGCAAAGGTAGGGCAAACTCCAAATCATTAAGTTTCCACAAGGTTTTGCACCTTACGAACACAAACTAATAGAGCCACATTAAATAAGCAGATACAGGAAGCAAAAAAGCATACACACCTGCAAGCATGGAAGGATAGCAGGTCTGCGTTGCTGTAAGAAATGAATGCACATCAAAACATACCTGCAAAGAAAATACTACTTAAGAACAAAATTGAGAACAAAAAACCATTACCAAGCACCGACGACTTTACAACCAGAAATTAAATTAAGCGATACATTAAATATGTCCTATCCTGTGCAAGAATCCTACCTAAATTGGCCATCATTAGCTTCTACTTTTATCTATGCTTTTATTCATTCCAAAGCAAGCCAAACAGCCACACCACAAACATCATTGGAATATGCTACTCAAGAATTTCATTGCTAACTATGGGAATAGAATTATAGTTTCAAATAACTCACGCATAGCTAGATAGAGTTCCTTGGTATGTTTCATTCACTCCTCTCGACTTGGCCCAATGTTTCACAATAAAAGCCAACTGCTGTAATCTTGAATCAATCTTTGCATAATCCCGTAGAAGCTTAGTATTTACTACGGCCAACATATTGTTTATGCATATGTCACAGGAAATTCCAGTTGCCGGATCCATAAGCTTTACTATGGGGACCCTAGCACGAGTCAGTGCCTGTACGAGGCCAACAGCAAGTTACACTAAATTCTACTGTAAAGTTTACCATAAACAGTCTAAACTTCAAGTAAAACATTCAGTATACACCTTAAGAAAGCATATCAGTTGGAAATGACAACAAAAAGGAAACCGTTTAATGAAATATCATACAAAGATTACAATCTCAGAACCCAAAACTTCACAAACTAAAATAAATCAGACAATGAATCTTAAAGGGTGTAAAATAAAGATTTCTAAGGAGACAAGTAGTAATCAAATATTGGCAGAAGATTTCTCATGTTAAATTATCATCCACCTAGAAGAACAAAAATGCATGTAATCAACTTAGCAAGTCTGTAAACTTGCAGAGTGAACAAATTGTCATAATATCTCATTAACATAGCCTTATTTAAAATTAAAAGAAAAAAGTCCTACGAAGCAGATATTAATAAACAGAAAACAAAACAGTAAGAACAAGCCAAGTCAGCAAATTCCCATCTAAAATAGAACAGACTGTAGATCTAGGCAGACATTTTATGCCAGAAAAAAAAAATGTATCACGGGTAGTTGATTGCATTAAATTTTGAAGGAGATAGCAAATATAATCAACCTGCACATTCTGAAGATTATCTGACTGCAAAATATCTGCCAGCTTTAACAAGATTTCAGACTTGTTGTGGATGTCCTCATTAAACGCAAGGCAAACATCAATATCACTCTTTGAAACCCCAAAAGAGTTGGCACATGATCCATAAAGATATAACCGTGCTTCTGGCCATTTTTTGCAAACTAGTTTCTCAAGTAATGCTAACAACTGTTTCTGCTTAGCTTTTTCCTCCGTAGGCGGTATAAGTGACTCGTAAATAGCAAGTAAAGGTGCATTTAGCCTGTGAATGTCACTGCGACACTCCATCTGCCTTTTTAACATCCTCAACCTCTGGTTAAGTAGCCTTTGCCCCCTGTTATCTATTCTGGATTCCTGACATAAAAACCACAAGTAATCCCAAATTTAAACAATAATTCAGTCTTTCACTAAGTAATAATGACGAACGGTTCAATAATTTTAGTCTGAATTTCTGACTGCCTAGGTACAGTAATTCGTGTGGAATAAAAGTCAAACTTCAAGGGCACCTATATTATGTGTCAAGTCGAAGACTATTTGGACTTAGAACGAAAAGCATTGAAACCCGATATTGCCAACTAAATTTAAGCAGTAATCAACCTATTAAGCATATATTACCAGAATTAATCGCGCCCATTTAATTTCAATTATCAATTCAGGAAACGTAATAAAAGTAACAGACGGAAGAAAGTAAGTTAACCTTCTCCAGACGATGTTGCTTCTTGTCATTCTTATCATCAGATTTATCCTCAATCAACAAAGACCCCAGAAGCTTTTCCCCAAATTCATCCACTTCGCCACCATCTTCCCTTCTAAACTTATCACGCCTTGAAAAACCTTCTCTATCACCGTAATTATGCAACTCCAAAAGAGAATCTACAATCTCAGAGGCCGAAACAGACTGCAGATTACTCCCTCCCGGCGGCCCTGGGTGATCAAGCTGTCCACTAAGTCCCATCTCATTGTCACTACTCAACTGACTGCATCCAGCTTTTAATCTATCTACATTGTGCTCAACATGCCTCATCCTGTTTCCGAAATCCCGACTTCCTCCTCCTCCTCCTCTAGGCTTTCCTGAAAACCCTGGAGGCGGTCTTGGAGTTTCCGCTAAGGGGGTAGGTCTGCAATTTTCTCCATGCTGCTGTTGCTTTCCTCTTTCAGCAGAATTTTGATGTTGAAAGGCGTATGGAACCAAATTCTGATTGGAATTAAGCCCCGAGTTGAATGGCTGATTTGATAAATTTAACTTTGAATTTTCAAGCACGCCATCAGCCTTTAGAAGGGTTTGAATATCACTAGGCCATGAACCAAAGACAAGCTTTTGTTCCTGATGCTTTTGCTGGGTCAAATTCTGAATCACGTGAGTATGATTATTATTATCGATCCCCGAAAACCCTAACCTTCTCAAGTCATCGATTAAAGGTCCTTGATTACTGGCGAAACGGTTTCCCGGTGAAGACCAAGGGCTTTGGGGAAACCCTAGAAAATGAGGAGCGAAAGGCGTTTGGGGCCAAGGACTAGGGATATCGCGTCCATTCGACGGCCATGATGGGGGGAAAGGGGGTGTGGGCCCCACCGCTGCAACGGCAGGATCGATGGCTAGCGGTTGCGGCTGTGTTTGTGGTTCCTCTTGTGGTTGAGGCACGGCCATGGGAGTCACTCTAGAGAGTAAAGGAGATTGTTGTTGATGGTGATAATGAGGTTGGGGCTTCTGGAGTAATGAAAGGAGAAATTCGCCACCCTTGGCGGTGGGTGGAAGTGGAGCATCCCCTCCACCGCCGTTCATCGAAGTTGGTTTCTCAAAGGCTTTACACTTGAGAGAGAGAGAGAGAGAGAAAGAGAGAAGCAGTGGAAAGGGGAGGGAATGAACTGCTAAAAGGAGACCCGACCTTTCAAATTATCCGATTAAACTCTGTTAAATATCGTATCTGGGGTACTTGCAGCAACCTACGTTCGGCAACCGTAGGATCTTAGATCAAAGGATGTCAAATAGTGCAGCTCCCCTTTTTTCTTTTTTTTTCTTTTTTTACCCCTTCGCGAGTCTGCATGACTAGGAGTCTTTGACTAGAACTGAGCTGGTTTCTAATTGGGAGTGAACTGTGAGCCTCATGTCATCCAATGCCAACTCCCCACGTTTATAACTCTTAACATTCATTTTTTTCTTTTGACATATAAACTGTTAGTTGTTTAAATTCCATTTGTAAAAAAATTGCTTTTTATCTATGATTCATAAAAGATGATGGTGGGAATTAACCAAAAATTAAAGTGAAATGCAGTTAATTATTGTAGATTTAATTTTTAAATTCTTTTTAACATTATTATTTATTGTTATATTAGGTAAATAATGAATCACTTGCCAGATCAGCCCAATAGAGTTCAAAAACAATCTTCTGAAGAAAAGCCCAAGGCCATAAGATTATTTGCTGGCTGCTACCCGCTTTCAAATTGTTCAAGGAGCATGACTTCAAGGGCCATGGAGAAAATGGTCAATAAACTCTAAAATGGGTTCAAACAATCGTGCTTCAACAATCTTCTCCTAACCTACACCCCAAATCTCACCGTAACGATGTCGAGATTCGACCCATGCGAGCAACTGAATGTAAGCCTCAACCCTGACGGTACGCTTGCTTGCCTTGCCTTAGCAACTTCCCAAACATGGAGGTCCACCCCGGGGTAGCTCCAGGTCTTCCCTCTGTATCCAAAAAGATGTCACCCTCAACGACGAAACAAAAGGGCTGGGCATGCGCATTTTCAGCCGCACCAAACTGCACTCTAACGACAGCATTATGGCACGACTTTCCATCCTATTCTACTTCCACGGTGGCGACTTCGCCTTATACAGCACTGCCAGTCGACTCTCAACTCATCAACCTTGCTCTGCCCTTGCCAGCGAAATACATAAGCTATTGTCGTAGCAGTCCATCAGCGCCTCGCCCCCTGGGCACAGACCACCAGCAGAGTAAGAAGATACCATTGACATGATCCTCTGGGTGAAGAAAACAGGCTTTGGACCCAGAACGAGAAAACTAAGAGATTATGGAGATTTTACTGAATACTACCTTGGTGGGCGTGGCAGCGGTGGCAATATTGCTTTCTGAATAATGATACAATGCCTTTGAATATTATTCGGTATGTTTATGAACCAACAAAGTTTGTAACTTAATCATTAACTTTATAAACTTTACATTTTTACTTTTTCTTTTCATCTCCTACCAAGCAAAACTTTTAGTTCTGATGTAAATGCAGGACTACTTCAAAAACATGATAGTACGATGTGGAAAGCAAACCTAATACTATATATAGATTGGAACTTTGGAACGTAAGTCTAAGTTCGTCACACCGTAATTTAATCACTTTTTTGATGCATGTAATTCGCTTTCCAGCATATTTATTAGAAAACATTCATCAAATTTTTCAAAGGCTCATTGGATTCTTTTGTTCCCAAATTGTCCTGCAAGACAAACGGCATTTAGCAACAGTAAAACGCATTGTTAATATAACTAATTTGTTTTGTTGTTGTATATAATAATAATAATAATAATAACAATAATAATAATAATTTGTAATGATAAAATTTATGATCGTAGATAAATAATATTTTTAAATTTTTATTAAAAATCATTACGCAACGACACGTCTTACAAACTTTAATCGTTAAAAGTTATTTTTTTGTTGTAGTTATTCAGTCTATGATTGCTTTATGCTGACATTACCAACTTACCATCATGTTGCTTTGAGTTATATGTATCATTTTTGCAATTTTAATCACATGTTCAATACTTTTGGCATAAATACAGGGCCTGATGCCGTATTAATTAAATATTCTTTAATTGATATGTAAAAAAAATTGTATTTCATACATTATTTCCAATAATTTTTTAAAAATAATACACTATTTATATAATATTTTAAAATGTTACTTTAGCTATTATGATTAATATTTTCCTAAATACATAGTATCAAAACAGCAATAATAATAAATCATCAGTAACGAAAATTAGTAGGAAAATGATATAACCCCAAGATTAAATACTATATTCAACAATATTTGGATCATTTTAACGATAATTTTGAATTAATTATGTTGCCAGTATGGCAAACTCACAGGGTTGATTTACCGGTAACCACATTAACACGCTGACAGGAAGTGTTGACAAATTCCTTAACGCTCTCAAACAGAGCTTGTGCCTTCAATGGATCGAAAATTTCTATCCCATGGCAACCTCCTTCGGCGAACTCCGCCACCACCTCCACTCCACTCGCCTTAAGCATTTTCACCAACTCCTTCTGCCCGTCAATCAGTGGATCTCCTCCATGGCCTGTCACTGAGCACCTTGGCAGCCGTACAATCTTCTCCCTAAGGGATCCATGAGCAGCAGCCATTGGATTGCAATACTCATGATCACGATCAGCTCCCTCTGGCAAAGCCAAAGACCACATCAGATCATTCGCTGGTAAAGGCAAGATCCGGTCATTGATGAATCTTTTCTCTGATTCAGTCGTTTCGACCCCACCGAAGTACGGTTGATTCATTATCAGCCCTATGATTTTCACAGGTGAGAGATCGATGTCCAATGCACGTAAAGCTGCATAGAAAACTATGTTGCCACCTGCACTAGAACCATGCAGAAAACACTTGGAAAAATCTACATAATCTTTTAACCATGGATCACAGCCGTTGATATCCAACGCCTGGTCCCGGACCCAGATGATCGTTTCCATGGCATCATCGTATGCCGCGGGAAGGCGATGTTCCGGTGCAAGACGGTAATCGAGTGAGATGACTACAGCTGGAAGCTTAGCCGCCTTGACACTGCATGCATCGTGGAAAGGACGAGAAGTAGCGCTGAAGAGGATGAAGCCGCCGCCATGGAAGCTTATTAAGAGAGGGAGCTTATCAGTGCTTGGAGGAGTAGTTGGCGGCCTGTACACACGAATGAAGGTTCTGTTGTTAGGGTTCAAAGGGATATCCTTAAAGAGAGCGAGCTTAGATGTGTTGGTATTGGTGCTGTCTTCTTCAGTTGCTGAAACTGAAGGGAAACGGCCTTGTCGTGTGAGTGACCCATCAGGGTTTTGGACAATTTTGAGGAACTTAGAGGGATCTATGGATGATGCAGCAGTAGAGGATTGATCTTCCATGGTTTTGGAGATAGATAT
Organism: Adansonia gregorii; assembly: GCA_038382025.1. Classification (NCBI taxonomy): domain Eukaryota; kingdom Viridiplantae; phylum Streptophyta; class Magnoliopsida; order Malvales; family Malvaceae; genus Adansonia; species Adansonia gregorii. The sequence goes on along the minus strand of JBBYHO010000003.1, from coordinate 6,434,047 downwards.
AAGAAAGATGATTGCTGGAATTGGATAAGATGGAGAAGATGTTGTGAGAAACGTTTGTGGTGGGAATAGATAGTATTAAATACATTCATGCTTGCTGGAGGGTTAGGTGTAAATTAATGTTGATATGATCAGTAATGTGTTTCTAACCAACTACAACTTGTTTTTTTTAGGTAGTTATTACTTGCATTTACATTTTGCTGAGGGAGTTTTAAATGTTGGAACTGATAGCTCTCGTTGTGACCCTGCCTCCTTTGTTACTTATTTCATCTAAGGGATTAAAAATCACTTGTCCACGGAATTTTAATTTACTTATAATATTATATATAATAAGTTCGAATTTTTGTTTATTTTTAATAAATTTTAAGTAAGATAATTAATATGATATTATATCTTAGATTTACATTGTTCTTGAATATTGCATTTGCCTTTTGTTTGTTTTAATATCCTCGAGGTTCTCGTTCATATTGCCTGGATGGAAATTCTTGAATCTGTAGACTACGCTCGGCGCAAAGGCTAGATTTTTAACCCTTAATTAATGTCATATATTGGTCGTATGTCCATCCAACGCTTTTAACCAGAGAGACCATCCATTAGAATTATTCAACGGTTAAAAAAGTCACTTTTTCTAATTAATTTTGTTGATTAATAGCCTGAAAGAACTTGGTCTCCTTTCTAGAAGGTATAGTCTTGGCTTGAAGTTCTTGAATGAATATTAAATAATAGTACTCAAATGTTAATATCAAGAGAAATATACATAAACTGATATACCGAAGTTATTGGGAACTTCAATCGCATACTTTCTTTCCATGAGCTTAATCATGGAATTTTGTATTAATTTAAGTTAATAGTGAATTTTTATTTGTTTTTTGTTTCGGATTTGATGGAGAACAATTGAATAACAATGTCATTTACCCACCCCATCACAGTCGTCTAAACTGTGTATGACTAAATATCAACTAGTTTAATTAAAAATTGTAAATTCGCTTATTTTAAATTCGGATTATTCATTGGCTGAATTTAAATTTAAAATATAATTTTTGAAATTCAAAAAAAATTAAGTTAACCATTTGATTTAGATGAGTTTAGATTTAAATTAGAGTTAAATATGATATTTTAAATTAAAACAACTCGGCTGAGATCAGATTATTTTTTAAAAAATAAAAAATTATTTTTTATAAAACAGTAAAACTATTTCATATTAAAAAAATGAAGCCAAAACCAGGTCTATTTTTGGTGCTTTGTCCCTAAAATACTTGTCGATTTTTGTGAACCCTAATTTAAAGAACAAATGGGTCGAAAGGCGAAGGCCCATTTGAGCCGGATTAATGTGAAAACCGAAGCGAGGCCTTGGAAGTTGGAATGACCCACTACTAAAAAGATTGACTCGATTCTTTTAGTTTCTTCAATTCTTTTATTAAGAAAATCTGACGGTTTGACTTTTTATCTTTTCTTTAGTTATTTTCTAAGTAAAGCTTGTTTGAATGGATCCAATAATACATATCTTGATTACGGAAGAAAACATCAACTTCATTTCATGCCATAATTATAAAATATTGGCGTAATTATTATATAGTCATATTATTATTGTTATGATGCATGCACCAAAATCGTTAATTGCACTGTTTGGGTAAATAGTTCCCTTTCAGTCCCCGCAACCAAGGCTAGATTGCAAGAACGTTTTCATAGTCCCACATAAAGTTCATATGGGTAAATGTTTCTCAACATGAGAAGCAGCCAATACTGTGGACAATGGATGGAGAATCTCAAATTTTTTTTTTTTTTAACAAATCAAATCTTGTTCAGCTCAAAGCAGAGGCACCTGAAAGTTGAGAATTCTTTTGTGATGAAACAAAACAGAGTATATTCTGCCATAGGGAAATAAAAGTTAGGAATTTTTTAGTTTCTACCACTATAAACAGTAAGAGTCTTCTGAGTTTGTTTCATGTTAAGAACATCTAAGCTTTGATAACAGCAAAAAGAGACACAAATGTCCCTTGGAAGTCGGTAATGTGGTGCTTAAGTCATCTGGAATCTGGAAAGAAAAGCTTACATGTTACCCCCCAATGAAGATGCTTTCACTGTTTTGATTTTCGGCAGAAGTGAATAACACCAGAAAAATAATACGTCGAAGACAATAACACTACAAATAATTCTTAGTTGGCTAAGACATGCTTTTAAGACCTAAGCTTTACAATCAAATTTTAGAGCTTTATCTTTCATTATTATCAATTCAGGACCTAATATTTTAAGATTTTTCTTGTTCGGTCATTAGATGTAAAGGGAGTGGGAAGTGGTTACCATATAGCTGAATCAATGTGAATTTGCAGTCATAATGCAAAATAAAAAAACTGGGTCCAAGAGTTGTCCCCCGCTACTGAAATTCATAATCCTTCGGACAAAAATCAGCTACTTTTTGGAAGGTAGAAGACAAAAGGGAGAGATATATAGACTCTGGGGCCCCATAAAGTCCAGTAGTCGGGAAAAAGAAAATCTGCCTGGCTTCAACCCACAGAGGATCAAAAATAAGTTAATTAAGAAT
>JBBYHO010000003.1:6420669-6431408 GCA_038382025.1 Adansonia gregorii | reverse complement strand
AATTTAATCAAGGAAGGTAAAATAAGATAGCCGTCCAAAACGTAAAAAAGCAACATATTTGTTGCTTCACATTTACCGTCAATCCTGGGATTCCTAAAACTCAACACTATTGGAAGCAAAGGTCAATTGGAGTGGGGTTAATCCAAAAACCCTCTAAGTCATAGCTGTCGATATCTGAAAAGCATTCGGTAAGAAAGGAGGACTTTACACTCTCAAGCAAACACCTTAAAAATGGACAAATACAATTGAAAAACAGGACAAGCAAAAAGATGCGCATTTATAAGATAATGTAAGCAGATTTTTTTTCCCTCCATTTTGCAGCTATTTCTACATTAGAAAAGTAGTAATGAAATGACCTACTACTGGGTACAATTACAAACTCTACAGTTAAATCAAGAATCCAACACTCACCGAGCTTTCTTCCGGGACTTAAACAGGAAATTCGATGGCGGCGAAGGTGAAAACTCGAAAGGCAAATGTGGTGGCTCGGTCTCACCAGAAAGCATCTCCACAATCTCTTTCATGGAAGGCCGCTTGCCTGGCGATCTTTGAAGACAAAGCAATGCTATGGTAATACAAAGCAATGCTTGATCCTTATCCAGTGAATGAATAGAGGGATCAACAAGTTCCAAAAGCCTCCCATTGTAAGCCAGCTGCCTTGCCCAAGATATCAAATTTGCTCTCTCAAATTCAGATATTGGCGAGGCCGTGACTTGGAGAGGTCTACGGCCAGATATTATGACCAAAACCAGCACTCCAAAACTATAAACGTCACATTTCTCCGAAAGTAAACCACCACCACCGTACTCGGGCGCAATATAACAAACAGTTCCTCTCATACTCGGCGTACTACTGATCCCACCGCTCTTCGGAATATCACCACTTGCCCAATCTTGGCTATTTCTTCTTCCAATTTTGAATTCACCACTGAATCCATCTAACCACCAATCAATGCTGCCTCTGCTATTCTTTTTCTTTTTCTTTTCTACCATTTCTTCATCTCTTTGCCACCACAGTTCTCCATTATTACTCGAAGTCAATCCTCTTTTCTTCTTTTTCTTCTTCTTAGTTAGATCTTCACAAAATTCTTCTTTCCACCACTCTCTCGGCTTCCTATTCCTCTCCTTCTTCCGAATCTTTTCCATCTTCTGCTTGACATTTGAAATCGAAACCTTACAATCGTCAATTTTACTATCATCAACTGAGCTTGGAGAAGCAAGCCAACCATTTTTGGGTCTTTCTTTTTTAATCTCGTTCCCAATCCATTCTATTACATAGTCTTTAACTCGCCCTGATTCGGACCCAACTCCAGGATCCTGCTTCCACCACCAATCTCTTCTCGAACCACCCTTTTTATTACCAACCAAATCTCTCCCACTTTCCACACCGATCTTATCAAAGAACCCTTCAGACAAAACACTCCCTTTGTCCAGTCCCATCTCCGGTGACACAGCCGGAGACGCCTCCGAATCCAAAACTCTAAGCACACAGCTTTCCGGTGACCTATCAGCAACAGTCAAGCTCGCCCCTTCTTCAAAACCGGTCAGAACACTCTCTGTTTCTTCTAAAATCGATCCGTTATCTTCTCCAACTACATCTTTTTTCCTCAAAACTTCACCTTCTTCAAGCCCTTCAATTAGATCCTCCGTTTTCAATCTAGCTAGCCCAAAATCACCAATCTTGGCCTTGAATTCTTCATCCAAAAGAATGTTACTTGGCTTAATATCTCCATGTATAACCGGCGGATTACAAAAATGATGGAGATATTCAAGCCCTTTAGCAACATCATTTATAACGCAAAATCTTCTACTCCACCCCATTAGTTCTTCGCATTTTCTATCCAACAGCGCATCTTGCACGCTCCGATTTTCCATTAATTCGTAAACCAAAACGAACCTTCTTCTTCTGGAATCTGAAGAGAACCCAATGAGAGGAACAATGTGTGGAGAATCCAGGGCGCGTGAGATAGAGAGTTCGTTGTGGAACTCACGCTCTCCTTGCAACGAATCTGTTGAGTTCATAACTTTGACTGCGAGTGATTGAGGTGATGAAGGAAGAGTTCCTTTGTAAACTGAGCCGAATCCACCATGTCCTAACCGGTTGGAAGGGGAGAACGAGGAGGTGGCGCGACGGAGGAGGGAGTATGAGAAGCGGCGGCAGTGACGATGGCTTGAAGATTCCGATGGAGCCGTACGGTTGCGAGAGAGCTTCCGGTAGATGAAGATGGTCAAGACGGTTAAAAGGATTAAAGTTATGGTTACCGCTGCAGCGAGTAGTACGAGGAGCAGGTGGAAGTTTTTGTGCTGGTGACGGCGGTGCTGCGAGGTCGTCTCAGCCGCAATTTCTGGCGGCGAAAACCGTGACGGCATGACTGTAAATAAAGAAGAAACCAAAGCGAAGTTAGGATTTCATTTAGCTAACTTTTTCTTCTCCGTTTAGACTTTACAAGAATTTTCTGCTACTGACTGATTACTAGAAAAATTGTTTTGTTTCTAATTTTACACTCTTTTCTTTTCTTTTTTAAGACAAAGAGGGAGTATCTGTTATAGTGACAGAGCGTGTGGGAGAGCTTTTTCTTGATGGGGATTGTTATGTTTACGTGTCGGAATGTGGTTGGCGGGTCACGAATTTAATTATAACTGTTGAGTGAGTTGGGGTTTTAATTGTCAATTTAGTGATAACTGATGAATGCTGTGATGAGGGTAAGGTGTCTGATTGCGGTTCGATGAACGTATAGCACACGCGCCATTGTGATGAGAATGGGACGACTGAGGGGGGTTCACGTGGGATCGGGGTGTACAAAAACAAGGACCTGTTTTGTTCTTCTGTGAATCCATTGATGGCGGGCTAAGGAAGTGGGAACGGGCAAACGCTCTTGGGGAGTCCCGTGAGGTGGCTTGTTTGCCTTGTTGGTATTTGCTTGTTTTCTTCGGATTTTCAACTCTTTTAATTATTATTATTTTGAATTTTTTTTAGTTAAATTAAAAACAGTCTGCAGCAGACGTTAGCACAGCCCGACCAGCAACTGGGTTTGACATGGATGCTGTTCTCTTTCAATTTTATAGTATTGTCTACTTTTGTGAAGTTCAATTGTTTTTAAACTACTCGATATACTATTTATAATAAAAATTTTTTACATAATTTATATTTATTTATCTTAATAATAATATTTTATATTATATATTTATATAAATTATATAAATTAATTTTTAAATAAATTAAAATTATTTAATTATCTATTTAATGTAAATTTAATTATTAATTTTATGTTAATATTTTATATATCAATTAATTAAAAATTTTTCGTGTATAAATAAGATTATAGTTTCAATAAAACTTATTGAGTTTTCATTCATTAGGCATCAAAATAATATATAAAAATATTTATTTTTTTCATTTTTACTATATGAATAAAATATAATAGATGACTTTAAAGAACTAAAGCATAATACTTTAAAATGATTAAAATGAAGCTTAGTTTTTATTTAAACTACAACTTAAAATTGTTTGAGGAGACATGATATTACAAAAATATATATATATATATATATAAACAACAAATGATGGTGAACGATTTCAAATTTAAATTTAATTTAATTAATTAATATAATTATTTTTAAAATAATAATTTTAAATTTTAAATTCTAATTTTAACATCTTTTAACTCATTTCATTATCTTTAAATTGCAACTTTTTATCTAAAAAATATAAAACAAAACTTGAAAAAAAAAAAGAAAAAAAAAACCTTGTTTGCTTTTTATAGATGACTTGAGTAAAGCAAAAAGGCAATTAATAAAAAGGGTATCTTAGTAATTTGGCAGGTAGTTTTTGACTTTTCTGAACCTCGATAAAGGAATCAAAGCGTACAACATCATTAAACTAGGGAAGTTTTTTAAAAAAAAAAAGAAAAGAAAGAAACGATGTTTACAGCTTGCAAGTGAAGCGCAGTGGTCCGAGAATAAAACAAAGCAAAATAGTTGAAAGGAGACTGAGGTCATGCCAGTTGCTTTATTTTTATTTTTATTGTCTTAGCGAACAAAGTCTTCGAGCCCACACTTCTCGGGGGCAGCTGTGGGTGGCTCGGTGCCGCTGCTCACCCCCCGTGATCGTCAGCGCTATTTCCCAGGTCGCTGTGAATGGGAATGCGATTACTGATAATGCTTTTAAAATTCAATAATCTGGGTTTTACCCCAAATCAACGGTTAATTTATTGACAAGTAGAACTAATTAATTCATGTTGGAATGTGATAGTATTCCCTGAGAGATTGTATAGGATACGAAAGCATTTGTTTATCCCAACAACAACTAATATTAAAGTCTTCGTTTGGGGTCAGAATCAGATCGTTGATGACAAAAGTTGGGTCAGATCTTTGAGGCTGACAGCAAAAGGAGGTTATTCTTCTTCGCAATTTTGACTGACCTAAGTCTTGTCAATTTTATAAATGATAAATATCATACGAAAAAATTATTTTAATATTATAATGATAAAAATATATAAATGATAGAAATTATTAGTGATTTAGTGTATTAAAATTAATAAATAATAATACACAATCCTAACACAAAAAGATGTCAATAATTATAACATAAAATATATTAATATGATATAAACACTCTTTAAATGAATCATATCAGCCTCCAAATGCAAGACCAAGGCCCAATAAAAACAATTATTTGGTTTCCATGGGTCCATTTATCTAGGGATTGAAAGGCAACGTTCAATCGATTGTTACATATTCAGATACATACAGAGGTTCGGATACAGGCTAACGCAACTAAACACTGTGTTGGAGAATGAAACACTATTTATGAAATGAAATTCCAAACTAACAGAAAAAACAGAAGAACAGAGTAATGAACCGACTATACACTGTTTCGCGTTTAATCACTTACATATTACAAATTGGAGGTCAAATTCACATGTTTCAGCATTGCAATTTAAAGTGGCTTTGAACCGCCATTTTCTTGGACGCTATTCACTGGAGTTGAGCTCCCACTTCTTTTGCTGGAATGCCCTGTTATGGTCCTGCCCATAAACTTTCCTGCTTTGCTCAGTCCACTGCCAACAGCTCCAAGGCCACTCCCCACGATCCCTACTCCAGCACCAACACCACTTCCTACAAGTCCAACTCCGGCTCCAATTCCTGTACCCACCATACTGACACCAGATCCAACCAATGACGCTGCTCCATCAAGTGCGTCCATTGTGCTTCCAATAACTCCAGCTTCTTTCAATCGCTTTCTTTCTTCAAGGATCTTCTTCTCTTCTTCCAAAGCAATCAGTTGTTCCTCCTTGTTAAACAGATGGTACAAAAGCTGAAAGTATAAAATAGATTCTATATTAATCAGAAAAACCCGATACCAGACAGAAAACAAAATAAATCCCTATTAACTGGCGTATTAAGAAAAAACTGACATTCCAATGGTATCACAGAAGACATCAAATAGATAAAGCTAGAAGCAAGGAGCATATAAATGGATTTGATGCCGTCAGACACAACTACAGTTGTATTAAAATCCAGCACCTGCCCCCAAGAAGTAAGAAAACCAAAGTGTCTACCTTAATGGTACAACTTCCTCTGTCCTTCTTATCTTTTACTTTAAGTGTATCAAGTGAGGCTAGAAGGTTCAGAGTAACCTCCTTTGGTGTCTCCGGTTCCAATTCAATCAAACGGAATTTTGCAATTCCTAATCTCTTGTCTTGCCCAATATCCTGGTCAAAAACCTGTTTGAAGCCATAATGGACATCGCATAAACTAACCATAATGAGTAAATATATCACCAAATTAGAATATAATATGAAGAAAATAAACAAAAATAAATTCTCATTTTTTTTTTCACATAATGAGGGAGGGAGAAGGGACTCTAAACAAGACCACACTTTAGAAAATGCACCGAAATCCAAGGCAAAATGTCATTCTGTCAAGAAAACTAAAAGTTTTTCAAATTTCAAACATCAAAGCATGATATTCAGCAGAAATGCCATTATGATAGCATAAGCGAAAAGAGGAATAGAGAATGTTGTTCAGAACCTCTACAGTTAGCGCCTGTGTCTCTCTGTCTTCTACAATCAAGTCAAATGTTTGATTCCAAACAGGATTCAGGTTGTTATCGATTACTTTTGTTTTAAACTTGAAGAGAGGACGAATGTGCACAACCACATAAGGATCCGATTTTCCAATCATTTCCATGTTCTTTAAATCATTAGCTTTGACTACTGTAACTGTCAGCCTTCCCTCTGGTTTAAGCTCTAATTCACTGCATAACAAAAGGCGAAGCGATATTTATCCAAAATACCAAGAAATTCTTGACATCTAAAGTGAAACCAAAATAAAACTTGAGTTTTTTTTTTTTCTTTTTAGACTCCCACAACGCCAAAACAACACAAAGCCAAAAGTTTCAAAATTACCTGGTATCAACTGGTATACCACCAATTGGAACAACAATTCTGTGTGGCCACTGAAGCATGTCTGTGACAATTGAATTCACAGTATCCTACAAAATATGATAAAAGTGGAAACAATTTACAACATTAGTGAGTGTATCCAAGAATATCAAAATAAAGCATGTGAACATGCCAAAGACGTAAAAACCAAAATCAAGAAAACTCACATCAATCATATCTGAAATTCCAGGAATTGCTGTTAAGCTTCCACCAACAGCCTTCAGAGTGTAATCAATTCTAGGCTTTGGCTAATTGAATTTAGGAGAGGAATCAGTGATTTCAATGGAAGTATATAAAGGTAGATTCATCATGACTATAAATGACTTACTACTTCACATTCTTCGGAATTTTTTATTAAAGTGACTTATAAATATCATTACTTAGCAAAAGTTGAATGGAACTAAAGAAAATTTTTGGGAGTTAGAAGGGAACCAAAAAGGCTGGAAATAATAATCTTTGTAGCTAGCATCATTAACGAAAGAAACAAGTTAAAAAAAAAGGTCCTAAATGGTGTGAGCTGTGCTGTACAACCGTTTCTTCCTACAACATAGCAAGCTGCATGTGTCGTGTATCACAAATTAACCCATTGTTTCCAAAAACATCCTGGGCGGTTTTTTTGACTAAAACATCCATATAAACCCTAGTACACTTGCAATTCGTAAATTACTCTAAAGGTACCTCAGAAAGCAGAGCAACGACTACAGCAGAAATACAAGGTATCTCTTCAGCAAGCTGGAAGATGACACGAATAACAGTGAAAACTTGAAGATCCTTCAACTGCATCACAGAACAATAAACTAATAGTAAACCATAATCTCATGTCATAAGATTTTAAATCTAAAGATGGCAAAAGGAATATGTTATGGTATAGTGTTCAACCATATATTTAGTATTCATGTAAAGTTTGAAAGGTTGTTCAATGCACCTACCTGAATTGGTATTGAAGCAACAAGTGCAGCTTCAACACCTAAAATTATACTTGGATCACCGCCCCACCGAAGATCAATATCCATTGTGATTTGACCTTCCTTAAGGCTCTGAACACGAATACCTACATTCCATAAGCAATCATGCAGGTAGAAATGCTTAAAAGGAGGATCTCACAACAGTCTATAGAGAATTTCAAAACAATCAAATTAAGCGGTAACATAGCCCCTGGTCACAAACAACCATCAGTTAAATACATTTAGTCTCATGGTCTAGAATAACCAAGTTAAAGTGCCCCTTCGTGCAAAATGATTGCAACATAAAAGTAGGCACACAATACCTCCACATAAAATTTAGATCAACTTCGGAAAAAGGGGAAATGTGCTCGAAGAAACTAAAAGGCAAAGGAAACAAACCGCAAAAGTGAGAGTTAAGAAAGGTAATTGGACAATCAGGCCCTCAAGAAGCTTGATTATCCTTTCAAAAGATACAAAGTTTCTTCAAGTAAATGGTTAATATAACTAAGAAGACATGCATATTGATATGACGTATGCGTTTATCTAGCATACTTATGTACATGGAAAACACCACTAGCTGAAAGAAGTCCATAACAGCTGTAATTATATCTTCTTGCTGAGAGATGAAGTAGTTATACCGAGTAAAAGCAAGCAAAATGAGGTCACATTCTTCGTTGAGTCATACCTTCAATCTTAGGAGCCACAGTGCCAAGAGACAATTTGCTAAACTTTAATGAAGTAATTCCCGGAGGTCGGTATTCTTCCAAGAGTGGTTCAACAGATTCTTTTATGACTGCTGATGCTGCCTGAAAATAACACATTAAAAAAACCTCTGGCTCAATACTTTAAAAATATAATAATCATTATGGGAAGCTATTTAAACTTATAACAGATACTTCGCTCTCATTTGTTCCCTTTCCCCCCCAAAAAAAAAAAAAAGTAAACATCAAAACTCAAAGTGGCTCCATGAGAATATCTGTAATTCCCTGAAGTAGGTGTATGTTTATCTACTACTAAAAATATTTAATTACAATTGCATATAAGACAATTTAAACTATTTCATTTCACAGAACATAAAAAGTGTCAAATAAGCTGCATAAATCTAATCTATTTTAGACATCTAGTTAAAAACCTCAGTTACACAAAAGCCACACTGCAAAGTTTCTTTGGCTTTACTAGCATAGTCTCTCTTCAGCCATCTTGAAGTAACAACTACTAAACATCTTATTGCAAAGAAGTAGTAGCTTACCTCTGCTACAGAAGGCCATAATTTGCTTAATTGCTTGTTCAGCCATTTCACCTAAAAGGTTCAACCACAGTATACGATGGTAAGCAACTATACAGCACGTCTTAATAGCAAAAATATAAGTTTTTTTTTTTCATATGTCAGACACAAAAAGATGTATCTAGTCTTTAAAGATGCATATTTTAGACACTAAAAGTCAATGGTAAGCTATTTTTTCAAGTATATGGTATCTAGTCTATAAAGATACATATATTGCCCTTCAAGAAAACTGAAATCATAAGTTAATTGTAAACGCTGGTTCAAAAAAAGGAAAGGATTTTATTATTTTTTCAAGTATAAGGTACAAAACAGAAACAGTTCATATTCCAAACTTTATGAGAAGAAAGAATTTGCACTTTACAAATGACTCAAGAGAAATTTGGTATTCTTCAGGTTGAATCAAGTGTACAAAAGCTTCATGTATTATATTTACTATCAATCACAGTAGCCTATGATAAGGTCCGCAGGAGTTCTAATTAATCTGACACCATTACACCAACCTGTTCAAACACAGGGAAAGATATCCATTCAGGATAATTATCACCGCAAATTTTCTTCAGATCATCTCTGTTGAGAGACCCAAGAACTTTAATATCAGCTGCCTGTCAAAGAAGACAAAATAATGATTGATAGGCATCCAAAATTTTGAACATGTCTTAAAGTTAAAAAGATGAATTAGTCACCAGATCTAAATAACCCTAGTGAACAGTTCAGCATCCATAAAAACAAACTAAAATGTAGACTCATTACCTAACAGACAACACGAGAAGTATGATTCTCCTCATTTTTGTATCAAACACCCAACATATATTAAATTAAACACAATCCATGGGGACATCATACAGTAGTAAGCATAGAAGACAATACTATAAAACCACCAGAAAATGCTCATTTAATTTCTTATTACTGCCCAACCATGTATAAATCAGATTTTAAATGAGAATGACAAATGTTAACTTAAAAAAAAACCCCTTCTTCTCCTAGAGGATGCTTCAGCGGAGACAGTTCCTTCAGGGAAATCCAAAATTAAACTTCAACAACTAACTGATCCATTTCATGAGAATTGTAAGGTTGATATAAAGCTATTGCTTAAATTTAATTCAACACACAGCACTTTTTGGCCAGGTTGGTTTAGGCGTGAATCAGATATGATGTCCACTGGCCTTAATTGATCAAATAGCAACTACCTTAATGTTCTGCACAACTTTCAACCCAGGCGATTCTAAGTTTCAAACTCCTACACTACAAAATTTAAGTCCACCATTAAAACTCGTAATATTGGACATTTAAACCCAAAATTCAAAGCAAACAGTTGAAACCATGGCCACTGATGGTTCGTAATACAAGGGAAATTAAAATGAATTTACTCAACCAGTTTTCAACAAGAATTTTAACGAACTGCGATCAATTTAATCGAAGGAATAAGAAACGGAACTACTCAAAGAAATCTAAGCAGATGAAGAACTTAAGCAAAAATAGGGAAGTAAGCATACCTTAGCGATTCGCTTAGTGCTTCGGTACCTCATCATATGACGCCAGCCAGCCATCAATGAAATCCCGAAGATCACCCCCATAAAAATCCCAGAAATCAGCCCCATTTTCCTGCAATCAAAACAAGATATATCTTGAAGAAACAAACAAAACAAATTCCAAGAAGGCAAGAAGTATAAATAAACTCAGTAAGCGTACAGCGAAAGGAAAGAGAGAAAGTTAAGTGAAACTGAAAGTTAGGGATCGGATAAGAGAGAAAAGGAAATTTACGTTTAAAATAATTCGCTTCGTCTTCTTTCTTTCTGAAACTTACTCCAAATTATTCAGTGATTTAATCTTTTAGAAAAAAAAATAACAGTATCGGTTTTTAATTTTGATACAGATCAGAACGTCTTTCTCAAACAAGTTGGATCTGCGCGAAAGATAAAACGAAAAGAAAAGATTGAAATTGAAGCATTCAAGTAATGTAGGCCAGGGCCGGACAAGAGCATCGGTGGAAGATAATAGAGAGAGACTTTTTTGACTTTAAATCTTCCGCATTAAATTTTCTCATGTTTTTCTAACTTCACGTCTG
>JBBYHO010000003.1:6398998-6420569 GCA_038382025.1 Adansonia gregorii | reverse complement strand
TTTTATTTTATATATTTTTATGTATAAAAATTTGAACATATCATTTACAATAAAAAGTATAAATTTTAAAAAAATTACTTCATTTTAATTTTTATATATTTTTTTAAATAATAAATTTTAAATTTTTTTATATTTATATATTCATTTATAATTCGGGTAAGGCAAAATTTAGTTACAACAAAAACCACAAAATAAAAAAGTTTGGAAGCCATCAAATTTGGAAGCAAAAATCTACGTGGCATCCGAGTATAACTTGCACAATAAAATTGAGAAAATGGCCTGTGGCCCGATGGCCTAATGCCTTTGCAGGATCCAAAATGCAAACATTGACATTATCTAAATATTTGTCGAAACGTGCCCGTACACTGATGAATAATAATTGATTAATTTGTAAATATCAAATCAGTGTGTTCTACTATTCTTCAAAATAGTAATTATAAATTTCTAACATTAAAATAATTTATGTTGTAGTTGGTATATATAAATTAAACTAATATTTTATTTAAAATATAATTATGATTTAAGTTTAAATTATTTTAAATTTAAATTATTTGTATTTAAATTAATTTTTATTTAAATTATTTTTAAATTTAAATTATTTTAAAATTTAAATATTTTTTGAATTTAAAATTATCGAATTTGAATTATTAAGTATTTTATGATCAGATAAAATTAAACTTATTTAAATTAAAACAAATTAATTGAATTTTTGAGATTCCTATCATAATTTGAGGGAAGTATATCTTTATTTTCTTCCTATCTATCGAGCTTTCCTTCCCCTCCCTTTTTCTTTCTTTTTTCTATTTTATTTAAAAAAAAAGTTGAGATTACGTGTTACTTTTCATCGTTATGATCTACTTTAATTATAGTATACTAATACAAAAGTAAAACGATGTGTTTTGTCACTTAAAATACATATGTATATATTATTTTTTGTACTCAAAACTCCAAACACATTTTTTTTTTTTTTAACTTTCGCAAGCAAAAAGTAATTAGCGAAAGAATCGAAATAAAGAAGTGAAATTCATTTATTTCAATTATTAAATTCCTTAAAATAGACACATTTTTCCTCATTCATTGTTTGATAGAAAAAAGAACCGAGAAAAAGAATAATTGAAGAGCTCCCATAATTTACGATTATATATTTCACTTTACTCTTTCCGTAATAAATACACATATGTTCCGTTTTCTTCGCTTAGAGTAGAAGCAAAAACTCATCGTTTGTTTTAGGTGTCAGATAAAAGGCAAAGACTTTTACTACCAAAGTACAATTTAAATAGGTAAAAGAAATTTTTTTAAAAGAAAGGAAGAGATAGTCTTTGGAGATATCATTTAACCACTTATATCCTTCCTTAATGTTTTTGACTGGGCAACCATAGGGACTAAAGAGGGCCTATTGCTGCTAATCACTTGCTAAATCCACCTTCTCTCTCGCGCCCATTTCGCCCCCTCTCTCGTCTTCTCCGATTCTCTCTTTCTCATTTCTTGAAAGAATTTTTTTCTTTTTTTTTCTTTCTCTAATTTTCTTCACTTTCTCGATTTCTTTTATTGCTCTTACTTTCAACCGATATATATTCAACAGGAAACTTCAAAGTTGAACCGACCTGATCTTTTTTTTTTCATAGGTAAGTTTTACACGTCACATGTTTTTTAAAATATATATTTCTGGAATTTTTCAAATCGGTGACCATTGAACTCTGATCTGTGCATTTTTCGCAAAATTTTTTTAACTCGAATTAGGGTGGATGGGTCTTTTTGTTTGTTTCATTATTATCTGCCGTTTTATTAATTTGTTAATTTCAGTGCCAATCGATCGATTCGTCAATGTGAGAAGAGATCATGTTCGTTCTTCATATAATTCGGGTTTTTTAATTCATATTTCTATTTTTGAATTTGTGCGCGCTGCGTTAGCTAGATCCGTGACTTCCTGTTATATCTCACCCTTTGATTCAAATTTGAATTGCTTGTATCAGTGCAATTTGAGTTAGTTGGACTATGTGATTTTTAATTAACAGGAGAGGAAGTTTATGTTCTGTACTTAATTTCTCAAGTATTTATATCGAAAGTAAAACGTAGGGAACGGAGGGTTCTGTTTGGTTTAGTTCAGAATAATTATTTTATCATTATTTTTTCTTCCGTGCTAAAAGAGTATTTTCTCATTGTTTCGATGGTTGTGCATCTTTAGTGTGAGATTTATAGTGTATTTAAGAATTGACTGGAGTGGCAATTAGTTCATCTTTTTTAATTTTTTTTTTTCAGGTGGATTTAAATGTAAATAATTCAAATCAGTACTTGCTAGGTCTTTAAGTAACAATACAATGGAAGAAGAGGAAGAAGAAAAGAAGTTAGCTGAAACTTCTGTAAGGCGTTTTGATACTTGTGAAGTTGCTTCTGTTGTGGAGGATAGGATAGTAGGACCTTATCAGGATAAGGTTAATATTACCGGTGGTGATGAAGCTATATTAAGAAACGATAATCCAGATTTACAGGAGGTTCATTCTGCAACTCTTGTTGGTGACGAGGACCAATTCGAGCCTGTTTCCTTAGAGGGTCAAGATAAAGCTGCTGGAGAGTCTCATGGTGGTCAGGTGGACTACAATCGGTCCTCAAATTCAGACTCTGAGAGATGCTCATTTGGCAGGTTTGAGGAATACTCTGAACATCTAACAACGACGTATGCCGATGATCATTCTACTTCAAGCCCTGGACCTGAAAGACAAACAGATAATGTAATTAAGCAGTCAAGCTCTGCAGCTGGCCTTGATTCTGCCTTTTATGCAGATTCTAGGTGCTCTCCCATTGGTTCACCAATAAAGCCTAAGCCAAAAGATGCTATACCAAACGTGTCTCCTGAGTTATTGCATTTAGTTGATTCTGCCATTATGGGAAAGCCTGAAGGCTTGGACAAGCTGAAGAATATTGTGAGTAGGGCTGAGACTTTTGGAAGCGGGGAAGATATGGAGAGCATCCCTTTTTTGGTTGTTGATTCACTTATTGCCACAATGGGGGGAGTTGAAAGTTTTGAAGAGGATGACGACAATAATCCTCCTAGTGTGATGCTAAATTCTCGGGCTGCAATTGTGGCAGGTGAGCTAATTCCTTGGCTTCCCTGGGAAGGAGATAGCGACAATCTCATGTCTGCTAGGACACGGATGGTTAGAGGCTTGCTTGTTATATTACGTGCTTGTACGAGAAACAGGGCGATGTGCTCTACGGCTGGTTTATTAGGAGCTCTTTTGAGGTCAGCTGAGAATATTTTTGCTCAGGATGTTGGCTCAGTAGAGCAGGTGAAATGGGATGGAATGCCGTTATGCTATTGCATCCAACATTTGGGGGGGCATTCTCTTAGTGTTAATGATTTGCACAGATGGCTTCAGGTCATTACGAGAACACTTACCACCATTTGGGCACCTCGCTTGATGCTTGCATTGGAGAAAGCAGTGAGTGGGAAAGAGTCTAGAGGACCATCGTGCACTTTTGAATTTGATGGTGAAAGCTCTGGTTTACTTGGTCCTGGGGAAAGTCGTTGGCCCTTTACTAATGGATATGCCTTTGCAACGTGGATCTACATCGAATCATTTGCAGATACATTAAATGCAGCGACTGCTGCTGCTGCAATTGCTGCTGCAGCTGCAGCTAAGTCAGGAAAATCATCAGCTATGTCTGCTGCTGCTGCTGCCAGTGCACTTGCTGGTGAAGGCACAGCACACATGCCTCGTTTATTTAGTTTCTTATCTGCTGATAATCAAGGAATAGAGGCATACTTTCATGCACAATTTTTAGTGGTTGAAAGTGTGAGTGGAAAAGGAAAGAAGGCTTCTTTACATTTTACTCATGCATTCAAGCCACAATGTTGGTATTTTATTGGATTGGAGCATGCATGCAGGCAGGGACTTAGAGGGAAAGCAGATAGTGAGCTGAGATTATATATTGATGGATCCTTGTACGAAAGTCGTCCCTTTGAGTTTCCTCGCATCTCCAAGCCACTTGCATTTTGTTGCATTGGGACAAACCCCCCTCCTACGATGGCTGGCTTACAACGCCGCCGCCGTCAGTGCCCATTATTTGCTGAAATGGGCCCAGTTTATATCTTTAAGGAACCAATTGGTCCAGAAAGAATGGCACATATGGCTTCTAGGGGAGGGGATATGCTGCCTTCATTTGGTAATGGTGCAGGGCTTCCCTGGCTAGCCACAAATGATCATGTGCAAAGAATGGCAGAGGAAAGTTCTCTATTGGATGCTGAAATTGGAGGTTGCCTTCACCTACTCTACCACCCCTGCCTTCTTAGTGGGCGATTCTGCCCAGATGCTTCTCCTTCTGGTGCTGCAGGTGAATAGTTTCATCTTAAATTTCAAGATATGATTTTTGGTCAGGAGGCTCCAAAAATGTCTGTGCATATGAAGTTCGTCCCTTTGTGTGGGTGTGCTTGTTTCTTATCCTATGCTCTTTCTTATTTATTCGTATTCCAGAATCAGAGAATGGTTTACAAGATTAAGGAGAGAAGAGAGATTGTTATTATCCATATCTCATTTCCCATCCTTCCCTCTGTCTGTACCACGCAGTATGCATCTGCTTTTATGGTGTGCTTGTTTGTTTTCCTATATCCCCCCTTCTCTCTCAGTGCACGTGTGAGTGCTGGAGGAAGGTCAGATAGCTTGTCAACTTGCATGAACGTGCTTGTAAATTCATCTACTTCTGTGGGCTTATCCGTTTCATTCTTTATATTCGTTTGGTTGACTTTTTATTTTTTTGGTTAAATTCTGTTTTGGACATTGCAATATATTTCCTGGATGAGTGGAGAACTTATCTATGTTTATACCAGTGTCTTCAATCATGGTTTTCATTTTTTGACTTCATTCTTCTTTGATCTAATCTCACACACCCCCCACCCCCTTGGAATTGGTTGCCCCCTTTCCTCAATGTATACAAGAATTTCTGTTCTTACTTAAATTGCCTATCTATCGAGGGACAGGTATGCTGCGCAGACCTGCTGAGGTTCTTGGGCATGTCCATGTTGCAATGCGGATGAGACCTGTGGAGGCTCTCTGGGCTTTAGCTTATGGGGGCCCCATGTCTTTACTTCCTCTGGTTGTCAGCAATGTGTGTAAAGATAGCTTGGTACCAACACAGGGTAGTCTTCCATTATCTTTGGCTACAGCGTCCCTTGCTGCGCCAATATTCAGAATTATTTCTGTTGCCATCCATCACCCTGGGAATAATGAAGAGCTATGTCGTATGAGAGGACCTGAGATTCTGTCTCGAATCTTAAACTATCTTCTGCAAACTTCATCCTATCTTTGTGCTGGAAAGCGTAATGGTACTGGAGATGAGGAGCTTGTTGCTGCTGTTGTTTCCCTATGTCAATCTCAGAAGCATAATCATGCACTTAAAGTTCAGCTTTTCAGTACACTGCTTTTGGATCTTAAGATTTGGAGTTTGTGCAGCTATGGGCTCCAAAAGAAACTCCTATCATCACTTGCAGATATGGCCTTCACAGAGTCATCAGTTATGCGAGATGCCAATGCCATTCAGATGCTTCTTGATGGCTGCCGAAGGTGCTATTGGATGATTCGTGAAAAGGACTCTCTGGATACTTTTTCTCTAAATGATGCTATGCGCCCAATGGGTGAAGTGAATGCTTTGGTTGATGAGCTCTTAGTTGTCATTGAACTTCTAATAGGAGCATCACCTCCTTCATTAGCTGCAGATGATGTCCGTTGTTTGCTTGGATTCATGGTTGATTGTCCACAACCGAACCTGGTGAGCTCATGTTGTTCTGATTTGCTTTCACTAAAGCCCTTGAAGATGTGTAATTCGCTTTTTTTTAGATGAAAGTTGAATGGCATATTGGTTTAAGAATGTGTATTATGTTGAGAAGCATGAGTATTTTTGTGATGATTGGCTATCTTTCTAATTAAATTAGCTTGTGAAAGCACCTTAATTTCTGAAGATCTGATGAGCTGTTCTTAAATTCCTTTTGTTTCTTTTCTGTAGAATTTTAGGTCTGTATAACTTTTATACTATTTGGGTTTTGGGTTCCCATTGTTGGATAGGGATATTATAAAGTGCAAGTGCGTGATGTGGTTATAGGCATGCTTCATATTTCTGAGCAATATCACAAGGCATCTTGTATTTGTGATTTTCTTATATTTTTTCTAGAAATGACTCACCACGATATTTTTCAGGTTGCCAGGGTGTTACACTTGATATACAGGCTAGTGGTTCAGCCAAATATGACCAGAGCTCAAACATTTGCAGAGGCTTTCATGGGTTCTGGTGGGATAGAAACCCTTCTTGTCCTCCTACAACGAGAAGCTAAAGCTGGTGACCACATTCCTGAAACTAGCACCAAGACTGATGAAAGCTTGTCTGTTCAAAGATCTGAACCAGAACTGGATAGTTCTGGTATGGTTCCAGGAAGTAAGGATGAAGGATCTCTGAAGGAGAGGGATCAAATTTTGCAGAAGAAAGATTTTGATTCTCAACCCCTTGATGGTGATATTGGCTTTGTGGCCATTTCTCCTAGTGTGAAAATAGCAAGGTTGTCATCTGTTACCGAAAACACTTTTATGAAGAATTTGGGTGGAATAAGTCTTCCAATTAGTGCTGACAATGCAAGGAATAATGCTTACAATGTTGATAAAAATGATGGAATTGTTGTTGGGATCATTGGGCTGTTAGGCGCTTTAGTAGCGTATGGTCATTTGAAATTTGGTTCATGTGCGTCTTCGGAGATGACAAGCAGCCTTTTTGGTGGTGCGCTTAATGATGCAGGTGGCAGTATGTTTGAAGATAAAGTTTCTCTTCTGCTTTTTGCTTTACAGAAGGCTTTCCAGGCTGCTCCTAACAGGCTTATGACAAGCAATGTATATGCTGCTTTATTGGGGGCCTCGGTATGATAATAATCTTTTGCTTTGATACTATCTTGACCTTGTTGATCAATGACATTTGTGCATATATTTTCTTACCGTTTTTTCAATGGAAAAGTTTATTGCTCTACGATTGTATTTATTTTCTATTTCTTTCTTTTCATTCTTTGTTTTTTAATTATAATCAATGTGTGGTAATTTTCAGCTTGAATACCATGCTCTTGATATTTCAACTTGCTTAAGTAGAAATATTATCTGCACTTTCGAGCTATGCTAGCTTCTTATGGTAACCTGCACTTGCATATAGCATTGAGTGCTGATGTCCTTTATACTACTTTTTCCCTTTAACTTCTTCAGATCAATGCTTCTTCAGCAGAGGATGGTTTAAACTTTTATGATTCTGGTCATCGTTTTGAGCATTTACAACTTTTGTTGGTTTTATTGCGTTCGCTGCCATATGCATCTAGAGCTTTCCAAAGCAGGGCACTACAGGTATGCTTGTCTGAATTTATTGGTTGCAGATTTTGTTTTATGGTGTTTATTAACTGAAAATAATCTCAATTAAAATATATACTTATGAAAACAAAACATAATTGAGAACAATCATCTGTTTCTCTTTGAGCTTGCATTTCTCATCCTGAATTCAACTATAATCGTATCTTGAGTTGTTGCCTTTTGTTACACACTTCTAATTTTCCATTATAATTTCTGAGCCACTTCTTTCTATGTGATTTCAGGATCTTCTGTTTTTGGCTTGCAGTCATCCAGAAAACAGAACCAGTCTAACAAAAATGGAGGAGTGGCCTGAGTGGATACTAGAGGTCCTTATCTCTAACTATGAGGTAATATTTTCCAACTTTTTATATTTTCTCTATAATGGGCTTCTTCCCCCTCTTTGTCTTTGATGTTCCATTGCAAATAAATCTGTTAGTGTTGTTCGTTAGGATTGGAATTGTAGAGTTTTCTAACTAGTATTTGGCTGTAATGAATAACTTTGAATGTACATATACTCCTCGTATTAATTATTACAGCGGATTGCTTGATTTTGTAGATGGATGCAATAAAAAAGTCGAATTCAGCAAGCTTAGGAGACATAGAAGATCTTATACACAATTTCCTGATTATTATGTTGGAGCATTCAATGCGCCAAAAGGATGGATGGAAGGTTTGTCTTTATCCAACTTTTCCACTATACTGTATCTTCAAATGTACATTTTCCCCTTCATTTCAAACATGGTAGCTCTATTAAATTTTCTGATCACTGTTTCTATTTTACAGGATATTGAAGCCACAATTCATTGTGCTGAATGGCTCTCTATTGTGGGTGGATCTAGCACTGGGGATCAGAGAATTAGGTATTGTCTGCTGAGTCCTCCATGATTTTCATTTCCATCTTGTCCCTTTTTAATGTGGTTGACCTTGGTTTCTTTTCCCTTTAGTGATATGTAAAAAAGGCTCATCTCTTTGTGGGAACGTCCACAATATGCACTTGTGTGGTACACATAATCACGTTAAAGGAGAAATCTAAAAGTTTTTGTTTACATAGATAAAGAAGCTGCCATCTTATAGAATCACTGAATCATTGGATTCTGTGCTTTGCCCTAAAAATATTGGTGATTTGACTTCAGTATGAAGTGCCAAAATGTGGAAACTTTATTTTTTGTTTTTTTTTTTTAAATACTTATAGCTAAAATTTTGGGGGCATCATGTTCTGGATAAAACACCATATGTTCAATATATTCACATAGGATATATATCAATGGCCTCAGTACTCAGTGATTATTTAATTTTGACTCACCAGTTGTTTTGCATAATATGCTCTACATGGAGCCTGTAAAAGTATTACTTCTGCAGAGTTTTTGAATAATTCTATGCTAAAATACTATTGGGAACTGTTTCTGTTCATCCTGAAAGCTTATCTGTTATCCTTTTTTTTTCCCCTTGATAAATAAGTATATACTATGTGGTTTTATTCTGAAGGCGTGAAGAATCTTTGCCAATATTCAAGAGAAGACTCTTGGGTGGGTTATTGGACTTTGCTGCCAGAGAACTGCAGGCTCAGGTAACACTTAGTTGTTACCAATTGAAATTTGATATAATATTGATAGCTTCTAACTTTTTTTAATTAACAGAGTTTCCTAGAAAATGAGATCTTTATGTTAGTTGAGATAATCATGAAGTAAAAAATTGATCCTCTTGTAACTTCCATATCCTTCTTTCATTTTACTTTTCACCCCATTTGCTGCTTTCTCTCAATTTTTTATTTTTCTTGTCATCGTCATTAATATATTATGTCTCTCCCACTAGAAGGAAAATTTTGGAATAATTCTTCATTGAGGTTTTCTTCTGTTGCAGACTCAAGTTATTGCTGCGGCTGCTGCAGGGGTTGCAGCAGAAGGTTTGTCACCAGAGGATGCTAAGGCACAAACAGAGAATGCTGCACAGCTTTCTGTGTTTTTGGTAGAGAATGCCATCGTCATTTTAATGCTTGTTGAAGATCATCTAAGGTTACAAAGTAAACTTTCTTGTGCATCACGTAAAGTTGATGGTAATAAATCTCCTCTTTCTCTCGCATCTCCCCTAAAGAATCAGTCAAATTCAAGGGCATCAATTGGTAGAGAATCATCTGAAGCTGTGGATGATAGTAGATCTGGGAATTCTGGTGGACTTCCTCTTGATGTATGTATATAATAATTTCAAAGCATCTATACTGCATAGTGATTTAAGTTTATTAGCTATTTGTATTTCGCAGCTGTTAAAATTCTTTATATTCTACTATTTACTTTATTCCCATAATTTCTACCTGGAACTGGACATGAGATGGTTATTCTTGTACCTGATTGTTTTTATTATTTTTTAGTTAACCAAAATGAATACTTATTGTAATGTCTAGTTGAGCATGGTTTTGACTGCCTTATTTCCCCCCCTTCATGTTCTGTTTCCAAACAAGGTCCTTGCTTCAATGGCTGATGCAAATGGGCAGATTTCTGCAACAGTGATGGAACGACTGACTGCAGCTGCTGCAGCTGAGCCTTATGATTCTGTCTCCTCTGCTTTTGTGTCATATGGGAGTTGTGCTATGGATATAGCCGAGGGTTGGAAATACAGGAGCCGTTTATGGTATGGTGTTGGCCTTCCTTCAAAGGCAGCTGATATTGGTGGTGGTGGCACTGGCTGGGAGTCGTGGAATGCTGCTTTGCAAAAAGATGCTAATGGAATCTGGGTTGAACTTCCTCTCGTGAAGAAGTCTGTAAGCATGCTTCAAGCGTTATTGTTAGATGATTCTGGACTTGGTGGTGGTCTTGGTATAGGTGGTGGATCAGGTACTGGGATGGGAGGAATGGCAGCACTTTACCAATTACTGGACAGTGATCAACCATTTTTATGCATGCTTCGCATGGTACTTCTTTCAATGAGGGAAGAAGATAATGGAGAAGACAACATGCTCATGAGGAACGTAGGCATAGAAGATGGAATGTCAGAAGGATTTTATCGAGGCAACATCATGTCCTTAGATAACAGTGCTCGAATTGCAGCAAGAAAACCACGGTCAGCTTTGTTGTGGAGGTATGTTAAACAAAGGCAAACCTAACCAATAGCCACTATGACATGTAAGTGTGCATATCTATGCACTTTGCTTTATTGTGGAGGTAAGTTAAACAGAGGAATCCTAGCCAATAACCACATATGACACATGTGTACATCTGTATGCACTAAAGTGCCCGTTCTCTCTCTCTCTCTCTCGACTTTTTAATATGCTTATGCACGTCCTAACAAACATGTTTTAGTGCTCTTTGACTGTGTAGTATTTTTTCCTCTTCATTTCCAAGATTCATTCACAAGGAGTTTCAGAACTTATTCAGTTTAATTATGTGCAGTGTGCTTTCTCCTATTCTTAACATGCCAATTTCTGATTCCAAAAGACAAAGAGTTTTGGTAGCATCCTGTGTTCTATTTTCTGAGGTTAGTTCTAATGAATTAGCTTAGTGTGAAATGGCATAAAACTATTTATTTTTTTGTTCCAATGGTTTCCTTCTTTATCAACTTTTTGTGGCATAGCAATATGTTGTCTTTTTTGCTAAGTTCTCATCTATTATCATATTCATTCTATCATGAAATCATAGTGGAATATTTAGTTTTTTTTTTTCCTTATGTTATCTATGGATATCTGGGTTGTTAATTGATACTACCAAAGTGAACTAAATGTGGTGTGTGCTGCAGGTATGGCATGCTGTTGGGAGGGACAGAAAGCCACTTCGAAAACAGTATCTTGAGGCCACTGTACCACCTTTTGTTGCTGTTTTGAGGAGGTGGCGACCACTTTTGGCAGGAATTCATGAACTTGCTACTGCTGATGGTTTGAATCCTCTTACTGTTGATGATCGAGCACTGGCTGCTGACGCACTGCCACTAGAGGTTACCTATCATTCTTAACTTCTTAAAAGAATCCCTTCTTTTAGAGTTCAAATTTGTCTTTCCTAGTGTCAACAGTGTAAACTCCCTGTCTTGAATATGTGTATTTGTGCATGCCATGCATGCTTCTCTGTTTGCATGAATCTCTTCAAGGATTCTGCATTACATTTTTTCTTTCTTTTCATCTTCCAATTATTGGTTCATCACTTAAGATTCTCAATTTGTCTTTTTTCCCCCTTCTTTTTCAGGCAGCTCTTGCAATGATCTCTCCAGCTTGGGCTGCTGCTTTTGCATCACCACCAGCTGCAATGGCTTTGGCAATGATTGCTGCTGGTGCTAGCGGAGGAGAAATTCCCACTCCTCTGACAACCACACAACTTAAACGTGACTATTCAATGCTTGAGCGTAGAACAACTAAGCTGCAAAATTTTTCTAGCTTTCAAAAACCTGTGGAGTTGCCCAACAAATCACCATCTCTTCCAAAAGACAAGGCAGCTGCAAAAGCCGCTGCCTTAGCTGCCGCACGTGATCTTGAACGCAATGCAAAGATTGGTTCTGGAAGAGGTCTCAGTGCTGTTGCAATGGCCACTTCTGCACAGCGGAGGAATGCTAGTGATATGGAACGTGTGAAACGATGGAATGGTTCTGAAGCCATGGCAGTTGCATGGATGGAATGTCTGCAACCAGTTGATACAAAATCAGTCTATGGGAAAGATTTTAATGCTTTATCCTATAAATTTATTGCAGTCCTTGTTGCAAGTTTTGCTTTAGCGAGAAACATTCAGCGATCAGAGGTTTGTTAATGGCTGGCTATCAAGATTGTCACTGCTATTTTTAGCCCACAGTAAAAGTTGTGCATTTAGACTTATCTACTTTTTCTTTCCAGATTGATAGGCGTGCACAAGCTGATTTAGTTGCACGACATAGGTTATTCACTGGGATTCACGCATGGTGCAAACTTATCCATTGCTTGATAGATATGAATTGTCTCTTTGGGCCTGCAGGGGACCAAATTCCTACTCAGGCATGTGAAGTTTTGAGACTTTTTGCTTTTCTCCTTCTGTATGGTATAAGTATATGTTGCTTGATAACTGATTCTGGATCTTCTTCTCTTGTCCAACATTTTTCTTTTTCTTTTATCATATGTCAAGATTTTCTGGAAGCTAGACTTTATGGAAAGTTCTTCAAGGATGAGACCATGTTTGAGAAGGAATTACCTGGGGACTGATCATTTTGGTGCTGCTGCTAATTTTGAGGATGAAAGTGATGTAAAAAGGATTCAAGAGGATGTCATAAGCTCATCTCTGGCAGCAGAAGCAATCTCAACGGCATTAGTGAATGAAGATGATGAACAGCCAGAAATTGATAATGTAGATAATAGAGCCTATGAAAATAACCAAACCGGGGAAGATCAGCCAGGGCTTTCCGGAATAACTGAACAACCCTTGCAGAAATCTGTAGAATCTAATGATACTAAAATTGCCAGTGAGCAAGACTTGGTCCAAAGTTCATCAGCAGTGGCTCCTGGGTATGTTCCTAGTGAACTTGACGAGAGAATTGTGTTTGAACTCCCTTCATCTATGGTTCGGCCTTTGAGGGTTATACGAGGAACCTTTCAAGTAAGTTTTTAAAATTGCATTTAAAATCCTTGCCGCATTGAACTTGTTGCTCTACAATGGGCTTTATAGTTCTTTGATTGTGATAACTCTAGTGCCATCACCTGGATGATTGCTTAAAGCCTTAGACTATGATAAATTTATGATGGCAAAAACTTCGGATATGATTTTCTTTACTTATTGTGACATGTCTGCATTTAACTCATAATAAGACCAAGGCAGTTGACTGATGACAAGAACCTTGTAACTTTTCTGGTATTTTGAGGGAAGAGTGGCTTTTTCTGATGTTAGTATTTTCTGTAAATTGGCAAAAGTGTGTGAACTTAAAGGGAATATAATTGTTAAATGCCTTTAAATGAGGACTACATGCTATCTATACAGGTGGTTAAGATTAGATCGTCTCCAAAAGGAATCTATTTGAGTTACAAAAGCCAATTCTAAAAGGTCATGAACTCTGCAGTTTTGTGGTCTAACTTGTTCTATAAGATGATTATTTGTATTAAAAGGAAAATAATGGAGAGATCTACCAGGATAGAAGGGTCCCACATTAGAATTAGATAGAGAACTTCCCCTGTAATTCTTTTGCATTAATTGGCATAGCCCTTGTTTAGGTCGCCAATCTAATTCTTTTTTTCTCCTGAAAACTCTTTTAGCTTTGCTACTCCTCAACCTATGGGGACTTCAAAACTAAGTAGCAATTAACATGTGTCACTTCCAACGTCAGATCTCTGGCCACTGAGGATGCCCTCATGCATCATTTATGATCCTGGCTTTCCTTACAAATTGTGAAATGTGAGCAAGGGGTTTTCTGTATGAGTAACATACAATCCTGATTTTATCTGCTGTCCCATTCTGCCCCATGGTAAATGACCGTGGCTGCTAGTTTTTCTATTGGTTTAGGATAAAAGTGAAATTCATTGAAAATGTTCTAAAACATTACTGGAAACCACAATTGCAAATTTATTGCAGCCTTTTCTTATACCTCCATATATATATATATATATTTATATATATTTACTCTAACAAGGAAAAAAAAAAGAAAAGAAAATCTTCTTCAAGCACTGAACAGTTTTCCTTTTTTTTTTTTTTTTCCTTTTTTTCTTTTTACAGGTAACCACAAAGAAAATAAATTTTATAGTTGATAAAACTGAAAGCAACATAGCAGTGGATGGTTCGGAAGGCAACTCTGAAGTGAGAAATGATGAAAAAGACCGTAGTTGGTTGATGATTGCTCTTCATCAAATGTATAGCCGAAGGTGATATGTTAATCTTTATTCTCATTCTTTATTCATGCTGGCTTTAGAAAATTTAAGCATCCCTATTATAGCTATTGGCTTTGTGCTACAAGCTACAACTTTTTTTTTTTTTTCATTTGACATTCTAAGTAGTTGTATTAATCATCACTAGACCAAGCGTGCCTAGATATTGCCAACCATCCTTGATTTCATATTAACATGCATGCAGGAGCATATTTGTAAACAAAGATGCCTGCCAAGAACATGGAATGAGAAAAATTATGGCATTTTAGGGTTTTTGTGAAGTGGCCTTTATTTCTGCATCTCGTTGTGCCTGTTAACAACCAGAAGTTTTCTACAAATTTCTCAATGTTCTAAACATGCTAATGTGAATTTCTCCACACTATACTGCAAGAGCTGGATTCGACTTGCACATGAGGATGTTGTTTGACTGTAAAATATAGTAAAATATACAATGAATTTCAGGTCCTCTCTCTGTTTTCTTATTGCTTAGTAATTTTTACCAGGATTTACAGAGATGTTTGATATTACATTGATTGAGAATGGTTATCCGTAACATAATGTTTCTTGTTGCTGAATGCGAATAGCGTTCACCTCTCATTTCTGTTTTTGCTTTAGCATTTGCTATTGCACCTCATTTTGCTGGTTTTATCTTTGCCATAGATATCTCCTACGAAGAAGTGCTCTGGAGCTGTTTATGGTTGATCGTTCTAACTTCTTCTTTGACTTCGGGGTATGTTCCTATTGGATATGCCTTTAAAATTTATTGTTTTGTGATTAAAAGAAGTATGCTTCTAACGGTTTTTAACCTAATATGTACCCCATTTAAGTCTTTTGGCTTTCTTATCTTCTGTTCTTTGTTAAAAAAATAATAATTGATCCAGAGTTCTGAGAGCAGAAGAAATGCCTACCGAGCTATTGTTCAAGCACAACCTCCTCATTTAAACAACATTTATCTTGCAACTCAGGTTTGCACTTTGCTTGGAAATTTTTAATTTAAAGAGGCCTAGCATGCGTGCACATATATACAGAGTGAATATAATTTTTATTTAAATTGAGAAGAGTAGAAAATTTACAGATATTTATGTCTACAAAATTGGGTTCATTACAAGGTATCTATGGGTGTAAATTTAGTTGCAGCCACGAAGATTCATTTTATTTCCACCTTTCCTGAACTTGCATATATTGTTTTCTTTTGTAGAGACCTGAACAACTCCTGAAAAGAACTCAGTTAATGGAGCGTTGGGCTAGGTGGGAGGTATGCGTTACGATATACATTTATAATTCACATGTAATAAATAAGCCGCATAATCACTGACTAAATTGTAACGCCAATGCAGATCAGCAATTTTGAATATTTAATGCAGCTAAATACATTGGCTGGGCGTAGTTATAATGACATAACTCAGGTAAGATTGTTTCCAAGTGTGCTTTTTGATGGTAATCACTTTCTTTTTGAGGCAGTGTTGTGCGTTTGTGCGTAATATCACTGAGCTACATTTTCTGTCGCTGTCTTTCCTTTTATTTTTACTTACAGTATCCAGTATTCCCATGGATTCTTTCTGACTACAGTTCAAAGAGTCTGGATCTTTCTGATCCTTCAGCATTCCGAGATCTTTCAAAGGTGGTTTGGCTTTAAATCCTGCTGGCACTTTTATATCTGCACTCTCCTTTTCCATCATTAAAACTTTGTGTATTTGCAGCCTGTCGGGGCATTGAATCCAGATCGGCTGAAGAAATTCCAAGAGAGATATGCCAGCTTTGATGACCCAGTCATCCCCAAGTTCCATTACGGCTCACATTATTCGAGTGCTGGAACAGTAGGTTCTCTATTCTATTTAACATATGTGGTTGTACTTTTATAGTGTTTATATAAATTTCTTGAACTAGGGCCACTGTTGGATGTATACCTGCAATCCATGAAGAGGTTTGATTTCTTTAGTTTGTTTCCTCATAATACTGGGGAAATTTTTATTCATGTGCATGTGTGTTTTTCCTTTCGAGTGTTTGTCTTTAAAAATTAAATTGCATTCTTTACTATCTTCTGTTTTATTATTCTTCTGTCAGCCTCATAGAATGTATTTTGCAAGATCGATTAATACCCTTTATAGAGCCAACATGTTTCTAGCTGTGCAGCTGAAAGCTATAGTTTATCTCCTTTAACGTCTTGTTCTGATTCCATGAAATTTACTCTAGCATTGTGCAGCTGCCATTTTACCAGGTTGTGTGCTTCATTTCAAGAGTAGTACTACTGTTTATATAGTTTTCGGCATTATTTTTCTGTCCTTAGAATTATTTGCAAGAATTAATTTGAAATAAGCGATAGCTGGATGGATTTCCTTGCTTCTACTTTCTTGTGTTTTATTCGTTGATTGAATTCTTTGATTATTTTCAATCAAAATTTCTTCTTTTATGGCAATTAGTCAATTAAGTGAAATTTACTATTCTACTTTGAGCTATAAATGCAAAATCTTTATGATAACTTCTGTGTTGTATCTTGTGTTTTCTTGCAGGTGTTGTATTATCTTGTTAGAGTTGAGCCATTTACAACCCTTTCAATTCAATTGCAAGGTGGAAAATTTGACCATGCAGACCGGATGTTTTCAGATGTTGGTGCTACTTGGAATGGAGTTCTTGAGGATATGAGTGACGTGAAGGAATTGGTATGTGTTTTTTGTTTTCTCTTTGGCATGAGGACATCATACTTCTCTTATGGAAGGAGTGAAGTACAATTTTATCTTATACCCTCTTATTGTTGCTTGTCTCTTCTTGCCAATCAGCTTTGGCTGCATTTATCTGGATTTGAACTTCAATAGTTATCAGAAAATTTTCTTTCCTTTGTATTTATTTTATTTTATTCATGTTAGGTTCCTGAACTGTTTTACCTTCCTGAGATGTTAACCAATGAGAATTCAATTGACTTTGGAACAACGCAATTAGGAGGAAAGCTTGGTATGTACCTGACTGTTCTCTTTTCATTATCTGAAAAGAAAAATATGCCAGTTGCGGCAAGTTCTGATTTTATTTATTCTTTCAACATGCAGATTCTGTAAAACTCCCAACATGGGCTCAAAGCTCAGTTGATTTCATTCATAAACATCGAATGGCTCTTGAGAGTGAATATGTATCTGCACATTTGCATGAGTGGATTGACCTCATATTTGGGTATGTTTTCTTTTACTTCCTCCCCTTTCGTAGAGAAAGATTGTTGATTTCCTTTTCCTTTGTAGTCTTCACTGTGATATTCTTAATAACAATTGTGCATGGCGATTCCTGTTTTCAACCTTGAGTTTACTAGAATTTACTCAAGTGCATTGGATTCTTCAGGTATAAGCAACGAGGCAAAGAAGCTATATTGGCAAATAACATGTTCTTTTACATTACATATGAAGGGACAGTTGATATTGATAAGATCTCTGATCCAGTAAGTTTGATATGCTATTTTTTTTTCTTATGTATGCTCTGTCTGGAAATTCTTCCTTAAATGTCTTACGCATGTATGTAAATAAAAGGTACAACAGCATGCTACGCAAGACCAGATTGCTTATTTCGGACAGACTCCATCCCAACTTCTTACCGTCCCTCACATGAAGAAGATGCCACTTTCAGAGGTTCTTCATATGCAGGTAGCAGTTCCATTTTCAATTCAGCCTTCCTGTTTTTAGCATTGTTGGTGTGTTATGTATAACTTTATCTGCAATAACTTCTCATATGATCTATAATATGGTCCTTTCTATAGCGGAAATCTTTTCTGTGAAAATTAATTTGTTAAAACTGATTCTGATTATCATAATGTCAGACAATCTTTCGGAACCCAAGAGAAGTCAAACCATATGCCGTCCCTAGCCCTGAACGCTGCAATTTGCCTGCAGCTGCTATACATGCATCTTCAGATGCTGTCATAATTGTTGACACAAATGCGCCAGCAGCTCATATTGCACAGCACAAGTGGCAGCCAAATACTCCCGATGGTCAGGGAACACCATTTTTATTTCAACATGGAAAGGCAACAGCAAGCTCTGCTGGTGGAGCACTTATAAGAATTTTCAAAGGCCCAGTAGGCTCTGGTTCTTATGAGTGGCAGTTTCCCCAGGCTGTAGCATTTGCTTCATCCGGGATCAGAAGCTCATCTATTGTTGCCATCACATTTGATAAAGAGATTATCACTGGTAACCTATTCCTAATTGCCGACTTTAAATTTTAGTTAAATATGATTTCTCTAGTGAACTTATTATTCTCACTTATGAACCCTAAATCAGAAATCTTTCTTTGAGATATTTGATGAGAATTTGCTATAAGTTCTGTTTTGCTAATTCTTTATTGCATTAGAATGCTTTCTTTGGTCCTGGAGTCATTATTTGGAATCAATGCTTCATAAATGCATCGCTGTCTGAACTCTGAAGGATAGTGGATGCTTGAATTGAACTTTGCTGGTCAACCCAGTGAAATAGGATTGTTGTAAAAAATGTGCTTATAGTTTTCTCTGACAAATCTCTGTCCATGCCTGGGTAAATGAGGGGGATTACGGCACCGATGGCTGGGGAAAATGAAAAAGGTTGGATGGCTAGCGTGTCTAAAACTATCCTGACTTCTCATAAGCATTAAATCTAATTTCTCAATTTCATGGCGGTGGAATGGGACAGCTATGTTTTATGATGATGATAGCAGTTCCAGTTTTATCTTGTGAACCTCCACAATATCAGCTGCTGCTGTTCAATACTTAAATATTTAGGGTTAAGAATTGGTCGAAAGGAATATACATCAATCACTTCTAAATCTGTTTATTAATCTCTAGTTTAGAGGCATGGTCTAATGAAATATTTAAAGGCTTTAAAGTGTAGGGTTGAAAATAATTTGAAGATATGTTATTGATTTAAGTACTTTCAATTACCCTTACCTTGAAATTGCCATCATAGCTTATAGGCCCCCCACCCCACTAGACTTCAATTTTGCTTGGCTGCTTAATCCATTGTTTACAAATTTTGTAGCACACGGGGACCTTTAATTTTGAAACTCAATAAATGATTGTCGTGCTTTGAATCCAACTGTGGGCACTAATATATGCATTTCTTGTAATATTTACTATCTCCCTGTATACTTCCTGGATTTTAACTAGGTGGACACGCTGATAATAGTATCAAGCTTTTGTCACCTGATGGCGCAAAAACAATAGAAACGGCTTTTGGACACTGTGCTCCTGTGACTTGCCTTGCTCTATCACCGGATAGCAACTATCTCGTGACAGGATCCCGAGACACTACTGTATTACTTTGGAGGATACATAGGGCATTTTCATCCCACTCAGGCAGCACATCTGAACCACCTGCTGGCACCGGCACACCAACCTCGACTGGTAGTGGTACTTTAGCTAACACCTTGGCAGACAAAAACAGGAAGCATCGGGTAGAAGGTCCTATACATGTCCTTCGGGGTCATCAGAGGGAAATTCTTTGTTGCTGTGTCAGTTCGGATCTGGGTGTTGCTGTTTCATGTGGCCGTTCATCAGATGTTCTGTTGCATTCAATAAGAAAGGGTCGATTAATGAGACGGTTTGCTGGTGTAGAAGCTGATGCTGTCTGCTTTTCATCTAAGGGAATCCTTTTAACGTGGAACCAATCGCAACATACTCTCAGCACATTCACTCTCAATGGGATACCGGTTGCAAGAGCTCAACTTCCTTCTTTAGGTGGTGTCAGTTGCATGGAAATTTCTGTGGATGGTGAGAGTGCTTTAATTGGAATGAACTCGTCCTTGGGCAACAATGAAGTCTGCAATAGCAACCAGGGATCAAGTTTGAATAAATCTGTTGAGTCTGAAGAAATCGATGAAAGAAACAGATTAGATATTCCATCACCTTCAATTTGCTTTTTGAATCTGCATACTCTGGAGGTATAATAAAATGTTCAAACTGATGCTATTATGTCTCATCTGCACCTTCGATACATAATGAATGCGCCCATGCTTGTCACTTCAGCTTATATTAATTTTGTTCTGAGGTGCCACCTGTACAAAGGTGCCTTGGGGAGATTAAATCATTTTCTCTGGGGTATGGGGTGGGTAGTTCTGGACTTCTTTCAATTTCTCCTTCTCTATGCCATGCCCAATATGAGATGAAAATTTTCTTCTAATATGGCGTTGCCTTCTGTCCGGTTCCTGATTTCTATCTTACGAATGTGTTAGAGAAAGAATGGGATATTCTTCTGTCCCCTTTCTACTTTCCCTATGTTATGCAAGAGGCGCGTTACACACATTCATCATGAATACGTGTCATCTTGCTCAAACATTGACCTGGATAAAACCTTCACATTTGCAGGTATTCCATGTTTTGAAACTGGGAGAAGGACAGGACATTACAGCTCTTGCTTTAAACAAGGATAACACAAATCTTCTAGTCTCAACTGCAGAGAAGCAGTTGATAATTTTCACAGACCCAGCCGTAAGTTGCACTAGCTTATCCATCAATCCTTTAGTCTAAATATTAATAATTATTTATTCGTCTATCTTGACATTGCTTAATGTTTGTTACAAATTACTCATTTAAAACCCCGTATTGTGCACCAGTGTTGTTGAAAATACTTGAATTCATGTTTTGTTGTTTTATTGGATGTTTAAACTAAATGTTATTACGGTATATATGTAGTTGAGCTTGAAAGTGGT
The DNA here is from genome assembly GCA_038382025.1 of Adansonia gregorii. Taxonomy (NCBI): domain Eukaryota; kingdom Viridiplantae; phylum Streptophyta; class Magnoliopsida; order Malvales; family Malvaceae; genus Adansonia; species Adansonia gregorii. Next base: position 6,399,755 of record JBBYHO010000003.1, on the reverse strand, counting down.
GGATCAGATGCTTAAGCTTGGTTGGGAAGGTGAAGGGCTCAGCCCTCTGATAAAGTCTTAGTCTTCAGTTTCAGCCTTTGAATCTTGATTGGTTAAAAACTGATTATAGAAGATGCAACCATTGAATGCCACCAGCGTCGATTTTATAAGAACAAGGGTGTGTTTACCTTGAGCAAGAACAAACAAAAGTCTGTAACACGACTTTCAGCGCCAGCTGCCTGCTCTTCTTCATGTATGTAAAATATGTGTATTTCTTTTCTTAAGTGAAACAACCCTACGATATATGATTCAATAGTTAGAGAGGGTTGTTAGGCAGATTCTTTTATTTGATTAGAGCTAACTTTATTACCATTTGTGATCCATGAGCTACTCGGAGGCTTGCCAACTTCATTTTTTGTTCATCAGTTCTTATTTTTTCTTTTTCTTATTTTTTTTTTTAATTTGAGAATGAACATAGGACAGCCATTCTGGCTTTTTTCTCCCATCTATTCTTTCAACTTCTTTTAATTTTCCAAGGCTTTTTCGGAGGCGTGTTTGGATGAGGTATTTGGATATATGGTTAGATAGCATTATTTCTCGTTCCATTATTTTTCAGTACATGATATTTGTCAACATTTACAGACCTACCTACGGATATCTGAAAATCATTTTCTTGTCCAACCTAGAACGGTGCGGGCTTCGGTCGATGATTTCTTCTACTGTTTAAATAATATTAAAAATAATTTTTATATTAATATATTAATATTTTATAATTAAA
>JBBYHO010000003.1:6380134-6393371 GCA_038382025.1 Adansonia gregorii | reverse complement strand
TAGTTATTTGTATCGCTATTTGCTTCTCTGACAATGTCAAGCTAAGGAACCAATATTTCGTAAGGAAGTCATTTTCAGAAAAAGAAAAATAACCCCAAGTTTCTTTTACAACAATGCACTGCAACAATGGCATCAGATTTAATGATCAACCCCATTTCTGCTAGTTTTCAAAAGTACCTCACGTGCCTATATACTTAATAATAGCACATAACGTCTGAATCTTATAGCCTTTCTTGCTATAGCATTTTATTCGATTACCTCTACGAGAAACCAGTTTTTCTACTTTGTCAGAACGGGAAAGAAATCGTAAGGTTCTACCTTTACTGCAAAGTGCAGCAGCATATTAGAGGGAGCTAATGCAAAAAGTAATATGTCGATAAAATATTAATTTTAGTTCAACAGACCGCTTATAACAGTTTCACAAACAAAGTTAAAGCACATGCATTGGATGGTATTTAGCTCAAAGTCTTAACTATGTAGATTGACAAAAGAATTTGAAACAGTCATTATATAGATTGGTTTACAAGGAAATTCATTGATCGTGTGTGTATATATATATATATATATTAATTCTCTATAATAACTAGTTAGTAATTTGCTGCCAAAAAAATGTAAACATTGTGTATTGAAAATAAAGCTGGACAAGAGTTTTATATATATATAATATATATCAGATCGAAATCAACTTGAATTTAAGTAATTAGTCCACTTTATAACGCTACACAAACCAGAAATTAAAGCAAATATTGGTGGAACTAATCTTATTGCAGCCATGAAAAAAGGTTCAACATTATCCAATGAATACTTGTATTTTATTTTTCATTTTGTGAAGCTGGTTTACTCCTAGGAACAGCACAAAGATGAAGGCCTCCTTTCATATGAAGAGCGAATGTTATTCTATAAGTTGCATCTTTGGTATCATCAGTTAATTTGAAATGGAAGTAGCGAATAAGGGCAATTGAGAATATTTTCATTTGCCAATAAGCAAATTCCTTGCCTAAACAAACTCGAGGACCCGCCTGAAAATAATTCCGAAACCAAAAGAAAATTCATCCTTAAGCCATTTTTCTGGTCGAAAATTCTCAGCATCTTCTGCCCATGTGTAAGGCATTCTAGCCATGACATAGGTCAGGTAGTTCACCTCATCTCCTTTCTTGACTTTAAGCCCATCGGGTAGAATGTTGTCCTCTAGTGAACACCTTCCATTCTTTAAGAACAGTTAGTTAATTACTGTATTGTTTGAAAAAGAGCTGAGCCCTGAAGACATTAATTTAATTCAATTAATTACCGTAGGGACTGCAGGATACAGCCTTAAAGTCTCGGTTAATAATGCATGAAGATAATGCATTTTCTCTAGAGTTGCAACGCTTATGCTTGTCATGAAATCATAAAAATTAGCATCATTTTCTTTGCTGCAAGTGATTTCTATCACTTCTTGGGCAACTTTTTCTTGCATCAATGGGTTCTTGCATAATCATAGTATTAGCTGTGGTGTCATTTCCGGTAACCATGAATCCAAAAATTATGTCCCTTAGATATTGATCGGTCATTGTTTCTGGATTCTTTTCACTCTCTGTTAAAAACCTTGACAATACGTCTCCTTTGTCATTCTTAAAGCCAAAACAAAACCCCGAAAAAATAGCACTACAAAACGAGAATTCATCCTTGACATCTCGTTTAAAAATGAAATTAAAAAGGAAAAAACAATACTTAAGGGCAAAAATATATGACTTAACACGATCCTGGTGCGTTGATAGCAGTTTCTTCTTGCTGGTTATAACATTGTGAATCAAATTATCAATGATTTTGATGTTCTTCTTGAGGGAAGCTTCAGAACCAATGTCAAGAGACCTTTTCAGCTTCCAAAGAGGATCAATGAAGCGCAAAACCTAAAAGTGGGCAGTTTCACGGTAATTTGGGTTTGGTAGTCGTAGAGACGGTTGAAAGAAAACAGTGTCCTTCACGGGGGCGTAGTTTGGATCATTGATGGATTTACTCGTAAAGATTTTGTTAACAACCACAAAAAGGATTAGCAAAACAAACAACAGTGGCAATGCAATCAACAAGAAGATAGTAGTTAGAAAATCCATTTTTGTAATGAATACTCTGAAATCAATGATAATCACCAGCCATATAATACCAAAGTATAATCCATCAAGAAATATTCCTTCATTTGTAAACTACAAGAAAAATCCAACATTCCTCTATGTAAGCAGCCAGCAAGACAGTGTCCAAGTTCATGATACAGATATTCGTTTTTCATTAGATCAACCTACTTTTTCCGCAGCTACTTGTTTTCAAAATTCTAAATAATATAGATAGGCTAGCATATATGATTTGACCAATGTCAACTACTCCACTTATAATTATATTAATTAAAACGAATTAACATTATCGAATGTTATCGTTCTTGCAAGAGTACAAAAGATGGTAAAATAATTTAAATAAAAAGTACGAAAAAGACTTAACACCAGCATTTGAAGGAGATGTTTAAGGAGTACTAAATAAATGTAGCCGCTTAACGCTAGTGTTTGGGTGGTAATTGAACGGAATAAAATTTGTATTTGATGTAATATTATTAGTTATAAATTTATAATGAAAATAAGAAAAATTTTTTATCAAAAAAAAATTCAATTGTTTTTATTATAATATAAAAAAATTAGGTAGAAGTGAAATTTAAAAGTTGATTCTATCTGTTGTAAAATAAAAATTATCTTTATAACGTCATTAATATATATTTTTTATTGCATAATTTTTTATTAATTTACTTATAGAATTGGTATTCCGCGTCAACTCAATTAAAGATTTTAATATAACCATAAAGCATATCCACTATGTAGATGGAAAAAATTATATGAAAAAAAAATGGAAGGGAAGCTATGTGTGGCTAATCTTTTTTTAAGAGAAGTGGTTAGATTTTTAAGGAGCAAGTAAGCATTTCTAAAAAGTATGTTATATATAAGAAAATTAAATTACATGAATATTCTACTATATTATTTGGCGTAAAAGATTTTATATGCTTTCTTTTTTTTTTTGTATTTCTTTTAAATGAATTGGACTTGTTAATTCATTCGGAAGCTTTATAAATAATTCGGAACAAGTGATGATTTGAAAAAAAAAATGTAAAATATGTAGATATTCTTTTTTTACAGTAAAATAAGTGTGTATATATATATATTTTTTATTTTTATAATTTTTTATAATTTTATTTATTTATTTTTAATTCATCCAATTCAGCTGATGCCATTGGCTCATGACAATAGCCTTCTCAGACAATGATTTGGCCCTTGGCTGCTGCGTTTTCCAAGCCTATCAATTCGGGCTCAAGTGTGGCATTAGATATTAATGAAGTGCATTATTTTGCAATTATCGATACAATAGATGACCCAAATTTACACAATCCAGTTCTCATGCTGCAGAGACCAGAAGGGCAAATTGGAAACTGCTCATGTTTTGAACATTTTCCAGCAAGCCATAATTCATGTTCTTGAAATTGGTTTAAGTTGTCCTTGGAATAGCACAGAGATGAAGGCCTCCTTTCATATGAAGAGTGAATGTTACTTTGTAAATTGCATCTTTGGTACCATCCGCTAGTTTGAAGCGAAAGTAACGAAGAAGGGCAATTGAGAATATCTTCATTTGTCGATAAGCAAATTCTTTGCCTAAACAAATTCGAGGACCCCCCTGGAAACAATAAGCAAAAGCCAAAACCAAAATTATTAGAATTTGAAACTACGTAATATATGCATATAAATATATGTATATTAAGAAAAGAAAAAAAAAGGTTCAAACATGAAATGATATGAATTTGAAAGGCGATTCGGGTTGAAAAACTCCGTTTCTAAGCCATCTTTCAGGTCGAAATTTCTCAGCATCTTCTCCCCAAATGTAAGGCATTCTGCCCATGGCGTAGGCCAGGTAGGACACCTCTTCCCCTTTCTTGACTTTGTGTCCATCGGGTAGAATGTCATCCTCCACTGCACACCTTACATCCTTGAAGTACAATAAATATACCATATCACACCATGTTATGGGGTTTTTTTTTTTTTAATAAAAAAAATCAACTTAGCATGAAATGATGAAAATTCCATGAAGTTTCTCAGTAAATATACCATAGGAGTTACGGGGTACAATCTTAAGGTCTCTGTCAATGCTGCATGAAGATATTGCATTTTTTGAAGACTTTCTTCAGTTATGTTTGCTATGAAATCGTCCAAATTAGCATAATTTTCTTCGCCACAGGTGATGTCGATCAATTCTTGCGCAACTTTTTCTTGTATCAATGGGTTCTTGCAGAGCATGTAAAAGAACCAGCACAAAGTATTCGCAGTAGTATCTTTACCGGCAATCATGAAATTAAAAATTATGTCCCTTAGATATTTATCACTCGTCCTTTCTGGATTCTTCTCTCTCTCTGTTAAAAACCTGGAAAGTATGTCTTCTTTCACATTCTTAAAGTCACCAAAAAAATAAAACTCTTTTAGTACTGCAAAACAAGAACTACTTATGTACGTTACCAAGATTAATTCATGACAAAATTAGAAGAAAATATGACTCACAAGATCTGGGTTCATTGCAAGCTGTTTCTTCTTGGTTTTTAAAACATTGTAAATAAAATTATCAATGACTTTGATGTTGTTCTTGAGGGATGCTTCGGAACCAATGTTAAGAAACCGTTTCAGCTTCCATAAAGGGTCAGTATAGCGAAAATACACCGACTCAGTGGCATCATCGAAAGCCTTAATAAAGGCACTTGCCTCTTTATTACTTGACAAAGTCATGCAATTCAAATCTACTCCAAACCCAACTTTAACTATCGATTCCATAGTGTATTTCATCAACATATCCTACACAAGAATTAAACATGTAAAATATCAGATCTCACTTAAAAGGAAAAAGAGAATATAGGAAGGATTGTATATGTTGATATTGGAACTATAGACCTGTTAGATGCTTGGTTATAAAGCAAGAATCGAGTGGATTAAGTCTGGGTTCAAGTTCAGCCCAATTTTGTTTGTTAACGAAAGAAATATGGTATGGGACTACTCACTTGGAGTTCAATTACTTGACCGGAAACTGCCAGCTCTGAAACTGCTCGAACCAATTTGGCAGCATTTCTTTTGAACACAGAGCAACTAAAATCTCGAAGAACTTTTGCTGAGAACTCATAGCTAGCAAGCTTCCGCTGCTGCCGCCACTTGTGTCCATCCACAGCAAAAATCCCATCGCCGAAAAGGTCTTCAAAAATTTCATGGTGATATTTACCCTTTGCATAGTTTTCAAATTTTGTTTTCAGCATGTGCTCTATATTTCGCGTATCGGTGGTGAATAGTTCACAACGTGATAAATCAAGCAACCTGTAAGTGGGCAGTTTTTTGGCAACTTGGGTTTGGTAGTCGTAGAGATAGTTGAAGTATAAGAGCTGATCGAAAACAGTGCCCTTCACTGGGGCGTAGTTTGGATCATTGATGGATTTTCCAGTGAAGATTTTGGTAACAAAAACTGACAGGATCAAGAAAAGGAAGAAAAAAAGCAATGCTATCAACAGGAAGATAGTGGTTAGAACATCCATTTTCTTTTCTAAATTACTCTGGAAGCTATGATTACCACTAGCCTTGTACATAAATATACTTCATAAGGTAATATTCCTTCATTCTTGAATCGGAAGAAAAATCCAATCCTCTACGTCACCACCAATACGTACCACTTGATAAAAGTTGGAGCTACTAAAAATAATCCATCCATATAGAATTGATTCTTCTTTAAAACAAAGCAAAAAAAAAAGTCTGGACTATTTGCTTGATGATAGTTTAATTTGTACGAATTAAATTTTTTTATAATTTTTATAATTTGGATTAATTTAACTTGAATTATTCATTAATGATAAAATATTTTTATTAAATTTAATTATAAAATATATTAATATAAAAATAATATTTTAATAATGTAATAAACAATAAATATTTTTTTTGCTAGATTTGAATTTTAAAAAATAAAATAATAAATTTTTAAACGGTCACCATTGGCGGTGAACAAGTCCTATCAGCACCAACGTAGCGTCCAATTTTTATGCTTACGTTTTATATGTATATATATGTAATACATATAAACGATTTTCAACATTAATCTGATATTAAAACAACAAATTGTTTCAAAATATATAAAAACAACGTGCAGGAAAGCTAGTTTATGATTATTTGTTAAATGCCAAAAAGTTAACAACTCTATTCTTATAATTATCTTAATTAAAATAAATTAACATTATTTAATTATTCCCGTTCTCCGAAGAATACAAAAGATGATAATAAAATAATTTAAGGGGAGAAAAACATAACACCAATAATGATATAGATAAATAGTAGTAAATAAATGCTAGCCACTTGTGTTTGGGAGGGATATCCTACTGGATAAGATCATCTGCACAATCTTAATTACTGTTTGGATACAAATTTGGGGCGGGGGAAGAGCATTGTCCCTTTTGTCTTGCATGAGAGGGAAACTAGAAATCACATTTTTTGGGGTTGCAGCTTCTGAAAACCTCTTTGGCACAAATTCTGGACTCGTGCAAGATCAAGAGAAGGGTTAAGGATTGGAATCGAGAATTGCAATAAGCCGTCAGATTGTTGGAGATGAACGTCAGTAGTCATTATGTTACTTAGAATGTCATGAAATGCATTCATCTATGCGGTATGAGAAGAACAGAACAACAGGATTTTCAAGTAGCGGAGTCTGACACCCGACCACCTTCTGATTCGGGTGAAGAGGGCAATTTCAGCAAGACTATGGGGGCTTAGGAAAGTGGCTATTGATGCAGTTAAGATTGATCTTTGTAATGCGTGGGGCTGAGTCCTGCCAGAGTGCCGTGGCTACCAGATGAGCATCCCAATGTATGTAGCAGCTTGGCTACTTTCTTTGAATAAATAAAATACAAATTATCCAAAAAAAAGCATTACAATGAAAATGAGGAAATTTTTTTTTATCAACTCATATTTCAAATTTTTATAACAAAGAAAATTAAAAATTTCTGGATTTTAAACTTGGATTTTCACTTTTGAAAAAATTATGAATATTTATTTTTATTGTTTTTGCTATTTTTTTTTTTGGTCAATGAACTCCAATTAAGACGATAATTTTGAATATAATTAAAGATATGCATAACCACTACGAGGGTGGGAAAGAACAAATTGGTATGGAAAAAAATTGGAAAATAAATTACGTATATGTAGCATTTTAAGCTAAGTGGTTAGATTATTATAGAACTAATTTATTTTGAAAAAATAGATTATATAAAAAAAAATCCCTGCCATATTATTTGACATTAATATATTTTACGTTTATTTTTGATGAAATTTAAAAACAATATTTAAAAAATTAAATGAAATAATTTCTAGATATATATTTTAATATTTAATTAATTAAAATAAATTAATAAAGATTAAAGTTTAAAAAAATATTAAAAATAAGTCATCTTTGACAGTCGAATTGGAAAGGGATTATATTTGAGTTGCCAAATTCAGCCCATGTACTTCATGATCCAGCCTTTCCCCTGCTGCATTTACTAGCCTATTTAATGTCAAATTTTGGGCTCAAGCTTAGAATCAGATACCAGAGAAGTGCATTATCTTGCGATCTTCAAAAACAATAGATGACCAAAATTTCATCATTAAGAAAAAAACAAATCAAATTCAAACAATCCAGTTCTAACGCTGCGCTTGCCAGAAAGAAAAGCAAATTGGGTCAGATCATTTCTTGTAGTTTGAACATTTTCCAAACGAACAATATAGTTCATGCTCTTGAAATTGGTTAGGTAGCCCTTGGAATAGCACAAAGATGAAAGCCTCCTTTAATATGAAGAGTGAATGTTGCTATGGAAATTGCATCTTTCGTATCATCTGCTAATTTGAAGCGAAAGTAACGAAGAAGTGCAATTGAGATTATCTACACTTGTCGATAAGCAAATTCTTTCTCTGAGAAAATTCGAGGACCCGCCTGGAAACAATATGCAAAACCCAAAACCAAACTATTTGGAATATGAAATTACGTAATATATGCATATATATATATATATATATATATAAAAGAGAAGAAGATAGGGTTCAAAGTTCAAACATGAAATGATATGAATTTGAAAGGCGATTCAGGCTGAAAAACTTCATTTTTAAGCCATCTTTCAGGTCGAAAATTCTCGGCATCTTCTCCCCAAACGTAAGGCATTCTACCTACAGCGTAGGCCATGTGCCCCTCGGGCAAATGTCATCCATCATTGCACACCTTCCATCCTTGAAGTAAAATAAACAATACCATGTCATATCCACGTTCGTCATATCTGCAACCATAATAAATATAAATGTAACACTACCAAAAACTAATCCGTGAATTAATACAAAATTGAATAAAATTGTATGAGGTTTGTCAGTAAGGATATTTACCACAGGAATTAGAGGGTACAATCTTAAAGTCTGTGTCAACGCTGCATGAAGATATTGCATTTTCTAAAGAGTTTCATCAATTATGGTCGCTACGAAATCATCAAAGTTGGCATCATTTCCTCCAACACAGGAGAAGTCTATCACTTCTTCCGCAACTTTTTTCTTGTACCGAAGGGTTCTTGCAGAGCATCTAAAAAGCATTGGCAGTAGAATCTTTGCCAGCAATCACGAAATTAACAATAATGTCTCTTAGATATTTATTTTCCTTGCTTCTGGATTCCTCTTTCTCTCTGTTAATACTTCGAAAGTATGTCTTCTTTGAAGACACTTCAGCAATACAAAACAAGAACTACTCAAGTAACAACTTTTGTTTTGTACTAATTTTTTTAAAAGAAAAATAATACTTAATAAAATGGAGTAAAATATACCAACCATCAGATCAACTGTTGTAATATTTAATTTTCAATTATAATTTTTTAAAAATAAGATTTTAGATCATGATCTTTTAAAATTATCTCAAATCATTTAAAAAAAACATGATATAAAATTTGAAGTTTAAAAGTTGTAAATGAAAATAAAATTTTGCAGAAAAGTTATGGCCGTGCTGAGTTTACTCAGAAAAAGGAGTATTTTAATTAGAGGAAATATAAATAAAATGCTCACAATAATTAACGACAAATTTAGATCAAAATATGACTCACAGGATCTGGGTTCATCGCTAGCTGTTTCTCCTTGTTTCTTAAAACATTCTGAACGAAATTGTCAACGATTTTGATGTTGTTCTTGAGGGATGCTTCAGAACCGATGTTAAGAAACCTTTTCAGCTTTCATAATGGATCAAAAAAGCGATAGTACACCGACTCATTGGCATCATCAAAAGCCTTAACAAAGGCACTCCCCTCTTCATTGCCATTCAAATCTACTCCAAACCCAACTTTAACTATCTGTTCTATTGTGCATTTCATCAACATGTCATGCACAAGAATTAAACATGTAAAACTATCGGATTACTTAGTTAAAAGAATAAATTAACACTGAACTAAGTGTAGGTTGCGATGCATGAACCCAGTGAACTAAGTTAGGGTTTAGAATTTAGTCTAATTTGTTTGTCAATAGAAGAAAAATTACATGGGATTACTCACATAGAGTTCAATTACTTGACCCGACGCTGCCAGCTCTGAAACTGCTCGAACCAATTTCGCAGCATTTCTTTTGAACGCAGGGCAAGTAAAATCCTAAAGATCTTTTGTCGAGAACTCATAACTCGCAAGCTTCCGCTGCTGCCGCCACTTATCCCCATCCACAGCAAAAATCCCATCGCCAAAAAGGCCGTCAAAAATTTAACGGTGAAATTTACCCTTTGCATACTTTTCACTATTCGTTTTCAGTAAGTGCTCTACATTTCGTGTATCGGTGGTGAATAGCTCACTGCCTGCTGCACCAAGTAATCTGTAAGTTGGCAGTTTCTTGGTAACTTGGGTTTGGTAGTCGTAGAGATATTCGAAGTATAAGAGCTGGCTGAAAATAGTACCCCCTCTGTGGGGCGTAGTTTGGATCATTGATGGATTTGCTGCTGTAGGTTTTGACAATGAAAATAAAGAGGATTGTAAAAAGAAAGAATAACGGCAATGCTATCAACAGGGAGATAATCGATAGCATATCCATTTTGTTTTCTGGTTAATAGTGATGTCAAAGCTATGATAAAGTCCTATAGACGACCAATTTATTGAAAAATATTTAATATGATATCTATTTTTTTTAATGACCAACCAGATAATCAAAGTTGCACCTATTAATAACATCATTAGGAAAATGATGATTTGGTAATTATCTAATCATAAACTAAAACATTTTTAAAAAAACTTAGATATTCATGCGTGGCACCACATGCCACTATATATTATACAGATGACATGCCACGTGGCCTTAAATTAAAATATGATTTTAAAAAATAAAAAAATAAAAAGAGAGAGAGAGAGAGAGAGAGAGATGGGAAAAGCCAATTGTCGACCATAAAGTTACAACTATATTCTCTATTACATGTTTTGAATTTTATGATTTTCGGAGAATGCTGGCAACTCCACTTATTATATGATAACTTCAGATGAATTAACATTATTAAATAAATTAACGTGCGAAAGACAAACTGCATGCAAAAATTAAAACAATAAAATACGAAGGAGATAATTGTAATGGATTTTGTAAATGATCTGTCTTTTAAAAATATTATGTAAGATTATTATATAAAATAGTATTTTTATTTAATGTATTAAAAATAATAAATAAAATTAATAATTATAAAATTTAATGTAATATTATTATAAATATATTTTAAAGACAACCGTTAACAAACTGTACCCCTGTAATAAAAAATGGCTGCCTCACGGCTCTCGTGCTGAGGGGCAATACGGAGAGGAAACACGCTACAAGGCAGATCGGGTCGCTTTATCTATTGTTATATATGATTTCCTGTTAATTACATTCTTTCATACATATACATATACATACATACCTATACATATACATATATATATATATATTTGAAAATAAATAATTTCTAACATGAAATGTTACGAATTTGAATGGCAATTCGGGTTGGAAAACTCCATCCTTAAGCCATCTTTCTGGTCGAAAAATGTCAGTATCTTCTCCCCAGATGTAAGGCAGTCTAGCCATGGCATAGGTCACGTAGTTAATCTCGTCACCTTCCTTCACCTTGTGCCCATCTGGGAGAATATCAGCCTCTTCTGCACGCCTTGAATCCTTAAGAGTAAAAGAAAATAACAAAGTGGAGTAGCTAATATATGGACAGACAGATGTGATGAATATATATATATATATATATCATGAACAAGTAGAATTGGTCATGAATAGCTAACTACTACTCCTACAACCCCACAAATAAAAAGATAACCCAAAACCAAAAATATGTGAATTCAGATTCAATTCTATTTGATGAAAAAAATTACTAATTTGAACTCATTCAATTGTTGTTATGACTAAAATCTAAATAAATCCGATTTTGAAATGATTCAAATTGAAATGATTAAAAAATGTTTTTCAAAATGATCTGAAATGAAACAGATTTCACTCTAAAATCTAATATTTTAAATGCAAAATGATCCTAACCTAATGATCCTAAATAATTTGAATATCAAATTAAAAAAAATTCAAACTTCAAATAATTTAAATTAAAATGAGCAAAAAAAATTATTACTCTATCAAGTGTTTTAGTCTAATTAATAAAGTTACCACTGGGACCGGTGGATACAGTCTCAAGGTCTCTGATATTGCTGCATGAAGATAATGCATTTGCTCTAAGCTAACAGTAGTTATAGTCGCCATGAATTCATCAACATGGGCGGTATTTCCTTCACTGTTAGTAACGCCCATCACTTCTTTGCAACTTTTTCTTCTATCAGGGGATACTTGCAGAGCATATAGAAGAACCATGAAATAGCAACTGCAGTAGAATCTTTTCAAGCAACTATGATATTCAAAATTATTTCCCTTAGATATTCGCCGGTCATTATTTTTTGGATTTTTCTCGCTCTCCATTAAAAGCCTTGATAGTATATCCTGTTTCACATTCTTGAAACCACCAAAAAAAAAAAAAAATTCTAATTAGTAACACTAAAGGAGACTCAATTATCCAGAATAGAATGGTCTATAGGTTCGTGTTTACCGGTAGCTAGCTCGGATTACCATAAACGTATGTCAATTATGGCTCAACTCATGTCGAGTAGATAATTTGATCTATAAACAAATCTAAGTTCAAAGTAATTAATAATACATTAATGAACCATAACAAATATTTTGTAATTTATTTCAAGTAAGCAAGAGACCACAAATTTATAGAAGAATATGACTCAAGCAATCTCCTTCGGAGGCCAGCAGTTCTTGGTGCTAATAACATTGTAAACAAAATCATTGACGATTTTGTCGTCCTCCTTGAAAACAGCTTCAGGGCATATGTTAAGAAACCTCTGCAGCTTCCAGAGAGGGTTTAAAAAGGGGGTGAATACCAATTCATTGGCATCGTCGAAAGCCTTCATAAACTTGGTCCCTTCATCACTTAGCTTTTCTAGGCTACTTAAATCTAGGCCTAACCCAACTTCGAATATCGAATGAAACATTTCATCACCATATCCTACAAGAACACAACTCCATGAAAGAAAATTGAAACGAAAACTTTAGGCAGACGTATAGATTCAATTGTTTCACTCACTTGTATAGGAATCGCTTGACCTGATGCCGCCACCTTTGAAACTGCTCGAACCAATGTTACGGTATGTTTTCTGAACACGGTGCAGCTAAAATCTATAATGGCTCTCGTCGAAAACTCTGAGACTACAAACTTCCATTGGTGCCGCCACTTGTCTTCATCCACCGCGAAAATGCCTTCATCCCAAAGATCTGCGACAGTTTCTTCGCGTTATTTACCCTTGACATATTTCTTGAAGTTTGTTTTTAGAATTTGCTCTATGTTTCGTGTATCGCTGGCAAAACGTCGCAGCGTGTTAAACCAAGTAACCGATAAGTGGGCTGTTTCTTGGTAACTTGGAGTTGGTAATCGTTGATGTAGTCGTAATACAAGAGCTGGTTGAAAATGTTGTTTTTCACAGGAGCATAGTCAGGATTGTTGACGGATTTGCCAGCGAAGATTTTAATGACGAAGAAGATAAGAATTGAAAACAAAAACAGAAGCAGATATGAAATCAACAAGAAGATGGCATGAAGAATATCCATTTTTTCTGATGAAAATTATGAGTAAATTCACGTCACACACACACACACACACACACACA
>JBBYHO010000003.1:6365903-6380034 GCA_038382025.1 Adansonia gregorii | reverse complement strand
CACACACACACACACACACACACACATACTTGAATCAGAGATTGCTTCATTTTTTTAGCGCTACTTGTAATATTACTTTAAACATTACGAAATACGTCTCTTTCGTAACCAGAGGAAAAAAGAAATCAGTAAAGATAGATGTACTAAAACAACTTACAAAAGACAAGGGAAGAAATTAATAAACTCAAAAGTGTGCAAATAATGGTTATAAATATATATATATATATATATATAAACCCCTAAAAAACCTTATCCTTACATCACATTGATCACAACTATTGAACGAACAGGGGATAAATAAGTTGTAACTATCCATAACTTCCGTTATGATAGCCATGGATGCTCAGGATTGCAATTTTCCCTTGATTCTTTTTTTTTTTTTTGAATTTACTAGTAAACATTTTAAAAGACCTTTTTGTCTCTTGTAAAGAGACTTGATAATCCATATATTCCTTGATATTTGTATTATTTTGTCATACCATAATCTATTTAAAACAATCGTATTTGAAATATTTTTTGTTCAAAAAATTTAAAATATTATATATTTATATAAATGAATATATTAATAATTCATATTATATAAATTTTAATATATATTTTTTATATTTTTATCATATTTATATTATTTTTTATCACATTTTACGTTGTATTTTAATTATTTTTTATATTTCATATTTCAATATATTATGTAATGGAAACTCTATATTTTTTTTGGGTAAAAAGTTCAAATTATGAATACTCAAAACACCGAAGAACCAATAAAACTAATTTGCCTGTCTGTAGTAATTTAAGAGCTAATAATTGTCACCATCTTTCCGAACCTGATTATCGCAATGCAAGCTCTTCACAGTATTGGCCCGAATCGAGCCTGCCTTAAGCCAGCTCAACATCGGTCCATGGGCGCCATTACAACAATCCAAGATCCCATTTAAAGTTGGCCGAGGATAGAGTAGCCCAAAGTGGTTAAGTAACATCGGGTCTGACCTATAATAACCTACATACACCCCATGGCTTTTGGGTTTTGATCACCCCTAACTGACTTCAAATATTAAAAGATATAATTTCAATATAAAAATAAAGAGCTGCTTGAACTTGAAGATTGTTTTAGATTGCAACAAGAATTGGGATGGATGCAATAATGCTTCAAATCCTTTTAGAACCATTATAAGTAGAGGTTATCGAACATCCACTAACTAATGGCAATTGCAGTAAAAGATAGCATATAGAAAACCCAACAGGGAAGTTAAGTACATTGGAGTAAAATAAGTAAACCTATTACAAGGCCAATTGTTAAATCAGCTCATCAGATTTTGCGCACCTAAACACGCAAAAGAAGGCACCCCTTTTTTTCCTTAACAAGATTTTCAATTCAACAATTGGCCACTGAATTGGTACTTGAAAATGATGTCAGATATCTGATCAAAGAAGAATTCCAGGCATGAAGATGACACCTATATCCTAGTTTTTCTTTAGAAAGAAACATCTCAATCAAGTTGGCAGAAAAGTTGAATCCAAAACTCTAAGGTTAACCTTCCAAATAAGATCACATCAAGAATTGTTACCATTCTCGAAGACGGTGATGGTGGTGTCACTGATGGTAGTCTCACTGCTGCTGCTCATAGTACTCTTTTCCTCTTGTGCAACGAGCTGAGGACTTGGAATTGAAATAGAAAGACTGGTGCTCAGGGCTGCATAAGCGGCTTTGCTGGCTATTGTTAATCTACTAGGTGGACAATCAACAACAGTGGGAATGGCAACAGGCTGAGAAACCTCCGCGTGCTTTCTTGCACCTCTGTGCATGTGCCGTGCACAATACTTCTGATCGGGAATAACATCCCTGCTGCATCTCCATCTTTTTCCATCTGTCCTTCTGCACCTCCCCGGTTCAAGTTCTATTTCATTTTTGTAGACACGAGAGCTGCTGGAGCCTAGAACTGAAAAAAAAAAAAAAACAAAAAAACAAAAAAAAAAAACAGAAAAAGTCATTTTAATTAGAATCACGAAAGGTCCTACAAGATATTAAAATGTTACCTTCAATGCTGGCATAACAACACAAAGGTAAATTATAACTGATTCTATTCAAACAATATCAGTACGTAAGCACTAATAACAACGGTTATGGTATTTTTCAGCATGTATATTGCAAGCATGAAGTAGTAAAACTGAAATGTTTTAGTAAAAAAGGTAGAATGACATGAAAATGTTCTCCTTTATCAAAAAGCACATTCTAAAAAATCTTTTGGGCAGCAAATCACATGCTAAAATATAAGGCTGCAAATAATGGGGGCCATCAAATGATTTATGCGAGAAAAAAAACCATGAACCTATGCAGTTTAAGCAAATTCAAAAGGCTTATATATTAAATGATAGATACAATATCTGTTTTTATAGCCAAAAACAGAGAGGGGATAGGAAGGTGCCGGAAAGGAGCAGCGGTAGGAATCTTATAACGAGAACATTAATTCAGTTTTTATGGCACTACCTTGAAGAACGCTTTTCGGAGAAAAGCCCACACCTGAAGATATATTATTACCAACAAAGGCCTTGTTTCCACTCTTGCTGCTTCTGCTGATGATATTATTATCACTAACACAGAGTTTCTCTTCACCCTTCTCACTAGTCTTTGGGGAGTTTCTGTTCCTTTTGCAATCATTTTTGTTGTTGTTCTTCATTGCAGTGATGATGGTACTGCTTGTTGCGGCATTGGTAGAAATGGTCTTTTGGATGCTGCAAACATTGTTGCTGTCTATAGCAGTGGCCGCAGTGGTCTCATGGCTGGTGCTGGTATCACAGGAAGACGGATTCATGTATTGAGAAGTCGCAGGTGCAGAAAGGTTTTTCGAGTTCTCTGATATTTTGACTGAATCTTTTGATGATGTTGAGTCAGGAAAAGTAATTTGAGACGGTTCCACAGGCTTTCTTGAACGCCGACAACCCCTATGCATGTGTTGCTCACAGTACTTTTGATCAGGAATCACATTCTTACTGCACCGCCATTTTTTCCCATCCGTTCTCCTACACCTCCCTGGCTCAGGATCCATCATTTTCCTATAATCAAATCCTTGAGGACTCACTCCTACAACTGAAACGGTAGAAGTTCATATTCTTCATCCAAATTCACATTACTCAAACCAAATCCTTCAATTGAAAAACACTGCTTCAACGTCTGTAAGGCTAAATTTAAACTATTATACATGGACAGGATTCCTTCCATAATATAACTTACTTTCCTTGTGCAAGGAGACTCAATTTTCCAGGAATAATTGAAATTTAATTAATAGTATTTAACCAATTAATTAAAGAGAGAGAGAGAGAGAGAAAGCATCTCAAATTCCAAGCCTAACAAACATCAAAACAATTTTTTCCCTTTTATTTCAATAATTGAACATCAATACATCTTTAAGTGTTTGTTTGGCAGGAAAATAAAAAAAAAAAGAAGTAAAGATGAAAATTTTGTTAATCCAATGGTAGAGACTTCATCCAATTCCACTTTCCTACTTCATACTGCAGCTTAACTAATAGATTAACAAAATTCTCATTCATGGCCATTTAAATCTTGCTACCAATCAAAACTTAAATAAATGTAAGAACAAAAATACAAAATAAATTAACCTCAGTTTTTTAAAACTATTAATCTTCGAACTCTCTGGTAAAAAGGAATTAGGGTATGAAATTTTCTAAGAAATTCGTGAAGCAAAAAGCAAACAGAAAACAAAATCAAACGAAAGAAAAAAAAACTGACTCAGGCAAGGGTTTAAAGTTAAAATGAAGAAAGCGTACAGGTCGGATACGGTTCATAGATACCGCCATGAGCAGAGCCAAAGGAGGAAGCAACGCTTTTCCGAATAGGTATAACAAGGTTAACCGGAACCGGGATTCCACCCGCTAAGTGCTTGAAGATAAGCGCTTGTAATTGCAGCTCATGCAACTGAGCTGTGGTAAACACACGCTTCCCGTGTTTCATCATGGGTTTCTCCGACATGTTCCCATCAATCCCCAGTCCCAACGTGATCGACGGTGATCCTTCCTTCTCCTTCTCTTTCATCTTCACCTCCAAACTCCCCTGGGTCCCGCTTCCACAACCACCTACAATAAACAAGATGCTCAAAAATTAATTAATCAGCCACAATAGTTAACATCCTCAAATTTCAAGGCTCCTATACATATATATAGAAAGAGAATACCAGAATCCGGAAGAATTCGGCTTTGAACCGGTTGAGCATCCATTGACGACAAAACAACACACAGATTCTTTATCTTAGAACTTACAGAAAAGAAGGAAAAATTGGTAGAGAGATACGAGAAAACCGAAAGTGTGAATATTTCAAAAGGAAGTTGCTTGCCTTTTAACTTAGACATGATCACTTACTCGGTCTAGTTTCACCGAGGCAGCGACGGAGTGTGACATAAAGTGAGGTTAAACGCGTGTCAGAATTCTGACAATGTCAGCCTTTTTCGCAGTTACTGCAAGGCAAAATTCAGTTTCTTTAACATTTTCATTGCTTCAGAAAGGTCAAGCTCACGTCTCAATATCGGCGTTTGAAAGGGACGATCCAATGACATAGTGAAAGAGTGGAGCTGCCACAGACGGTGACAAAAGTGGTCGTGTGTCACAAGCCTTGTCAGATTTGATTGCCTTGCACTACCCATGGGCAGAACAAGACACGTCACCGAGTTTCAGTTATGATGGGTCCTACTTTAAGCAAAGTGGCTCGGGGCCCCGGTTCTGCATGTCAGCAATGACAGGTGGACAGTTGGCAACACAACCAAAAGTCCGATGGTTCCTTGCCTGCGTTTTCGTTTGCAATTTGTTGGATTGGATATTTAAGTGTCTGAAATGATGTCTGCCTTTAGACCCATATCAGCTGATCTTAGACCTGATTTGAAGCTCACCCTACTAATGACAAAGATTGAGAAACCTTTTAGTCCATAATAGTCCATTATAATGAGGGCCAGATAAATCTACCCTATAGCCTTGGGCTCAAAAATAATATTCGGCTTATAAGGCCCATTTAGCGTTACTGGTAATCTAACTTTTGAGTTGCGACGTCGCATTAAAATCATAGTTTAACAATTTAAATTAAAAATATTAAAAAAATTATAATTTTTATAATTTAAAAATTAATTTTTTGATAAAATGATTATATTATTCATATATTTCTAAATCTTATTATTTTAAACTATATATTTAGTTTTCAAACATGCTTTTTTTAGTCTAAATTTTTTCTAACCACAATGTTAAACTAGTGAGATGAGTTCTAATTTAGTTAAAAAAATAAAAGAATTTGTTTATTTAAGAGTCGATTTGGTATAATTCTTTGGAATCTAAAAACTCTAATTATCGAATATGATAATTTTACTAAAAAACTTAATAATTTCTCTGGTACTAAACATGATAATTTTCGGACAATTAAGTGGACCAACTATATTTTCCTTTAAAATATCTTAATGGAGATACATTGTCATTTGTTACATGACATCCAATTAATGGGAAACAATCTTTGCATACTCCCCCTCTCTGTAATTTACGCTGTGATGCTACTTCGTTGATCTAACAGGTAAATTGCCTTCGCAATAGCTTGGCAAGCCTATGTTATTTTTCAATCTCTTTCGTCTAGTTTTTTATCTTTGTCAATCATCACCACCAGGTGAAAAATGTATGCTCCCTGCTTTATTGCCAAAAGATTAAATCTTGCAAATGAAGAAATATTCACTTTTCCACCCAATGACAACGAAGACAAAAAGGAAGAGAAAGAAAAAGATGATATTTAAAAATTTTATTGCGCTCATAATTTTACAGCTAAAAAGTTTAGGTGCATTGCTTCTATTAGAGGCATGAAAAAGATGCCCCATCAATAAGTGCATTCATGCTTCTTTTACAGTGGTCTAAGCCAAAAAGTGCAAGACACATAAAAAGTTCACCAAAAAAAATTAATTAGCTACCTTAATTATTCGTGTTAGATATAAAAATATTTGAAACGTTATTGAAAGAGAAGTAAGTGCTCTTCAAGCAATCTTATTACATTCTCGGACATATTTTCATACTTGTTTTCCGAGAAAGTGCTTGAACTATCACTGACTTGAGTATCAGAACATGAATTTTTATTTCTTCCGTGCTTACATGTCAAACTCAACTTCTCCTGATAACTCCATAATCACGATAGCTCAAAGATTTCTGCTAAATGCTATTCGGAGGAGGTTACTAACTGCACTAAATATGAAATCAGCAATGTTATGTTGATTTTCAACTAAATGCTTGCCTGATAAAAAATGTATGTTCTAAATTTTTAACGGAATTTCAACTTTAGAGCATGAGGGGTCGATGCCAAGCCATGAGCACATATCCATGCACAGCTAGAAAGCAATTTCTACTGCATATGTTAGTATTGAAGATTTGCATTATTGTTGAATCCTTTTTTTTTTTTGGGTTGCTGTAAATAATAAATATTAGAATTATTTTATAGGACATTTGAGGACCACACTATGAAGACCAAAAAGGAAAGGTTAAATAGCAGAATATAGATGGTCGAGAGAACATGAGATTCATATGGCTGGGATATGGGAAGTGGTCAAGTGGCATGGGTTACAAGCCGTACAAAAGGAAATTCTTTGGGTGAATGATGAAAGTTCTTTATGCAATTATTTAATGCAATTGAAATTTATGTTAAGAAAACACATATAATTCAACGAATATTAACTATAACTACAAGAATTGGATCGGACATTTACCTTCCGTTGCCATTTTCAAAGGAGTTCCTTCTGCGTTCCTCACACTAGGTAGGTCTTGATTTGAAACTCTTGGCCATTTTTATATTTGGTTTCGCCTCCTCAACTTTCGAAGTTCAAAATTAACCACGAATTGACCAATGGTTGAACTTGAAGCAACCTGAACGAGTAACCAAGCCAAAGCCAACCCAAGAGACGTTGCCACTTAACCTTTGGGTTAATAGCCGTTACAAAGCTCGTTCCACCAACCATCACCACATCATAAAAGGCATAACGGATAGCTTTAATGTCGTATAATCTAAAGGGCCAAGTCCACTCACTAATATAAAAAAAAATCTAGACTCTTTTAAGTCTACCTTAATCTAAACTCCTGCCTGATTCATTTATCAGAAACAAAAAAAAAATTATATTTAATATTTATACGATATTATTTTATTAAAAAATTTTAAAAATAAATATAAATAATTTAATTTTTATAAAATAACATCATATAATCTAATAAAAATTTATTTATTAATGCATCAAATAGAAATATTTTGAAAAATATAAAAAATTAACATACGTTTATATGCACTCGTTCAAATTTAAAAAATAAAAAATATTATAATTGTTACATTGTTTTTTTATTTTATGAAAATAGTTAACTTAAAAGTAATAATTTTGTAAAAAATATTTTAAATATTCAATCAACGTTTATAAATACATATTAAACGAAACAAAAAATATTATACAAACTCTTTCAAACCATTAACCTTGTTAATCCATTAGATCCCTAAATTGCATCAAATTAGAGTATGTTACATGCATATATATGTATATATATAAACTAATATTAATATAACTAGAGAAATGGAATTGAAAGCTTTTCAGTTTACCCGCAAACACAAAATCCTTTTATATTTCCTTTCCAGCTGTGGCCAAAGCATGCCTGACCCATCTCACGTGGCCGCGTCTCTTTCGTCTACTAAACCATAGTTTCATTTTAACCCTGATTAAGGTTCTAACCTCCCCAGAATTTCCTTTTTAGCTCTTCTTCGCCACATTCTCTCTTTCTTCACTGGCTTAGCTCTGCCTAATCTATCTCTTCAGCAATCACGATGGGCGCATTTCGCCAACTCAACTTCTTCCTTCTCACGCTATCTTTAGCTGTTATTGCAGCCAATGCCCACAATATAACTGCCATTCTCGAAGGTTTTCCAGATTACTCTGTTTACAATAATTTCCTCACCCAAACAAAGCTGGCCGATGAGATCAACACGCGAGAAACAATTACTTGTCTTGTCCTCAACAATGGGGCTATGTCTGCCCTCACATCCAAACACCCTCTTTCCGTCATCAAGAACATCCTTAGCCTTCACGTTCTTCTAGATTACTATGACCCGCAAAAGCTCCATCAAATCTCCAAAGGCACTACCCTCACTACTACTCTTTACCAAACCACCGGCAATGCCCCCGGAAACCTTGGTTTTGTCAATATCACCGACCTACAAGGTGGAAAAGTAGGTTTCGGCTCCGCCATTCCCGGCTCTAAACTCGATTCCTCTTACACCAAGTCTGTTAAGCAGATACCCTACAATATCTCTATTCTTGAGATCAGCGCTCCGATTATTGCTCCGGGAATCTTAACGGCTCCTGCCCCGTCGGCTTCTGGCGTCAACATTACCGGTTTGCTTGAGAAAGCCGGCTGCAAGACTTTTGCCAGTTTGCTTATCAGCAGTGGTGTGCTTAAGACTTACGAGTCAGCGCTTGACAAAGGGTTGACCATCTTTGCGCCGTCCGATGAAGCTTTTAAAGCTGAAGGTGTTCCTGATTTGAGCAAGCTCACCAATGCCGATCAAGTCTCGCTTCTAGAGTATCACGCCTCGCCAGATTACAAACCTAAGGGAACATTGAAGACGACGAAAAGCCCTATTAGCACATTGGCGACTAACGGTGCGGGAAAGTTCGATCTGACAGTTACGACCGCCGGCGACTCTGTCACGCTACATACTGGAGTTGGCCCATCCAGAGTCGCCGAAGCGGTTTTTGACTCACCACCTGTCGTCATTTTCACCGTTGACAACGTTTTGCTTCCTTCTGAGTTGTTCGGCAAGTCGCCGTCGCCAGCACCTGCTCCGGAGCCAGTTTCTTCACCTTCACCGACACCTTCCGTGTCTCCGAGTCCATCTCCAGTGTCTGCAGCTCCGTCACCACTGGCCGCTTCACCACCAGCTCCACCAACCGACACTCCCACCGGATCCCCGGCTGATGCGCCAGCTGGATCGTCGGAGAACAGCAACTCGGATAATGCTGCAGGTCACGCGACTGCTCCCCTGTTGCGCACTATTACTTTCACTGTCATTGCCGCTGTCGTTTCTTCAGTTCTCTTGTCCTAAATCGATATTATGAGGGTCTGTTAATTTTTTTTTTTCATTTCTGAGTCATTATTTTCATTAGAGAGAGTTCTTTTTCTATTTTTTTAATTTATGGGGTTGGGATGTGGGAATGAAGGTAAAAGCTTGCTGGCAGCTTCTTGGTGTGAAGAACGGTGCTTTTGACCTTTCTTCTTAGACATTTTTTCTTTTTTGTCAATTTGCATTTTCTTAGTGTTTATTTATTTAAGAATATTATTGGCTGCCCTTTATCATAAATTTAAAACTTGCAAAAAGTGATTAGATTATTGCGATGGTGTTGGGAAGTGGGTATCGATGGCAGGATTTGGGTGTTAGCGCACGTGGAGAGATTGTGGTGATAGGGCCAGAAGCTTTAAAAGCAACAGTAGTGGTGAGTATTGTAATTGTTGGTGGGGAGGGAGGCTTGATACAACAAGACACAAAGTGCTGTGCTGTGTACTTTGTGGACGCAAATGAGGAGGCCTTAAATGTTGTGCCAGTAGGTAAATGCTCAAGTTGTGAGCGGTCCTGTTCGGGGCCCAAACGTTTTGTTCTTTCAAGCTCAGTGTATATGGTGGTGGAGTGTGTTGATCAATATCATGAATCGCACCGCCAATCGCTCATACTCTTCCATTTTGTTTGGAAGCCATAGTCCCACCCAATTACCAATTCTATTTCAAATGAAAATCATGCCAATAGGGAGACTTGTCAAAATGGGTTCTAACCGCACGTGTATGGTGGTGACAAGTGACAACGGCTCCAACGGGCCTATGGTTGATCCATGCTGTCTGATACGATGGCAATACGATAAACATGATAATAACATTCTTGTGATGCGTATTGTTATGATTAATGTTTGCCAACAGCAGCAGTACAGTTTTGCCAGTTAAATCATTGAGCTCAAGAAACATTTAACTCCAACTCACACTTTTACTACGAAGTTGTTGTCAGCAGGAAAAGGAATTTTAAATTACATATGGCACGTAATTCAGGATGAGGATGAACAGTGACACAGTCACTCCTGTCGAAACCTAGACAAACCTCCATGCAATTTGTCAGAAACTACTAATCCATGAACGATTTCAAAAAATTCATGGTAGACTGTATTTAGGTAAATAAAACCTTAAAAAAAAAAAAAACTGTTTACGATTGAAAGGCCTCATTGCGTTGTAGCAAACCAAAGGGCTGAAGCCCAAACAAACAATCTCTTCATTGGGCCGGGTGCCCCAAAATCAAAAGTCAACAGCCATCGATAGCGAACTTCTGTCCTCTTTTTCTGCTGACTCGAGTTTAAACAAAAATGACACTTTTCAATATTAGACCATGTAATGTTTTTTAAGTATATATTATTAATGTATTAAATACAAACTTAAAAATTTTCTTATAACTATAATTGGCTTCTTTTAAAAAAAATGCAGTAGGGCGTAGCCCGTAGGAACGTTTCACATCTGAGTCCAACAAGGGTTCAGCTGAAGTAGCCATTGGCCCAATTGTTGTGTAGCTGGTAGCACCGACATTGCCCAACCTTTTATATAAGGCACCATCGGAACCGCTGTCCAGAATGATCTTTTATAACAAAATAATTCTTAAAGCCTCTAAGCCCACGAGCCGGGAACCTCCATCACTTGGAAGTTGACATTAATATCATGTCTGTTTTGTTTGTTCATGTCTTGATCAGATCAGGCAGATAATTTTAAATTTCATTCAATTTTGATTTAGCTACATTATAGAAGGATGTTAGGGCGTCAAAATCCCCGCCATTTTCTTCTTCTATTTACTTCGTTCACTCACTCACAGGCTGCTGTCGTCAATGGCCACGAAAGAAGAAGAAAAACCGGAGACAACAATTTATTCAAAGCTCAGTCCTAGCCCAAAGAGAATGTGTCCTATTCGGCGTCGTTACCGCCCTAGCAAAACGATATCTCTCCGCCTTCTAAGGTGCCGTTGAGTCCCAAACATTTCATTATCTCAGCCGCGGCCAACATGTCCTTTCCGCCTCTCCCAACCAACGATCCCGACGTTTGGGGCGTTCTCACTGCTATCTCTAACAATGCCCGCAAACACCAGTAGGTTTCCCTCTTTTTAAACCCTGAACCCTCTCTCTCTCTCGCTCTCTCTCTCTATATTTTATTTTGGTTGTTAAAATTCCTTTTTTCAGAAAATTTTTAACTTTTATTTCCGTCATATTCTAAGTTGTCGTTTGAATCTTTTAGGATTAAATTGTCTGACTTGTTAAAGCGAAGTGAAAATTTGCTAAAATTGCATGAGGAATTAAACAAATGAAAGAAACGATCAGACCGGAAATTGTCAATTGTAATTATACAATTTAAGTAAAAAGTTAATGAGGAGATCATTTTCTAGGGTATGAATATGCTTTTGCCTGCGGATGAGCACTGTCTTGGCCGATTGGTAAAGGATACAAGTTTTCGAAATTCAGTTAGTGCGGTACATTGCAAAATATATAGGAAGAGAGTGACCAATGAAGGTGTGCCGCAGTCGTCCAACTGTTATGCATCAGTTTTCTTGAAAGATATGAGTTTAATGCACTGTTTATGATTGTTAAGGTGCTGTTTATGATTTATTTTGTTGGGTTTTTAGTATTTATTAATTTTGATTGTGTTATGCCTCTCTTTGCAGCACAAATGGGACGTATCTTAACTGGGAGAGGTTGAGAAAGAATAATCCTGAATTGAAGATCCAACATGGAGACATCATTTCATTTTCTGCTCCTCCACAACATGGTAATACTAATGCCTGCATTATTCATCATGACTTTTTCTTTTATGTCGGCTAACAAGCATGCGAGTGTTTTTTGTTCCTTTCATTTGCATATGAGATTTGAAGCTTGGAATGCCTTGCAAAGTAAGTAATTATCCTCCTGGTTACAGAACTTGCTTTTGCACTTGTATATCGAGAAGTTCCTAGCTATGTTGACTCAGCAGAAGGTGCATGTGCAAAAAGAAAAGCAGGTATATCTACAAAATGTTCATGCCTTTTCTGTTCAGACTTCCGTTAAATTCACATATATGTACTAAAAGTTCATGCCTTTTCTGTTCAGACTTTCATTTTTTATCAACTCTTTATTTTCTATTAAACTTTCCATAAAATTGATATAAACATCACTGAAGAATAAATGCCATGACTTTCTTCAATTTTTTAAACTATAACAAAACAATTTACTGGTGTATGTCCAAATCTGTAATTCTAATAATGTCGGTCACAATATTAATGGCTTGTTTTAGGCACATTTTCTTCCCTTTAATTTGCTGTTCCTGTCTTGTTGAGGAAAGATGTAGTAAAGTACTACTATGTGAAACAGATCCCCCTCATAAACTTCAAATGTTTTATTGGTCATCCCATATTGCGCAGATGAGCTTACCCATGAAAAGAAAAGACTAAAATGTATTGGCATTGAGGCTCCTGAGGTTCCTATATCTCTTAATGATTTTCAGAGTCTTCAGCAGTCAAACAGGGTATCCTATTATGGATTCATGGTTCTAGTGACTGCTCAAACAATTAAGTTCTGTCACACAATAAATAATCCTGAGAAATGATGAATGCAGGAACTTTAAGAAGCAATTGGAAGACCAGGTGCTTACAATAGATACATTGCGTGCTGAGATCGTGCAACCGTTGAGCGTCATGAAAATGTATGCTCTTCTTATGGATTATGTCCTCTTTTCAATATGTCTGTTTTTGGGTTGCTTGAGTTGGTTTAACTGAGTATCTATCTGACTGAATACTTGATTTCTGTTAATGGTATAATTCGAATTGATGCATTCCGCTCTGATTTCATTCGGTTATTGTTAAATTTGGTTATGGCTAGTCGCATCATGAAAAATATATAGTAGTATTTATATTTAATCATTGTTAACAATCAGTTAGTTACTCTAACTAGGTTCAGCTGGGCATAACCTTCTATAAAGAGAGAAAAGTAATATGCAACATGTTGTTAATGATATTTCATGTGCGTCTTTCTGTTTTTATGCCATTTCTTGCATTTTATGTCATTTGTTCCTCCTTTTGACCTGTTACTTTTGTGATCCTTGGTGATTCAGAATTCAGATATATAATCATCTACTTCTGCAGGCAATCAAAGAGATAAAAGAATCAGTTAATTCTTACCTTGATCAGATCAAAGAATTGACAATTTTGTTACATGGTAAAGAAAAGGAGCTTGTAGAGGTCAATAGGATATCAGCTGAACAAAAGCATACTATTGAAGACCTTAATGAAAGACCTTGTGCTTCCAGGCAATCGTGTACTGAAGCAAATGAAAGAATGAAGAGGTAAGAAATGAAGGATTTATAATTTTTGCCAATTTATGGCACCAAAGAGAAGAGAAGATATAATGACCCTAATTCATACTTGTAGTCAGAAGGCATCTATAGCTGAACTTAAGGTTCTGCTAAACGAAGAGCAAGACCAGAGACGAAAAGAACGAGAAAAGGCTATTGTTGATTTAAAAGAAGCAGTGCAAAGAGCTCAATTAGAGGCTCAAGAGGAACTGCAACGACTATCAGATATTTCTTTAAAGCGAGAAACATAGCAACAAGAAGCAATTAATAAGCTTGAGGTCAGAAGGAATTCCTTCATTTGTAATATATTTCAAAAGAATTGAGAAGTGAATTGTTATGCATCTCCATTCTTAGGAATCACTGAGAAAGAGCGCAACATAAGTGGAAGGTTTGGCGTCTAAACTGGTATTGTCTGCATGGCCATCTAAATTTGAAGTGTAAACTCATGATACCAGTATTCCATCTAAACTCTGAAAGTGTTGTTTCTTAATTCCTTTATCTTCAGCAGGAAGACACCAGGCAGAAATTGGCATGCGTATATAGTATGAAATCTTGTTCATCTTGCACGTTCGTATTAGATTTTATCCCTCTCTGTTTTAATTTATTTATTTGCATCTCCTTTTCAGTTTCCAATTCGTATGCATTCAACATTCTTTTTAATGTACATAGTGTTTTTCTTTCCTGCCCTTCCTCAGAAATCACTGAGGACAAGCATGATATTATAGAATGCTTGGT
>JBBYHO010000003.1:6332749-6343463 GCA_038382025.1 Adansonia gregorii | reverse complement strand
CGATCGATTACCATGCGCAAAATTAATCAATATGTTTACATACTATTTAGTATTTCTTGTATTTTATTAAGAAACAAAAGAACCCCGATAATTTAATATACAGAATTTGCACTGGACTCCGAAGCATCTGATTTTGATAGAATGAATATATCCAAAAACAATTCAACAGTTAGCTTATACTTTATACAAACTCCTTGATAAAATCTAACGTGATATTAATTTAGTTAAAAAATTAAATTTATAAAATTTATATAATATATTAATAAAACTATAAAAATAATTTAATAATTTTGAAAAAAAATAATTTACCTATTTTTTTAATAAAAAAATTAAATATAGTTTAATAATTTTATTTATTTTATTATTTGAATTATTTTCATGGGCATGCAATGACCAAATGTCTAAAAAGACGTTAACCAACGTCATTATTGTTCTTAAATACTACTGAAGTTTAAATTATGAAGGCATGTGGATGACCTGGGTCGGATATTGGCTGTCGGTCAGAATGATAAGACACGCCACCTTGGTAATTGCGTACCCGGCGAATTCATTTATAAATATATGTTTTTTCTTTGTGCGTTTGAATTACGGGTAGAAGCATTCACATTTCGATTTATTCCTTGTGTTTTAAAATTTATATGACATTTGAA
Source organism: Adansonia gregorii (assembly GCA_038382025.1). Classification (NCBI taxonomy): domain Eukaryota; kingdom Viridiplantae; phylum Streptophyta; class Magnoliopsida; order Malvales; family Malvaceae; genus Adansonia; species Adansonia gregorii. The sequence goes on along the minus strand of JBBYHO010000003.1, from coordinate 6,342,813 downwards.
ATGATTTTTATAAAAATATTATATTTAAAAAATAATTAAAATTAATTTTAATATTTAAAATTTGAGTTGAATTTATTTTTAATTATATAATATATTATTTTATATTTAAATAAATAATGTAATTTAGATCATGTAAATAATATTGTTGTGTTAATATTAAAACCATGTTAAATTGTTTGTCTTAAAATTTATCAAAAATAAATTTTTATAAAATTACTAAAAATTAAATAAAATTAATATATATAAAAAATTGATTGAATTTGAATTACGTATTTACAAATTTGAACAGCGAGATAAAACTTGAAATATAAATTATAAGATTAAACTTAAATTAACAAATATAATATTAATATCATATCTAAATTCAACTGGACTTGTGCAATTTCATTTTGTTGAGAATAAACAAGTTAAAAAATGCAAATTTATTGATCATGCTTAAACTTAAGTATCACTTATCATTTGACAAGCAGCTAACTTTTATGCATAGAACATCTCATATTTACGTATTTATATTTTTCTTTAATTTTAACTATGCACATTAATATATAAAAAAAAGACTATGCAACATTAAAACTTGGTTTTTTGCCAAAAATATTAAACCCTAGCATATTGACCAATTTGTTTTCTAACCATTTGTTTAAACATAAATGATAAATGATTATTGGAAAAAAAAAATAAAAAGGGCAACATTTGCCAATGAAGTCATTCATTATTTCCTTCTTGTTTGTCCTGCCTTTTTCTCTTTTTTTTGGGTGCTTTTATTATGCACCTATCCTACATTCATTAGAATCATTAATTCACCGTCTTCCAGCTTAAGTATCTTGCTTTATAAGCTTTTTTTAAGGAATCAATTTGTCTGATTACGCCTCAATTTTTTTTCTTATTATGTAAATATAAACATAATAAAAATTATTAAACATATTAAATCTTATACATTAAGACATTGCATATATTAAATACACTATATTAATTACATATAAATATGCCATACGTTTTTATTCTAATATTCTCTTATTACAATTTGTCGTCTTCTCTTCCTCTGGATGCATTTCGTGAAAGAGATAATTCCATTTATAAAAATAAAAATCAATTGGGTCGAAAACACATTTCCATAGAATTTACTGGAGCAATTACTTTCTTACAAAATTTTATGATTTGGCCTTTTTTTTTTCATTGTATTAAACAAAAAAAACAAGATGTTCAAAACGACGAATAAGCTCCAATTTCAAACACAGCCGAAGTCGGTGTGCATGGTAAGATTAGATACGCGGTAAGAAAACAACAGAAAGAGTTGAAGGCTTCGATCGTGATGGTGAGAGACGAGACGAAGGACATTCCTGTCATTTGAAGAAACTGCTGCGCTGGCCACTATACGACCAATGGTCGGAATTTAAGCGCCCCACTAGATCCAGTACCAATAATGTTAGTTTCTGGATCTGATAATAGTATATAAGGTTATATGTGTAAAATTTATGTAAAATAATAAAAATAAAATATAAATATATATTTTTAATATTTATAATATAAATTATTAATATAATATAAATATAAAACATTTAAAATATTTTATAAATAATAAAATTAAAAAAATTTTAATTATTATTTATTAATTTTTTAAATATATTTATTAATAAATTTATATAATAAAATATAATACGAATAAATAAATTAAAAAACATAAAAGCATCGACAAAAAACCTACTTCGGTAATTTCGAAATTTCACTTTAAGATGGGTCCATGAAGGATGAACGGGAGCCTCACCTGCCTCAGACCGTCTGTCTCTTCTCCAACACAGTGGGTCCCTCCGTCCCTCTCTCCTTCCATCATCGCTTTGTTTTGAACTTCGAATTCACCGAACCCAAAGCCATGCCAAAAAATTATTCACTGTAAACATTGAACTTCAAAACAAGCTGAACACCTTCAAAAGTGAAAAAAAGAAAGAAAAAGAAAGAGGGGGAAAGTGATGGCTTCCAATGGTTGTAGAAATGGTGCGGCTGCGAACAAAGGAACAATTAAGCCTCTCGCTTCATCGAATATCAAATCATCTTCATTCAAATCAAGACTTCCTCCTTCGTTGAATCACTCTGCAGGATCTGCTCTTCGCCGGACCAGCTCCGCCTCTTTCACCACCGCCTCTGGAGGTGACGGCGGTTAGTGTTTCATTTTATTTCCTGTAATTGATTCCATAATGCAATACCCAAGCGTTTCGCACGTATCGTTATTTAATGTTAATAATCATGTTTTCTTGTGCTCGATTTTTTCTACAGTCCCGGGAAGAGTTCGAGTAGCCGTTAGATTAAGGCCGCGAAATGCAGAAGAGTCGATCGCTGATGCAGATTTTGCCGATTGTGTCGAACTACAGCCTGAGGTAAAAACTAAAAGCTCTTAATCTCATTTTTTGCCGTCACTACTGACAGTTCCTAGTTTTTACATTTAATGGTTTTATTTATAAATTTTGTTTGACTGTAGCTTAAGAGGCTTAAACTTAGGAAGAACAATTGGGATTCAGAAACATACGAGTTTGATGAAGTGCTTACCGAATTCGCTTCTCAAAAACGTGTCTACGAAGTTGTTGCTAAGCCTGTTGTAGAGGTTTGTTTCATTTCAAATGTTTTCTTAATTTTACAATATAATGTCATTAAATTACGCGTGTTTAATGCTTATTATTTGTCCCTAATTCATATTTTTGTCATTGTCCTTAATGAGAAAGAGGTTCTTATATGAATATGACTTGATCTTATGAGACTATGTATTGATGGTGCTTTGGCTTCTGCAGAGTGTTCTGGATGGTTATAATGGTACGGTTATGGCTTATGGCCAGACTGGAACTGGGAAAACTTTTACTCTTGGACGGTTGGGTGAGGAAGATACCTCTGCTCGTGGAATAATGGTCCGCTCAATGGAGGAGGTTTTAGCTAATGTTTCTCCAGAAACAGATTCTGTATCTGTTTCTTATTTGCAGGTTGTTTGGCTCATGATTTTTATACTCTTAATGCTGAATTCTGAAAATTAATTGAATGCAATTTCTTTGATGGCTTCATGTTTATCTAATTGTGCTATTTGTATTAACTGCTTGTTGGATTTTATTTTATTTTTTGTTCCCTTACAGTTTACATGCTGTCTGATAATTTTATTAAACTTTCTGTTTGTATTCCTGTTGGGCTTGTTTGTTCTCAAGAGGAACTTTTACTAGTTTATTTTCAATGTTTCCTTGTAGCTTTACATGGAGACCATCCAGGATCTCCTTGATCCGGCAAATGATAATATTTCCATTGTGGAAGATCCCAAAACCGGAGACGTTTCATTACCAGGGGCAACTCATGTAGAAATTGGGGATGAGCGGGACTTTTTGGAGCTATTGAGGTTAGGGGAAGCTCATCGAATTGCTGCAAATACGAAGTTGAATACTGAATCTTCTCGCAGTCATGCTATTTTGATGGTGACTAATTTTTCACTTCTGATCTTCCCCTTGCCAGTTTATGCACAAAATTTTCATTATCATACCTGTAGTTTTTTATGTTGTTGTATTATGCTTTAGTGAAATATTATATATTCAACCATATTACTGCAGGTACATGTTAAGAGATCAGTCTTAGGGGAAGAAGTTGCCACTCCTAGTGAATCAGACAAGTCCTCTCATTTTGTCAAACCTCCAAAGCCTCTTGTCCGGAAAAGCAAGCTGGTTTTGGTAGATTTGGCAGGTTCAGAGCGCGTTCAAAAGTCAGGTGTGCATAGTGTTGCTTTTTCCCCACTCCAGTGACAAGTAGATTGCATATTGCATATTAGAGAGCTTTTTCATTTTTCACCACCTAAAATTTTTGAGCATTGCTTCTGGCCAATATTTATGTTTTTAGCAAATAAACTTTTATTTCCTATTCCTACCTATATATAGCTGTAGAGTGTAGACTTTCTCAAGTGCTGGTGCTGGCCTTACTTATGAGTTGGATCCTGTTGGCATATGATGAGTTTGATTCACCTTGCTTCTGGCAGGAAGCGAGGGACACATGTTGGAGGAAGCTAAGTCTATCAACCTGTCGCTCAGTGCTTTGGGAAAGTGTATTAATTCTTTAGCAGAGAATAGCGCTCATGTGCCCTTTCGCGATTCAAAACTTACAAGGCTGCTCCGAGATTCATTTGGAGGTAAGTTATCATTTATGTTCATGTAAGTCGGCATGTGCCTGGGCTTCATTTTAACCTAAATAAGCTTTTATGGAGACGATGTTTATGATCTAAATTTTTTAACTTTTATGTATTTCTTTTGAATTTTTATATCTACCAAGTTGAATGTCTTTAAGAGGTATTACGAGGTAGGTTCTGTGTATTGTAGGCACTGCCAGAACTTCATTAATAGTGACCATTGGCCCCTCCCCACGACATCGAGGAGAAACCGCAAGTACAATATTATTTGGCCAAAGGGTGAGTTCTTATATAAAAAAGGGCTCAAACTATAATCTATCAGGTGTTTACCATATGTAATATCTGCTATTAGACAACTCACTAGTTATAAAGTGAAGGCACTTGGCAAGATGTGTCGTATTTATATTTGAACTTCTTTTTGTTCTTGTTCGACTATCTCAATTCCATTTCCTGACATTTCTTTCATCTTTTTATTTCTTCATGCGTTGTGTAACGTTGTCTCTAATATATGTAGAAGTAAGACGATTTTGCTTGGCAGTTTGCATAACTCCATTTCATACAGGCTATGAAGGTGGAGAATATGTTGAGAATAAAGGAAGAGTTTGATTATAAAAGTTTGGCTAGAAGGCTCGAAATACAGCTGGACAAGCTCATTGCAGAAAATGAAAGGCAACAGAAATCTTTTGATGACGAAGTTGAAAGAATAAACTTAGAAGCACAGAACCGTGTCTCTGAGGTTGAGAGAAACTTCACAGATGCCTTAGAGGTTAGTTCAGCAATTCATCATTCTCCCATATGGGTGATTCTTTAACCTCATGGTTTTCTATTTTCAGTTATTGTTAAACACATTACTTGCTTGAGAGTGTATATATTGATTTTGAACATCTAGTGTGTTCCTTTTACAGAAGGAGCGACTAAAGTGCCAGATGGAATATATGGAATCAGTTAAGAAGCTGGAGGAAAAGATGATGGAAAATCAACAGAAGCATGGGTGTAATGGCTTGATGAAGGATAAATGTAATCAAGTGGTACTTTCCATCAAGAACCCTATCTTTTTCATGTTAAGTTTATCAAGTGAATTCGTGGCTAGCCAGTTCGGCCCCTTTTGATGACATTTATGCACTTTCTTTTCTATAACATCATTATGGAATTTGTCTTATTTTCCCAACTTTACCATTACATATTTTTCTTGTGTTTAAGTTCTACTTTAGATATATAGTAGCATGCCCACTGTTGAGCCATGTGCTTTCCAAGTTTCTGTGGTATGTGGCTTAAAGTTTCATCTATCAAGCAGATTTTTGTCCCATACTGTGTCAATCATCTCTAAAGCAATTTTCACGAGCACAATTTCAAAGTTTTTCCCTTTTACATGAGTTTATTGGAAGATTTGATTTATTCAAATTTACTTTATTCTTTGGCTTATCAATTCCTGAAATTCATATTTATTGCTTGCTGTTGACTAGTATGGCATTCAACGTAGTGGTAAAAGACTTCGTTTTTTATATTGTTTTACACATATCGGTTGAATTATGATGAGAATAAGATGGTCTTTATGGGAAATGAGTTGCCGTTACTACTTGTACATCGGATTTTGGGCCTCCTTGTGTTTGTCTTTGTTAACATATTTTCTTCATCATAACTTTTAGGAGCCTGGTTTGTACATTGCTGAGGACATTGCTGAGGTCAAAAAACTGCTAGAGAAAGAAATTCATATGAGAAAGGAAGCTGAAACAGAGGTCAACAAACTTAAGAGTCAACTAGGGCAGTGCACATATTCAGGGGTATACTTGTTATGCAACTAGTGAATACATTTATATCAAGTTCTGAGCTTCTTTTGATATCGGTTATATTAGGATTAATTTGGTGTATTAGGCAGGTGGAGATGCTGAAATCTTAAAGCTCCAAAAAGCTCTGGAAGATGAGGTTCGTCAAAAAAAGAAGCTTGAAGAAGAAATAATGATACTAAGAAGTCAGATGTTGCAACTGACTTTTGAAGCTGACCAGGTATTTGGGTCATATAAGTTAAGCATTCTTTTCACGCCATTGTTGAGTTCTGTTCTTAATATATGTAATTCAAACTTGTTGAGTATTTGAGCTTTCCTCTGTTGACATCTCTCATCAACAATTGTGATCTAGTATCTGGTCAAAATGTCAAAACTTGGATCATATCAAATGGAGCTCCCTGCATTCTTACAAATGTTACTACTTGCATTGCACTTAATGTTGAAAGACTGAACCATGCTTCTATCTGATGGTTTCCCCTTTATATGCTTGAGTGAAAATTTTGGTGCATTTAATATTATCAGTGAGACTTACCATTCTTGTCCATCCTTGACATTCAAACTCAAACGGCTATGCTGGTTTCATTACGCATGCAGATGAGAAGGTGTCTTGCAGGAGGTGGAACTGGAAATGCTTATACTGGGTTAGATTCTCCGATGTCTCAAGTTAGGGACTCTTCGAATGGACATAAGACACCAGTTTCTGCACTATTTGATCAAGGTGATAAAATACGCTTTTCTGCCATCATACCACTTAAACCATGTTTTGTCTGTGAATTTCTTATTTTTCTTCTATCAATTTACCAGTTGGAATGCAAAAGATCTTGGCTTTGCTCGAGTCAGAAGATCCCAACGTACGCATTCATGCTGTAAAAGTAGTTGCTAACCTAGCAGCTGAAGGTGAGCAAAAGCTTTGGTTTCCTGTGTCATCACTTAAGGTGCTGTATGGGGAGCTGATGGTTAGTTGTCTTTTTATTGTGTAGTCTTTTGGGAAAATTGCTTCTAGACATTGGCTGCTACTTGCTTATTGCTGTGTTTATGGAGTGCTTTTGTTGAAAGTAATCACTGTGTATGCATTAAAAATCAGTGTTGGACCACTTTATTTACCTTGTTTGTTGCTTTAGCAACTTCAGTATCGTGCTTGTGTTGGTTGGCCAAGCTAATATTTCCACTCCTAGGCTTCTTCCGTACACCTGTTCTAAAAAAGATTGTATGTATCTGTTCTTACATGACAAGCCTTATTGATAATAAACGCATAAAAAAAATTGTGCTACTTCTTGATATGTATATGGGATATGTTTTGACTTGTTCTTGGTTTTGTTAGTAATGAGGGGTACTTTCCAATTACCGTGCAGAAGCCAACCAGGAAAGGATTGTTGAAGCTGGTGGTCTTACTTCCTTGCTGATGCTTCTAAGAAGCTATGAGGATGAAACTGTTCGTAGAGTAGCAGCCGGTGCAATTGCCAATCTTGCAATGAATGGTAATATTGTTCTTTAAATATCCTTCTTACCATCTTGGGTACATCAGTCTTTATTTTTAATTGTTGTTTCTGTGTCAAGAGTTTGGCTATTGAGTGGTTCTGAGTTCTGACTACATGGGTTTAATATTTGTTTTTTCCTTTTATGCAAAGCAGAAGCTAATCAAGAACTCATAATGATTCAAGGGGGAATCAGTTTATTGTCTATTACAGCAGCTGATGCTGAGGATACTCAGACTCTACGCATGGTTGCCGGAGCTATCGCTAACCTGTGTGGGAATGGTATCCCGCATTTTCTTTTGGATCACCTCTTTTGCTAATAAGTTTTCGATTCTTACATTACAGGGGCTTTATAATTGCTATTATTATATAACTAATCTCTTAGCTCTAATAAATTCTGTGCTTAATTAGAGCTACTGCATGAAGAATTTCTTGATTCTGGCGAGTTTATTCATTGAATCCATTACTTTGCAGCTTCCGTTCCATGTGATAGGAGTATTCCATTTGTCTATTACATCATATTTGATATAAACACTTACTAAGTTATGAAGAGGCATGGCCAGCATCTACAGAAATCTGTCATGCCTTTGGCTTTGTCATTTAGGCTTCCGGGATAAATTCTAGTTTTGCAAATGGTTGCTCTTGAATTTAAATAGTACTTCTTTGGTAATGTTTGAACTGGGCCGCACTTTCTGCCTCTCACATATGCTCATGCTTCTTCCAGATAAACTGCAAGCAACACTGAGGTCTGAAGGTGGAATTAAGGCCTTGCTGGGAATGGTGAGATGTGGCCATCCAGATGTTCTTTCTCAAGTCGCACGTGGAATTGCCAACTTTGCAAAATGTGAATCTCGTGCATCTACTAATGGTAACTCTTCTATCTGTTACATGCCATGGTTGATTGTTGACCGCTGTGAAGTTAAGTGGTCCCTTTTACTCATCTTTCAGCATAACCATAACTCTATTCTGAAGCTTGAACCTGATTTTTGCTGTGTATTCTTTTCAAAACATCAGTCATTTAGCTCGATAGCATCTAGCACCGAAATGGTCTCGACACAGCTTTCTTGTCTTGCTTTAGTATAATCTTATAACAATTTGCGCCGCACTCCAGGTATAAAAAGTGGGAGATCACTTCTTATCGAAGATGGTGCACTTCCATGGATTGTGCAAAATGCCAACAATGATGCTGCACCAATTAGGCGACACATTGAGCTCGCACTGTGTCATTTGGCACAGCACGGTAATTTGAATTTCTTCTCCTTTGAAAAAAAAAAATTAAAAAAATTAATCTGTGAGACATTGGGCACATCACACATTTCCTTGAAGGAGCTTTTATCTTTTTAATTTTTTGAAATTTCAGAAGTAAATGCAAAGGACCTGATAAGTGGAGGTGCTCTCTGGGAGCTGGTTCGCATAACGCGGGACTGTTCACGAGAGGACATCAGAAATCTTGCTCGCAGAACACTGAATTCAAGTCCTGTATTTCGAGCTGAAATGAGACGGCTAAGGATAGAGTTGTGATTGAGGGTGAAGTTAGGCTTCCGTAAACCGAACATATCTCGCCACTGTATAGTCTTAAGGTCGGAGATTATATAATACCATCAGCGCTGAAAGAGAATCTACGGGGTCAGGACGCTCGCTTCCCCTCGAAGCTTATGTAATATATATGTATGCACATGTAGTTATGTTTTCTAGGTTCTTCGTTGAGTTTAGCGTAAGTTTCTGTGGGCGAAGGCGGATAAATGAAAAAGGATGGGATGAAAAAAAAATTTTGTAGGCGATTAAGTCAAATTTTCATTTTCTTGCGTTGTTTTTTTTTTTAAATATTATTTTTTTCTAATAATATATAAGCGGGAGTCACTCTCATGGATTTTCTTTAAAGTTTCAGTACTCGTCATTCTTTCTTTATTTTACCCCTCTTAAGTTTCGCCAAATGCAGTAAAATGTGCTGAAAAAGTAAAACTAAAAAAGTAAAATTTAATTTGTGGAAATTAAAAACGATGAATTTTATAATTTTTCATGGATTATTATCAAGTGTACTAATTGAAGTTTTTTAATTTTATTAACAGAATTAAAAGGTCGTCATATGTTTTTACAAGTAATTTGAAAAATAAAAATTAAATAAATGATAAATATGATAATTTTTTAATAAAAATTTTTCATGGATTATTGTCAAGTATACTAATTGAAGTTTTTTAATTTTATTAACAGAATTAAAGGTCGTCATATGTTTTTATTAAATAATTTAAAAAATAAAAATTCAATAAATGATAGATATGATAATTTTTTAATTTTACTTATAAAGTTAAAGAACTCTTCTATCATATACCAGATAATTATCTATTTTTCGTATATGCATATATGTATATATATATACATAAATTAAATTATGAACACACTATTCATTTGTAAAGAAATTTTATGTGAGATAAGCCCAAATCGTAACAATAATTGTCGAGCCTCGTACAATTGCTAAGAAGTGACGACCCATTGTAATTTGAAACATCCAAAGCCTGAAGAGGAATGGACCTGCTCCTGAATTGAACAAAACAAAACAAAAATGAATGACCAGTGTAATGAAAATTTTCTAAATTATTTCATCCATAGTCATCAAAGTTTTCTGATGTCATAAGCGAAATTAGGAGAGTAATATATATATATATATAT
>JBBYHO010000003.1:6305488-6320416 GCA_038382025.1 Adansonia gregorii | reverse complement strand
TTATACAGTTTGTAAATAAAAAAAGTACTTAGTCTTTACTTTGGACCGTTTATAATACCAAAAACATATAAAGGATTAAATGGTTTTGTGAACAATCTTTTAAGATTATTATATAATAATATATTCACTTAATACATTAATAATGATAAATATAATTATTTAATTTTTTATTTAATACTAAAGTTTATATTTAATAATATATATTTATATACTATAATAAATCAGATGATATTATCTTACTAAAATTTTTAAAATAAATATAGATAATTTTATTTATTTTAGGGTTACACCTTTATTTATATATCAATGACACAATATATAGATTTAAATACTATTAATATATCAAATATAATTATTACTATAATGTTATTATTATTAACTAATTTTAAAACTGCTCTAAGAAAATCCATTAACAAAACTGGAAAAAAAAAAACCTACAATACTATTTGAACGAGTGGTCTTGGTAAAGTTGTTCGAGATAGTTTTTAAATTAATTTGAATTTGAACGTGATAATTAATTATTTAATTTAATTTAATTAAAATTATTATTTAAATAATAAAATTATTTTTATTTAAATTTAATTATAAAAATATTAATATAAAATTAATATTTTAATATTATTAGATAATTAAATAAATTTATAAATCAAATTAAATTTTAATTTTAATAAAAAACTTTGAATGGTGACGTGAACCAAAATCAGCGCTGTTTCCATTCACTGTTTTGATAGGGTCCGCATTTATGGCTAATGGGAAGAGACCCACTCTACGACTCTACATTCACTTTCTCACGATCGGATCGATTCATCCGTCCACACACCTAAATCCCAGCATTTCCATGAACCCATTTGATGCTCACTGACTGTGCGATTTTCAATTTCTCTTTGCCATTTTCGTTCCGACACAGCCTGTCTGGTTCTAGAGATATGTGCAAAACAAAACCCTGGTTTTGATAATTAAATTAATGCCATTCCATCCATGTCTTAATAAATGTTAAAAGATCAGAGTCCGTCACACTTTTATTTACGCTCACTTATTAGATCATTTACGCCATCATAAAAAGGCTTTTATTCTCGTCGATCTTAATAGATAAGAATCAACTATATTATCCTTGGAAGTTTTTCTGATTTAACATTAACTTTCTGTGTAGTATATATAATCTTAACCGAAACCGTACTTGGATATCGGAATGCCGTATAGTACTACTAAGAGGTCTTTTCTTGAGTTATCACAAGGTACTATTTACACACATATTAACAAATTATTTCCTTCTTTTCTTATAAAAATACGTAGAAATGTTTGCCATTGCACACAAAATAAAAACAAATAAATTTATATTTAATTTATTAATAATGTATAAATATATATATATATCATCAGTTAATAAAAAACAACATCATCTTTCGAAATATAAAGAGACACAACAAGCTTTGAACTCATCATTAAATAAAGGTTTATTTAAGGACAAAGCCAAAATTTTTATGTTAGAGAGTCAGAACTAAAATATAAATTTTTGAAGAGTTAAAATAAATTTTATGTTATTTTAATCTTAAAAATGATCTAAACATAATAAAAGTCAAAAGAGCCGACTCTACCTCTCTTCTCCCTTGGATTTAGTTAATTGGCGTCTAAATGTATTAGTTAAAAAATTATTTTAATTATTATTTTAGATTTTGTTTGCATTTAATGCATCACATTTGCTAAAATTTAAAAAATTTTGAGTCATTAATTACATTTTCTTTATTTAAATATCATCTAAATCAATATTATGATTAAGATTTTCTTAAAATTAAAAAAAAAAAAAAACCCTTACTTTCGAAACAAAGCATTGAATTTGAAGGTTAAAGGAGCAAAGAGAGCGAGTAGCCACTAAAATTTTGTTTGATGAAAAAAGTTCGACTAACTGATATTTATAAAAATTCTTTAATTACCTAAATTTTTTTTAACAAATCAATCAAATATAAAAACAATAATGTAATAGTTATTCTTTTCGTGACTTTATTATTTTGCATTCGAACTCATTTGAAATTTGGGTATAGCCCAAACTAGACTTGACTAGTGGGCTAATTTCCTTGAAACAATGAAAGAAATCGAATTAAGCAACTTAGTGGGAAGAGTGGAATTAAGAAAAAAAAAAACAGTATATATATATATGTTTGATAAGAACAAATAAAAGAAGGGGTTGGTGATTGGATGAATGGGTTCTGTTCTTATCTTCTTCTTCACGTTACTTTCGTCCCTGTCATCGAATTTGGCCAAACCCTTTCTTTCTTACTAAGCAACTATAAACATTGAGAACTACTTTAATATTTAAAAACATGAGGTTCATGAAAACAAATGTCTTCCCCTCTCAATATAAAGCCGGCAAACTAAAGATATGACCATATCTAAACACTAGAAAATTTGCAGGGATTATAATAAAACAAAACACCGTTTTTTAAGTGGTCAGCGTGCCCTTTCATCAACATCACCTCCTCACCTGAAATCCAGGTTTTGCTCTACGGCAACAGCTTTCTTTGTGATATCTGAGTAATTAATATTACCAGTTATAATTATTCGATCAAATTTTCAACCATATACAGTTAAGTTTACTCACACAAGTTTAATCTAATTGTTTAACAAAATATTTTCTAAAAATAGCATGCAATTAATTTTACGTTTGAAATCTTACCATTTGAAATTCTTTCTCACATCTTTAGGTTGTGATCTCATTTGTAAAAAAAAAAATTGAAAAACCATTGTATTGTATAGATATATATTTCATACACTATTGAATTCAAACTGTGACCAAGTTTTTGAATGAAAGCTCCTATAAAAAACGACGCTTGCTAGCTAGCTTCTAATTGTGATACACCTTGACAAAACTCTAGTTACCTTCCTATTAATTTATATCCAACAGGAGAATAAAATGTTACCCAAAGTAACTTAACAGCAATATTTTTCAGAGTTTTTCTTTTTTTAATACTAATTTTTCCGTTTTACTAGATTGAAAGTCAAGTTGGTCCCAGGGCTAATTGTCTTAGGTTCAGAAGATCCAGTTTACCAGGTCCAAAACAGCGTAGAGTTCACGGGGTTTATCGAAACAAATCCCCTTAGAAAATTAAGCAGTCTGTTGAATCTTGTGAAGATAAGAGGTTAGGTCTCCAAGAAATTAAGGCATAGTCTTCCCTTTAGAAAAAAAGACGAAACAAATGAAAGATTAGAAAAACTGTTGGAGCATTGGTCTAAGTGCAACACTAATACTTTATTACTTAAATTCTTAAACATTATTTTAATCAAACCCCCTTTTACTAAACTAATCAAAACCCATTATCTTGTCTAAATTAACAATTATTTTGGTAAAGCTATGTCTGAATCAAGAGAGTGGACCACCTCAACGGAAAAGAAATTTGCTTTCACTTCCATGTGAGGGGCAGCTGTTGCTTCGAAACTAGCATTGTATTGCATGTTCTAATTGTCTAAGAAACCGCTTTATAGAAGTGGCTTCAGATTGTTGAACCCATTTTCTCTGTCCTCCTTTGGAGGCCAATTGAAAACTTTGTTTAATTAATTAATTAATTAGTCGAAACCACATCGAGCTGTGGGAATTTTATACAGACTAAAACAGCCGACCAAACTAAGGTTTCCATGTGATTGATAGCGATTCCTTTTGGAATCATTATTGTCATCTCTTCACCTGATTGTGTATGACCTCTTTCAAATCAATCAATAGTGCAAATGGTACCATAATGTCCACAATTTATTGCGGCCCCCTTTTTTTTCGTCTTACGTTGCTCTATATTTCATTTTCAACCTATTGCTTCTCTTTGAGCAATCATTTTCATATATGAAAACTTTGTTTAAGGCAGGAAGTGACTCTTTTATAAGGGAATTAAGTACAATTGATTGCCTAGTACTCCATGTTCATATATAATGCTATATATATATATATGTATATGTGTGTGTGTGTGTGTGTGTGTGTGTGTGTGTGTGTGTGTGTGAAGGGATTAAAGAAAAAGATCCTTATAAAAATTCCCACATATATGGGAGTGCTGATTATTGTTAGGAACTTGGAAAAATGTAATTTTAATATTAAGACAAGAAGGTTAACATCCACTGATATTTGATTCTCACACTAAGAAATTGTCTCCAGAGGACAAATATAATGATAACTTTGAGAAGTTACTTTTTCTGCTGTCTTTTGTAGTTCTAAAAGGGTTTATAAATTATCTTATTTTCATTCCATGGCTGTTTGACAAGGATGATAAACAATAATTGAAGTTTTAGAACAACTGAATATTTTAACAAGAGGCAAAGAAAACAGCGTGATTGCATTTAACATGGCCATTGCTAATAAACTGAAAGAAAAAAAAAAAGGAGGGGGGGTAAAGTTTGGTGCATGCCTTTTGACAACTGATTAAAATATCATTTGGAACAGCTTGGTCACAAAAATGATGGAACATTATGAGGCAAATCTTGCCTACCCAAATGAGGACTTTGCTTAATTATCTTAAATATATACTACGGCTTGAGAACTTAGTATTTGTTGAACTCTTCCATTAATAAACTTAATTATACCTTGGCTTTGAATAAGAATAAAGGGTATAGGAAAATTCATTGGCAGCCTCTACAGCAAGTTGAAGGCTGCACTTTAACTACTTAAGCATCAAAAGGATCTACTTAAATTAAAATTTTCAATTTCTTAACCCAAAAGAGCATCAGTGTATTTAGATACGAACATGCTAGTTGTAATTTTGTGTGATAGCCTGAGTGAAATCATTGGAATTTTCAAAAATCCTTTCAACATTTCTGAGAGGATATTTCTCGAGCCGATTAAGAAAATCCAAACCAAGAAATTAGTAAATCTTTGGGCTTAAATACAAGAACATGCCCGGTTTAGCTGGAAATTTAGTTTTAGAGTTTTAAGGCCAGGCCTAGTTGGTTATGGGCCACAACTTGGTTAAAGTCCAGTTAAGCCACTACGTATGAGTAGAACACTAGACCTTATTTCCGACATAAGCCCTATTGGCTTGTTAAAGAGATTTTGGGCTTTATGGCATCTGGTCTTAAGCCCAATTAGTCTGTACAGGATCTTTTGGGTACAGAACTCATATTTCAAGCGTCCATATAGCATGCATACAACAATAGGTCTTCAAATTTCACATATTTAATAAAAAAAACTTTTTACATGAAAATTAATTATCTGAAACTCGTTAAAAATGAAAAATAATTGACTGACATACAAGAAAAAAAAAAAATCCCCACTGATATCTAAAATTTCTGAAGTATAAAACTACACGGCAGGATAAGAAGCACTAGCCAAAATTCAAAGCCAACTCTAACACACCTCGTACACTGAAATATAATCGATAACAATTATTATATAAACTATAGGAGAGAATAGAACTATGCAGTTATGTAAAGGGGCGGGGCCCCAAAAAAACGTATTTGTCATACATCCAAAACACACAGTCCAATCTCACCAAGTTAAACATGATCGAAGCAAAACAGGACCCACCGAGGAGCTAAGCATATCACTGAGAACTACCTGGATCTCATTTGAACCATGCTCGGTACTTATCAAGCTCGAAAGAAGGGGGAAGAACTGAGGTAAGTTCTCCTCAAACAAGGTGTCTCCCAAACTACAAATCGCCTGGAGAGTCGCCACGATCAGAGGTGCACGGGCAGCCAATTCTCTTCGTTTCCCAGAACCTAAAGGAATCAACCACTGCGTTTGCCCATTGGAAGATGTTACAGAAGCCTGTCCACAGCGCGCAGTTTCAATGTAAAACAGTAATACCTCCCGGCAAAGATTAACAAGATGCGACTCTACTTCAGCCTCCTCATACGTTGGGGGCCTATCTAATATCAGATTCTGCAAGAATGTAAGGCAGAACTGATACGACTCATTCTCAAGACGCAATAGTGGAGGATCTTGCATTTGGGTCATGGGACCAAACTCTTGAAGCTTGGAACGTAATGTAGTATTGTTGTTGATCCTGTGAGCATGGGATGCCACATCATGGATTGCATCAAAGACGACTAAGGTGTTCTTGGCTGAAAGGTGAGCTCGATACATGTTGTAAATTTCCATTACCGCCTGTCAGGAGAATAAGAATAGCAAAATGACACCCAAGAGTCAAAGTTAGCCCATTTCAAACATAAAATAAACCTATTATCTAGTTAGATATTAGTACAAACATAAATATATATATTAAGAAAAAAGGAAAATCGGAAGAGATAGGGTTGATTAACAATTGTTAATTTTAGAAATTTAAAATTTCAGAAACAGTCTTCACAAAAATCAAGCTTTTTCTCCATAACTTTCACAATGTGATTAAGCTAAATAGTTGTGTTGGTTATCAACCTTTCTAAAGGCTGAAACACTTGGGAAGAGGGGACTAATTCCAGAAACTTAAATTCGATGAACCATAATAGATCCAAGGCAATTGTCTAAGATAAGGAAGCAATTCATAGTCGCACTAATTCTCTTCCAGTAGCATGGACTTATTTCCATATGAAAAGATAGAAAGCCCATCAGTGCAGAAACTGCGCCCACAAATTAATTGCAACATCAAAGTGTCTTAAAGGACTACCAGATTTAGGGTGCAGACAGTTTCAAATTTTTAGGCAATAACTTCAGCACTCTAATTCCAAAAGTTTTAAGAAAGAAAAACCATCTGTTTAGGTGCAAAGCATCCTATATCTGAAAAAGAAAAAAAAAAAAAAAAAACACTACTTTCATTGACAAACTGAAATGCTATTGCCAGAACATTCTTTTGTTACCAACACTTGGTAAGTCTAGCAGCTACAATATGTAAACCATTGATGAAGCTGCCAAAGTGCACTAGATAAGACAAGTAGTGTACGCTTATATCACAAATGTCTTCAGTATCAGAGGGGTAGGATACCTTTCACAAGTTTGAATCCTCCCTCACCTAACTCTAAAATACTAACAAATTAAAGAGAGAGAGAGAGAGAGAGAGAGAAGATTATATCCCCATTTCATTTCATTTCTTAAATTACTTTATGAGATGAAGAAAGGTTTCATACGGTTTTTCAATATTAAGATGAAAAATCTATACCTGAATCAATAAAAGCTGAACAGCAGCCCGGCACTTTGCATCAGATAAAGAATCATAGAGACGCTGTGCTCTCAAGCTCTCTGAATCACCATGAGACTCAGAACCAGCAGAAGCCTCGTTATTTTGGCTGTTCAAAGCAAGTTCATTGCTTCCAACCATGCTATCCCCATTAACAATATAAGAAAAATCAGGAAGCGTAGCATTAGCAGCTTCCTTTAGTGAAGAAACTACTTCCAGCCACTTCTCCTCAGAAAAAAGATCACCGGCATTGCTCATCAAACGTACAAATGCGGCAATTCCAATGCCAGCTAGGCTTTGGTGGGGACGCTTGATAAAACTTACAAGCAACAAGAGAACCTTCATCAAAAGAGGATTGACGGTGTTATAGAAGTTTACAAAAAGATCTACAACTAATTGCAGTGCCAATGTACACGTCTCATAGAGCCATGCATCATGATCAAGTTCATCAACGTCATTAACAATTCCCTGCTCAGGTGAATCACCACCCGATGGATCAATTGCATGACGCACATAGTCAAAAATTGGAAAAAGGACAGATTCAAAGACCCTTTCCCACAAAGGTAGCGAGAAGAGGTGACCATGGTTGCGTAAAGTTTCAAATAAAATTTGTAAAGCACTCTTCCTAATTTCTGGCCGTGGGTCAAAGCTAAGTTCAGATAAACCTGCACAACGAAATGCAATGCAATTTCAGAACAGATTGCATTTGTAAAATACGAGCATAAAAATAACTTTGAAAACTCGAAGCAATTTCAAATGCCTTGTAGCATAAAAACTACTAGTTCATTTTTACTTACCAGCCAACAACGGGAACCAGAAATAGAGATGATCATCCTTATCCATTATCTCTCCATTATCTAGTCTTACATCTTTTCCCTTGTGAGGTGAAGATGGAAAAATTTTCCCAAATTCCTTGTTCTTTGATGAGGAGCCAAGATCCCCCTCTGCAAGCTTTGTGGCACAGAAACGTAGAAAAGCAATTGCATTGAGACTAATGTCTTTGTTGAATCTACTATTGGTGAATGCAATTAGGCAATTCACACAATCAGTGAAGGTAGTTGTTTCAGTTTCAGTAATATATGGGAAATAGTCTCGAATAATCTTTTCCATTATTTCAAAGGCTAACAATACGATGTTTTTGTGGTCATCATAAGCTGCAGTAGTGAAAACCTGAAAAAGATATATCAGTTCAGTAATAAATTGAATAAAGATTAAGGTTTTAGAAACTAGGATCTATATGATAGTTAAAAAATTCAATACCATGAACATGCTCTTCCATCCTGATTTGACATTATTGACACGAGATAAGACCATCTGTGAGACACATCTGATGATTAATTCTCGGATTTCAACAGCACTGCTCTTGCGCATAACAATAACAAAAGGCTTCATAAATTCATTCTGAAAATTGTAGTTAGCCAACTCTTCTCGCTCCAAAAATTTCATCGATAGCTGCCGTAAAGAATCCATCGCAAAAATTGCAATTGACAGGTTTTCTGAACAGCCAATAGTCACAAAGAAATCAGAGAGTACAAGCCAGATGCTTGACCATACGAGCCTGATCCGGTTCATGTTATAGTGCCTGTCAGTAGATCAGAAAACTAACAGTTAAGAAATAAACAAATATACTGTATTAAAATAAGCCAAATGAAGAAAAGTGAAATGAATCTTACGCAATCTCAACAATCTTCGTAAGGCTAAAAACACGAGGATCAGACGTAGATCGCAGCTCCTCCATGGACACCTTGCAAAGAGCCTTAACAAAGTCTATAATAGCCTCACTATTCAATTTTTGACTACGTGTGAATATACGGTTCATTTCACCAACTTGTTCTAACATGTTGAGATTAGAAACTAAATTGTTCATCTGTTCAGGTGTGACTGCCCCAGCAGAATTACCTCCAATACCAGCACTATCATATGAGCCCCTCATCACAGCAGCAGCCGCATACTGAATTCTTCCAGGTCCCTTCTTCCTTAAAACAGGAAGGACAGCTGACTTAGCTTGCTTAGATTTTTCTGCCTCATTCTGAGGAAAGGCAAAGAAAGTGGCATCTGGAGGAGCACCCTCCCCCAAAAGATGCAAATGCTCAAACCGGGACACACATGTCAAAATATGCTCCCAAGCTTCTTGTAAATAGTTTCCATCTTCGTCTGCAATTGTAACTATTGCCTATTAACAATGTACGGAAATTCGATGTTAGATTCACAGACAAATCGGAATTTTTTTAATCTCACTAACGAGTTCCCTAAGGCCACTTATTAAAGTTTCAATTTAAAGAATAACTTCATTCAATGCACAGGGAATGATCACATTCAGTAAAAAGATGGCAAACTTGCCCTAATGACACCTCTCTTCTGAGGTTCTGCAAGTCACCATTCATGGTCACCTCCATAACAAAGGTTACAGTGACTATCAGCGATTGCTAAAAAAAAAAAAAAAGGAGTTCTTGCTGATGTGAATATATGGAAGCACATAGTTTGCCAGATTACAAGCATTTGAAAGGGTAAAGATAAAGGGGTTAAAAAAAACAAATTAAACACAATATTGAAAATTTCAGATTACGAGTAAAGAAAGGTCACTTGGTGCAGATGAAGCAAAAAACTAACCTTGATAGCATTTATATTTTTCTGCTTGATATCTGCAGGAGAGTGCAGTGAGGTAAACTTGGCTAAAGAAGTCACAAATGCATCTCTATGAGTCTTCATGGACATCACAGCAGTGACGTGGATTGCATAGCGGAAGCCTTCAAGACACAATGCTGTCACTATTTCATCATCACTCTGGTCAAGAGGCACACTGAAGGCAGCCAACATAGGAGCCCAGCATACCTCAACCATGAATCTCAGAATCACCACATCTGTGGCCGCATAATAAACTGACCTACAAATTGCCAGTACAAAGAAAATCAGGGGATAATCAATAACAAAATTTCTTCTCCAAACAGGAAATACCACATTTCAGGAAACAGTGTTGTGATTAGCCATGGAAGAAAATCCTATTATTAGTATGACAGGGTACAAACAAAAAATGTATAACATAGAACAAAATATTTACAACATCTCAAAGCATTAGAAGCCTAAACCATGTAGAAAAATTAAATACCTCTTGAAATTCCACCTTATTCTAGTGAAATATTAAGGCATAAAAAGATTTTTAGAAAAGAAAGAGGCACAGGTAAAATCGGTTTAGCTATGCATAGTCAAACAGGAATCTCTCCATGGTAGAGCATCAAGATAAAAGATTAAAACCAGTTGATCTTACTCGGATTTGCGAGCTTTCTCTTTAAATTGTTCTTGCATGTGCCTGATAAGATCATCACTGGTCTCCATATGCTGGTCTTCACCACGCTTGCGTATGACAATATTCAAGATACTGTCCAAACCTAATATTCTATTGGAGTTCACTGACTGTTTCTGTTGAACGGACAAATCATCTTCTTTCATTTTGATTTCATTTCTTGATATCCGTTCAAATAATGATCTTAAGTACTCTTCTGGCAAATCTTTTCCATCATCTATGCCACGATTGTTTCTTATGAAATCATCAGCTGACATCTGCACATTTCAATTCAGGAAAAGGGGGAACTTCATCAATATTCTAGCATAGAAAGTCAATAGGATCAGATAGAGAATGTATATGCACCTTGTTCTTAACCATAGGGTTATGAGCATCGGTATTGAGCATTATGACAGAGTAAGCAAGGACATAAGCTGTATCAGCACTGCTGAAGGCCTTTGGATTACATTTGCAGTAACGCTCAGCAAACTTTTCCATGATTCGATCAATCTTTTGTGCCTCACCAGGTAATCTAAAACCTTGTAAAAAGGCTCGGATTGCATCATCAAACTCCATGCCTTGAAGGTCGAAGGAGTCAACATAAGCATGCATCACTTTCAATGATAAATCTTCCCTTTCTCCAAGATAATCACCAATCAATGTTTTGTTCAGACCAGATGCATTTTTAAGAAAAGCAGCAATCTCCTCCGGAGAGTCACCAACCTTATTTGCTTTAATTAGAAATTCAATTCCTTTCTTAGGTTTCCGATTAAAGAGAGATATACCTTCCTGCCACAAATTTTAAATTAGATTCCACGAATGATGATCAGCTAAAATAAAAGAAAAAGTCAGACCAGTTTACCAGACATCATCTAATACATACCTGAAGTTCAAGCTTGTAAGCTCGACGTTGCTCTATTGTTAAAACATCAGAAGCTTCACTAGAGGCTTCAGAATGAGATTCTGATCCTTCAACAGGCTCATCCCCATTCCCATTTGCCATGAGGACATTTCCAGGTTCAAGACTGTTCTCAACTGCTTCAGATCTCTTAGCAGAATAAGGATCTGGAATACGAAACTGCTTGTTCATCCAGTCTCCCATTGATTTTAAAATAGCCACTAAACACTTCATAGCTTCAAGTTTCATGGTTGCTTCCTGAGGTGGCAAAAGCGTTTTCACTGTACCAGGAGGAACACCTTGAGCCGTTTTCAGAAGTCCATTGACCATTCTGGAAAGAACCATAATGAGAGAGAGAGAGAGATGCAAAAGTCATTCAATTCTACCAAAAATATGTTAGCTTTGACGACATCATTATAAAAGTACAGAACATACCTCTCAAATATGTTTGATGAATTGACATCACAGTCATAGTTGATAAAGATATCTACCAAGATCTGTGAATCAACACAAAGCTTGTCCACAAAACGAAGAACTATCATCTTTTGCTGAAAATTAGGTTGAGCAACATTTTCCAAGACCCTAAGAACGATCATAGGAAAAAATACTCCAATCTCTGCTTTCAAGCCAGCTCGAAATCTTGACACCAGACTAATGAAGATGGAGCAAGAAAGCTGGAAAACAATCATAAGAGTTGAAGCACTGTTCTTCAATAGTGACAAACACAAGTATTGCTTTATGGCACCTAAAAACCTGTACCACCAAAATTTATTGTGAGCAAACAAAAACTGAAATGTGTAAAATCAATAAAATAATACGTCAGTTCTAATTAAGGAAATTGAAGATATTATATGCACTAACCCCCCATGCTAAGGCATGAAATTTAACTTTCAAAATTTTTAAAAAAAGAGAAAGAGAAAAATAGGAAGCGATCTCAGTATAAAAATAAAGTAAAATCTCACAGCCATCAGGAACTAATGCATTGCTCAGTAGGGAAGATGGAAAGAGGGAAGGAAGGAGAATTTGTTAATCAAATGGTTGAATTCAAAATCACATATGTTATCTTGTAACTAAACCTTTAGATTGAAACTTTTTCCTTCCTTACTCCTTCCCATCCTTCTAATCAGTGCAAAGTTGGTGCTGCACTATGAACGGGAAAAAAAAAGGTTGTTGAAATCAACAAGCAAACGTACCACAAATTTGTAAATTAAACACACGTGAAACTAAATTGGTCAATAAAAAGACGCCTCAACAATACGTCAGAGAATTTACTTTGACCACAAGATTACCATAAAAGATTAAAATATTCACCGAATTCCTCTACCAACAAGATTTACTTTCATGCAACATGAAAAGCCACTCAGGTGTTTCCAAACCCAATAGAATACTGTAATGCTTTTGCCAATCCTCCGAAACTCAGTACCTCAATATTTATACCTTACTGTTGTTTTTGGATATAACCTATACTGTATGCTCATTACTCAATATATGTTTATGCTCAAGCACATACGAAATGCCTATGCGGCAACTAATATTAAGAGGGCATATTAAAAGTTGAATATCACATTTTCCAAGAACATCACAGTAAAGCAAATGAACAATTAGAGTGCTGGCCATAAGTAACTTTTCAAAAGGCAAATTGAAATAATCAAATAAAATCAGATAAATGCCTGCCAAGAAGAAACATGAAAGATACCTTTCACTAGTTCTAAATACAGCTCCAGCATTCTCTAACAAAATCTTCAACAACTCAAGCGCCACAATCTTCCCTTTCATCAACTGGGGATCTGCCAAAGCCTCTTTTGGCGGTGTCTTCATTGACAATTTGCAAAGTGCTCTAAACACCAAAAAGGCATCCCTTCTCAACTTATTCCCAATCTGAACCTCTAAATCATCATCTCTCTCCACTTCACCATCCGCCAACTCCCCTTTCCTCCCTTCCAATGCTGTCTTATACATACTAATCTCCCAATATTTTGCATCCAACATATCCTTATCAGTA
This sequence comes from Adansonia gregorii, assembly GCA_038382025.1. NCBI lineage: Eukaryota > Viridiplantae > Streptophyta > Magnoliopsida > Malvales > Malvaceae > Adansonia > Adansonia gregorii. The sequence goes on along the minus strand of JBBYHO010000003.1, from coordinate 6,307,154 downwards.
GAATCCAGCAAGTCAGTTGGATTAGTGGTTTCAACAGTGGTAGTTTCAAAAGCGCCATCATGACCGCCTAAAGAAACCTTACTTGGTGCCATTGGATTTAATACGCCATCAATGTCCTGCATGATTTTAGTTATAAACCCTTGAACAAACTGAGTCATTGATCCATCATCATCGGATTTCTCAATCGGTTCCATTAATTCAGCCACTACGATTGGCTGAATGGGAACGGTTGATGAATCAGCCTCCATTCTCCTAAAAACAATCACTAACATTTGAATCAAAGAAGCTTTCGCTGTGGTTTGATTAACTACATTTTTACTCCCTAAATAAATATCATAACAAGTTCTCACAATTTGCAACAAACAGTCACCATGAATTCGCAGTGAGATGGAAGTTACCGCAGACAAAAGCGCTTTTAAAACCAGTAATTCAACCGCATCATCGCCTAAATCGTGGCATTTGCAGACAGATTCGATCAATTTTGATAAGAGCTGTGCCTCGGGACCGCCGGTTGGGTCCGCTTCGCCACGTAGGTAACCGTGGGCGATTAATTTCTGAATGCAGTCAACAGCTGGATCGACGATCTTGTTGAAAGCGCTGGCGCAAGCGCTGATCAGAGGGCTCAGAATGGCCTCTGACTCAGCTAAGGAATATTCCACTGTGCCGCCGTCATGGAGCGGGCCAGGGATCGAGTTATCGGGCTCCGAATCTGAAGGAAATAGAGGCGACTTCGTAGGAGAAGTAAGTCTCTCTAGAAGAGATTTGCATTGGTGAGCGAGTTTGGAGTGCTTCCGCCACGAAGCGTTCTTGATGATCTTCTCTAGGGCCGGGACTACCAATTGGCTCATGCGGGAATCGGCTTCCGAGGAAGCCATTCCCGAGTCAGTTATTAAACGTCGCTTACCAACTCAGATCTAGGAAATAGATAACGAAATGCTAGGGCTCGTTTTTTTACCTCTCTTTGCTTGGAATTAGCTGAATTATCTGAGTGAGAACTGGATTCGAGTTAACTCGGTGAGTCCACACGCTTGCTTTTGTTCAAATTGCATAAAAAATAGAAATAAAAACAAAAACAGAAAGGGAAAGTAAAAGGAGTAAGGAGCTCGGAGAGGGAAAGAAGAATTGATACGCAGAGCCAAGCAGAAGGGTTGGTTGAGATTCAGATCGTGTTTTGATTTTTTATTTTTTTTAATCGAAGTCTAAGTTTGAATAGTAATAGACTGAAATGCCCTTGCATAGCTACAGGCGAGCTGCAAAAGATGTGTAGGCTAACATGTTGAATGGTTCACTGTAATATTGTGACATGAAGGAGGGCAATGAGGGCCTTACAAATTAAGAATTTCACAATCTTTCCGGTAATCGACGGGAGTTTCTTGGAGTAACCTTCCTTTCCCAGATCCCGACTACTTCCTACCATTTTATTGAATTAAAACATTTTATTTAAATTAAAACAAGAAGCATGTTTTGTTATCCTCTATTAACAAACTATCCCATTATTGTTTTATTGATTTAAAGGCAAAATAAATTAATTTATTATTAATACATGATTAAAAATATTTAGATAGTTGGTTTTTTTCGAGGAAAAAAAAGAAAGAAATTATTAAAAATTAGTTATTATAAAAACATATATATGTAGTTTTTTCAAAATAAAAATGAATAATTTTTG
>JBBYHO010000003.1:6258062-6268705 GCA_038382025.1 Adansonia gregorii | reverse complement strand
TATATATATATATATTTTATATACATAAATCCTCATACATATATTAGTTTTTTAAAATCTAACAAATTTCTTTGGGAAAAACAATATAGTTATTCTACTTTATTGAAATAATAAATTAGGAAAGGGTTGTGTCTTAGTTACTTGTTTTAAGCCTTTCTTTCTATTATCAATATGAATTGATATTCTTATGCTAAACCATTAGGAAAGAGTTGTTTCTTCACATACGATACCGTTGGTTCCAATGAGAAGGTTGGCATCAGCTCTCAAGGCTCTGGTTCAACACTTGTTTCGGCTTTCTTCTTGGATAGCCATCTGAAATCTCCCAGCCCTCTCCTATTGCCGGCCCAAGTATGCTCCTGATTTTGATTACTTTATGTTTTGATTCATTTTAACCCCATGCATTTTTTTTTCATCTCCAACTCACGGCCTGTTGTAGGATGCTGTGACTCCACTTGTGGGAGCTGAAGCTATTGATTTGGTAAAAACCTGTTTTTGCATCAGTATATGAGTGAGATACATACACTGTGAGTTCTATTTTATCAAATTACCTGGAAACGCATCACTGGTTACTGTCATGTCTCAAACGAAGTCTGCTTTTAATTTATTCTGTTTTCCTTTTTCTGCTTGGATTTCTTTCTTTCTTATGCATAGAATATTTCAGTTAGATCTCTCTTGAGAATGCTATTTTGTTGATTTTGAATAAAGGTGCATTCAACTTTGAGCTTATTTTGGTCAGAGAAGCTACGGGCTTGAGGCATTTTTAATTTATAGAGAATATGAAAGCATTCCATCTTTTCTGCACAAGGTGCTGATCATATATACCTCAGATAATAGAAGAGCTCTGTCGTTGCCGTCTGGGCTTTCTTTGGATCTCAGGATCTAGAGCATGAAATATCAATCTCAGATGTGCTACCTTCAAATTCACCCTCATAATAAATTTCACTCCCCCATATAGCTTGAGCTTGGACTAATTTACCTATTGCTCTTGCAGAGAATGTCAATTCCATCTCTAAACCTTTTTTTTTTTTTTTTAATTTCTCATGGATGTTTAGCGGGGAGATAAAGTTGAAGCTGTTGTCATAAAGGCTGATGGAATCCACAGGGAGTACATGGAACTGATTAGGAAACATTGACCGATAATTTCTACCGCGAACTAGGTTACAGTTCTTGCAGAAACTATTTTCTTGTATTCAGACTATGATGATATACTTGAATCATGCAGCTGATTTTGTCTTATCTGCTGTTAATAAAAAATAGGCTTTCTCGATGAATCGCATGACGCATGACTAATATTTGGGGTTCAAATTAACAGAAATGCAATTCCAACTTTCCACTTGTTTTGGCAAATTAGATGTCCTAAACTCAATTGTTGCCTTGCTAGAGTGTGTAAATCTCACCTGTGAGACAAAAATCAAACAGTACAATGTTGTTTTGTCCTGATGAGTTAAATGAGCATGGTGGTCCTTCAAAATGATTCTTCAGAAGCCCATCCTTTATTTTCTAACTCCAGTCGCAATGCCTGTAAGGAAAACATTGGTAGCATATTATTATTTTGTTTGTCGGCTAAACTTTGCTAAAGATCAAGAGATTTACAACAACTTTACCCTGATTCTTTTCTGTTGACATCAAAATCGAAGTTTCCAATCCGCGATGCTGATCGATACTCCACAATTGATTTCTCCCCGGTGCAAGCCAGAACTCGACATCATCCACAATCTGGTTAACAACAAAAAAAGGGATTACAGTTAAAACCCAACTTGCATGTCCTGTTCGTTATGTTTGGTAGTTGAAGGTAAATTTACCCCACATATGGGACTTTCGTGTTCCACGAGCAATAATCGTCTTTGTCCTCCGTAATTTTGAAAGTATATTTGTCTGTTTTTGTTGATTTCCTCTGCAAATGTATGCGTTATAGAGATTAGCCATCTCCATTAAGCATTGACTGCCATGGCATCAGTTTTCAAAATTTTACCACTTGGAGCAGCTCTTCCATTGCCATTTCTCGACTTGCAGGCTTTTTCCTATTATGCATTTCATTGTAGTTCCAGTTCAAAAATAAAAATCAATGCGCTTCACATTTTTTTTGACGAAAATATCAAAAAATCCTGCGCACATTTTTCTTGGCAATGGAGAGAGCTTTACCATGGAGGAGCATAGTGGGTGGGATCGTTGATGTTCTCAGGCGTTGATATACTAATATTGGAAGCATGGAAAAGGGCCGAAGCTGGCGTATTTGTATTCACTACCATAGAATCTGGCCGATTCCCCCTGCATCACTATTCACTACTTTGTTTAGCCATTTTAAGAGCCCAAAATCAACGATTCTAGAAACGTTGACGAGGAGAAGAGATCTGAAAATTATATATATTTTGAAAATATAATTATATATGTGTAGTTGTTTTTAAGGAAGGTAAATAGTTTTTTTTTTTATCTAAAGGGAAAAGGTATTATTTTTATTATATTTATATTTAACTTATATTTTATTTTTATATTAAATTAATATAATTTTACTCGTGATATTAAATATAATTTAATATTTTATTATTAATATAAATACCCGATCGATTGACCAATGTGTTTCATCCAATCATATGAAAAATTAAAACTGAAAGCGTTAATATGTATTTTCATTTTCCAATAAGAAAAAAAAATTAAGTATAAACACTAACAAACAAATGAACTAAAAAGTGCAGAAATGTTTATAAGCTACTGGCTTTAAATTTTTTTGTTTGAGCTCAAATGAATCTATAAACATATTTTATTATTTAAAAATATTAAAAAAATTTATATTTATAATTATTTATTTTTATAATTAAATTTAAATAAATATTTTTATTTAATAAATAATAATTTAAATTAAAAAAATTAAACTTGATTTAGAACGCTTAGCTCGACACTAGAAAGGAAAAAAAAATTATTCCTTACATAAATTGTTCAAAAATTCGGATCTGTAATGTAAGGGACCATTTTGTAAATTAGTAAGACGTGCTGTCCCTAGGCGGGAAGAAGAAAGAAAAAGCCAGAGAAGGTCGACAGTTTTCACGCACACTATAAAGCCCAACCTCCCCCCCCCCCCCCGGGCTCCCGCAATTCTTTTCTCTTCTTTCAAATTCCAAGCTTCAGCAACACGCTTTACTCTCCCTCTTTCTTTACTTCCACCATATAAATCTTCCTGGCTAGCTTGGCTAGTTCACTCCCATTTCAATGGCTCGAAACAAGGTACATTGCTCTACTCCGCAAAATCTCTTTCAAACATTTCTTATTATTTTCGCTGTTTTAAAAAATTTATTTACTTTTTTTTTTTCAAAATTCTAGATATCGCATGTTAATATTTCTTGGATTCAATCCTTTTTTGTTCGCTATCCCTTTTTTTATTTTCATATTTTTCGCTTACTTTAACTGATTTTTTTCTGGTCCTTTTCTTAGTTTTAGGGTTTTAATGCCTTTTTTTTTCAGTAACCGAATTCATATTTAATTTGGAACAGGAGAAAGTAGTATTGTTGCTTGATGTCGGTCCATCGATGCACGGTGTTCTTTCAGAAGTTGAAAAACTCTGCTCCATGTTAGTAGAGAAGAAGGTATCGCTTTCAATTCAATTTTCAATTAATGTGCTTACACCCTTTTTTGCAAAAATATTATGATATTTTCTACTTTCAGTGATTCTTGTAACAAAAAATTTAAGAAAAATATAATTTCTGATTGCTTTTTCTCTGCACAGCTTATTTTCAGCAAAAGTGATGAAGTGGGAGTGGTGGTTTTCGGAACCGAAGGTGCCTATTAGTTTTTTAATGAATTTGAGTAACTTCTGGGATTAATTTCGGCCAATTAATGGTTCCTTCCACATTAATGTTATTCCATCTTTGTGAATCTTTAATCAAATGTCATTGTAGCATTATAATGATATTCCCTGGAATTTACAGAAACTAAAAATGAGCTTACAGAAGAAGTGGGTGGATATGAAAATATTGTAGTGTTGCAAGATATCAAAGTTGTTGATGGAGATCTTATTGACACTCTACAAAAACTGCCTCGTGGAACAGTTAATGGTGATTGTATCCGTTAATTTTCTTGATTATTTTTTAAGATTATCTAATCTGAAGAAGTATAATGTTTACCTTCTTTCAATTGATTTTTTTTTCTTTATATAAAATTATTTGCTAATGCAACTTTTTGGACCCTATTTTGGTTAGGATTATTATTATTTTTTTGTATAAAATTGATGTCCTTATTATTTATGAACACCAAATTTCAAGATTCAGTTCTTTTTTCATATTAATTTGTGCTTTTAAGTATTTTTTGTTGGTGCTATTTTTCTGTGCTTTCAATGCTCAAGTCGCTTTTGTTATTGTAATCATTTTGATTGAATTATTATGCTTTTAAGTTAACAATTGGCATTTATAGATAAACTAGTTTTGCAAGGCAGTTGTTTAGGGTGAAAGACTACTTAAGCATGCTGTTTTTTCTGCTCATTGCTGCACTGTCGGTTCCTTAACTTTGTTAGTTCTTGATGCAATTGTTGTTGGGATGGATATGCTGATAAAGAAATATAAAAATATATACAAAGGTAAGAAACGCATGTGCCTTATCACTAATGCTATTCATCCTATAAAGGACTCTTTGGAAGGAAGCAAAGAAGATCAGGTCAGGACCATTGCTGTACAGATGAATGGAGAAGGCATGAAAATGGAAAGTATTGTTGTAAGGGGAAAGTTAAGTCAGGATGCAAATAAGAGAGTAATGGATGAGAATGATCATCTATTGAGTATATTTGCAAAGAAAACCCAGACAAGGACTGTGTATGTCGATAGTCCAATTTCATTACTGGGAGCAATTAAAACACGGAGAATAACTCCTGTAACACTGTTCAGAGGTCATATTGAGCTCAGCCCCAGCATGAGAATTAAGGTGAGACTATTAGCCTGTTCTTTTATGACAGACACATCATGCATCAAATATCATTTAACCTTATTACAATTGCTTTTAACATGTACTTCCGAGATATTTGTGCCATGACAAGCATAATACTCTGTGTGATGCTCATATGCATGGACGCAAAGAGATGGTGCTTGTTCTTTTAAGAATGAATGGGTGATTTGTAAGGAAATAAAACCTTGGACACTCAGCGTTGAGGCTTTCCAAAGCATTCTACTTGATGCTGCATATTTGCTTGTATACGACAGCTGGGGCATACTCTTAAGAATGGATAGTTGTCATCTTAACCTGCGTCAATGGCCCTGGAGGTAGTCATGCCTTTCTGAGAACACTTCAATCTGTTGTTTTGAGACTTGCTATGCTTTTTCATCCTCCTTTGTTTAGCTTCCCTGCATCCAGCTAATGGGCCGCATAATATGCTGTCTCAATGGGTTATATTGCCTTTTCAATCATGGTTCAATGGTGTTGTTGATGCATTAAATGAAGCTACAATATGAAGCTGTTATGAGTTTCTTCATGTTAGGTTCTCATTACGTTTTGTAAAAGGAATGCTGATATAAATATATAATGACACGTAGGTTTGGGTTTATAAAAAAACACAAGAGGAGAGGTTTCCCACTCTGAAAAAATACTCAGAAAAAGCACCTTCAGCTAATATATCTGCAACACATCAAGTCAAGGTTGATTACGAGTACAAAATTGTTGACGACTCTGGTACTACATATGTACCACCAGAGCAAAGGATTAAAGGCTACCGTTATGGGCCTCAAGTAGTTCCTATATCAGCTGCAGAATGGGATGCTGTCAAGTTCAAACCAGAAAAGGGTGTAAAGCTTCTAGGATTTACTGATGCTTCAAACATGATGCGGTAAGTTGCTTTATCTGGGATAAGTATAATTATATTCTGATTAAATCTGATTCAAATGATTATTTATTCTGTTTTTTTATCCCTGTCTTGCCTGGCATATTAATCAAAGACACTACTACATGAAAGATGTCTATCTTTTTATTGCTGAACCGGGCAATACAAGAGCCATTCTTGCAGTTTCTGCCATAGCAAGAGCTATGAAGGAAATGAATAAGGTTGCAATCTTGCGATGCGTTTGGAGACAGGGACAGCAAAATGTTGTTGTGGGGGTCCTGACACCCAACATATCAGAAAATGATAAAATTGTAGGTTTTTATCTTTTCTTCACTGCATATTTTACTTGAATTTGTTACTCACAGATCCATGCTCGTATAGTTTCCCTTGTGAAACTCTTATGATGCTCTCTGATTTTTCTGTGCAGCCTGATTCATTTTACTTCAATGTACTTCCTTTTACTGAGGATGTTCGTGAATACCAGTTCGCCTCTTTCAACAGTTTTCCATCTTCATGGCAACCTAATGAACAGCAGCAAAAGGCAGCCGATGAATTGGTGCAAATGCTTAATCTTGCTCCATCAGGCAAAGAGGAAGCATTGGTGCCCGAGTTTACCCCAAATCCTGTTCTGGAGGTACTTAAATATGCATTTTTTTTTCCCTTGATAGTATATTTTACAATGGTTCTGCTTGGTTTCTGCTATACTACAAACTGAAGATGCACTGGTCAGTGCAAATGGCTACATTGTTGATAAGTGCGTGTTTTTTAATGTTGTTAGAGAAAGTGATAGTTTGTACACGTTCCATGTTCTCCTCCACCCAGTCAACCCCTAAGTGCTACATTTGAGTTATTGTTTGATTAGATAGCATAGAAGCTGGCCGAAGACCATCCGAGGTGGCAGGGATACAAAGTTATTGTAGTCTGGAATAATAACATTTAAAATTCCATGACTGTTTCTCTGACTGTAATTTTATGCATTGTCAGCGTTTTTATCGTCATCTAGAGTTGAAAGCAAAGCAACCGGATGCAGCTGTTCCTCCAGTTGATGAAACTCTAATGAGGATTACTGAACCTGACCTGGAGCTTGTTTCTGAAAACAAGTCTGTTTTTGACGCATTACGTGGAAACTTTGAACTCAAGCAAAATCCAAAGGTCAATTGTAGTTAACTTCAAAGTGATGGAATTTATTTATCTTGTGCTTGCGTGTTTTGGTATTAACTATGATCTATTTGCAGCTCAAGAAATCAGCTAGGCAGCTGTTGCTAGAGAAACCATCTAGCTCAAATGCAGATTTATCTGATGGCCAAGCTGCCAATTCCACAGAAAATCAACCCGAAGTTAAGGTAGAGAAAATTGGAGATTTAACTCCTATTCGAGACTTTGAAGCCATGCTGTCCCGAAGAGATAACCCAGAATGGGTTGGGAAAGCAATTAAGGAGTTGAGAGATAAGATACTTGCGCTACTGGTCGACTCCCATGAAGGAGATAATTATCTCAAAGCAGTGGAATGTATAATTGCCCTTCGTAAGGGTTGCATCCTTGAGCAGGTATCTCCATTGCCCTCCCTTTGTTTCTATGCATGTGCGTGCATGTGTATGTGATTGAAAATTGCCACTTGTTACTTTTTCCTGAATATATTATGAGGATTTAAGTGCTTTTGTTGATAAATTTCTTAGTTCTCAATGAATTATATCCGGAGGGTTAGCATTTGATAAAACAGCGCAGCATCCAACAGTTTAAACAGGCCAATATGCATGGCAAACTCTTTTTGGTTCACATAGAGTTAACATTGTCCATTGTGGCTACCCTTTAAATTCCATCCTTGAAATCCTTTCATCTACAGGAGCCAGGCCCCTACAACAATTTATTGCGCTATCTTTATGGATATTGCCAGGAGAAAGGGTACAAGGGTTTGCCTGAACTTCTTGCATCGAGGGATCTCACTTTGATCTCCAAGTCAGAAGCTGAAGACAGGTTCCACGCCCTTGTGTTCTTTTAATGCCTTATTGCTTTCGTTACTTTTACAAGAGAATATAATTTTATGTGTCCATTTTTTGAGCAGTGATGTTACAGATGATGAGGCGAGAAGCTTTTTTGTTAAAAAAGAGCCAAATCCTAAAGATTAGAGTTAAGTCTCTACGTTTCTATTTCTTGTGTAGCTGGTTATCAGTTTATTTGCGGTAATCTTAAACTCTTTTTCTTATAGACTGTATTATACATAACATCTAAGGACTAAGGTCCATGTTTGGAACGTGAAACGGTACCGCGAAAGGTTGAGAGACTGGCTGGCTAGGGTACCGCTCACGTTTTTGGAATGGCAATGCAAGTATGTTCTGTAAATTATACTTTTGTGTTCTTAAGTAGTTTTAAAATATAAAGAAAAAAATATTTTGGAATATTTTATCGGAAAGAAATTCTTATTATTCAATAATATTATAGGTTTTGATAAGATGAATGATGATGCTTCTTTAAAGGTATATATAAATTAAAACGTACAGTGTCATTTTATGTTATATAAACAAAAAGTTGATTTGTTTTAAGAAAATGGTCATTTTTCGATGGATCCTTTTGATGGAACATCTTTTATTGATCGCCATTCTTTAACTTTATTAACTTCTTTTTTTTTCCTTTTTCATAATAGAAGTCAGCTCTTCCTCTAGATCTACAAGATTCTTGATTTTCTTCCTCATGGATCTACTCCTGTCTTTTTCTCTAAAGCCATCTCGCTTCTTTTCATCCTTAACCGCTGTAGGAACAATTGTGGAAGTGTGTTCTTGTTCAGAACCCAGCCCACAGAAATCCTCAGTTGCATCACCTTCCCCTAAAATCCACACGGGCTGCATCACCATTAACAGCCTGGACCGCATTAACAGCCAACCTAGACACAAGGCAAGGCTCATGAGGACCCTCAACCTCACTAGACCCTGCTCCTTCCACGCCTCACCCAACGAAAATAAATTGCATGTCAACCACACCTTCATTTCCTGGGGTTTCCTCAACTTCATTATTTAAAATCCCTCCCCACGTCATCATCATTACCGGTTTCAATAACATCACCATCAATGCCGCCATTGTCCTCGTTTTCTTCTTTCACCAATGGAGTCCGTTTATCTCCTCTATTGCCGATGATATCTGCAAAACATGCACCCTTTGAACCACCCTGTACTTCGAAGCCTTCGCCCTTTCCTCGGACTGTCCAAAGCAACATCCCAGTCTTTGATTCATACTACCCTCGACAGGGAAGGGGGTTACGACAACATTTCACTATGCGCACCATGAAAAATACAGTGTTCCCACTGGATTTGCAGCTCCTTAATGCCCATCGCGTAGAGATTCTGATTCTGACGGTTCCTTCTTTTCTCGGTCCACTTTTCATCCCTTTCCATGTAAATACTTTCTGCATTTGGACTGTTTTCCGTCACGTTGAGGCCATGAACACGCGTAGCAGGAAAATACTAAATATTTTGCCTAACGGTTGCTTATAGGCGAATCTTAAAGATTATATAATTACTAATTTTTTTTGAAAAAAATTTATATTTAATACATTATTTTTATTGAATTAAAAAAATAATTCATTGAATTGCATGTTTATTTCTTTTAATATCATCTTACATGTTTATTCCATAAATGAACTTGCAAATTAACTATGTTTTAGTATTATTATCTAAAGATAGCGAGTTTTTTTTTTTTTTTTGAACTTTACAAACCGATTCAACTATATCTCATGCCTTCCTTTTTTAAATACCTTAAGAATTATGTGCATCTCACTAATTAAAAATTCCACCGATTATAAATAAGGCAATTTCATTTTTGTTCTTTAGATGAAAATTAAGCTCCCAAATATGTTTTTTGTTTTTTCATCGAGAAGGGTGATCGATTTTAACATTTCCACAGAACGTTGTTGCTATGGCAATACAAACATGGGGGAAAAGTGGGGAGAAAAAGGGCCAGGAGGCCAAATAATGGAACCATTGTTCTAAGCATGTCGATCCTGAACTTAAGTGAGGAGAATGGTGAGTAGTTTAATTGAGGCAAGTGACTAAGAATTGTTTATCTTCACTATGCTGCAGCCAATCATTCCGTGGCTGGAAAGTCGGCCAACCTAAGCCTACAATACTGTCAGCCATGATCAAACATTCGAACTTGAGGATCAAAACGTCACGTCTTCGGAATTTTTTTTCTCTCTCTGAATAAATAGGTAGGACCCATCAAAAAGGAAAGAAGAAATTTTGTGTTCATGCTCTGGCAACTTAACCGAGAGATGAGAAGTCTCTGCAGTACAAAGAATGAAATCTGGACAGTTGGTAGGTTAACATAAATACGACACTTAATGCAACGAAAACAATCTAATAAACACAATCAATTGAATCCACATCTTACAATTTCTTCTTAATTATGTATATGAAAAAAAAAATGGTAAACAACCAGGGACCCAGCTTCTGGGTGGGAGGTTGAAATAAATACGACACTTAAATGCAACGAAAACAATCGAATAAACACAATTAATTGAATCCATATTGTCCATTTTCTTCTTAGTTACATATAAGACAAAAATGGTAAGCATGAAGCGACCCATGTTTATGGTTGGAGGTTTAACATGAATGCAGCACTTAAATCCAATGAAAACAATCTAACAAACAAAACTAATTAAATCCATATTTTTCATTTTCTTCTTAATTACATGTAAGAGAAAAAAAAATAGTAAACAAGCAGGGGGTGGAGCCTTCTATGTTTTTGAGGTGTCGTGGCCTTGTTGTCACCTCTGTAAAGCATTCAAAATTTTTCAAATATATTATATATTTATTAAATATATCTTTTAATTGATTATTAAATAAATATATTATTTAAA
>JBBYHO010000003.1:6232084-6243963 GCA_038382025.1 Adansonia gregorii | reverse complement strand
TATTAGTTTTTAAATATTAACTCAAGATTAATAAAAATAATTTTTAATATTTTATTATTTATAAATATTATTTTAATTTATATATTTATATATGTTATTTATATTTTTTTTATATATAAGAAGGATTTGTTTGATTAAAAACGTAGAGAAGAGCGATATTAGAAAAAAAAATAAAATTGAAAGTAAAAAAATAATTATAATTTTTATTAATAGTTTTAATAAGTTTTATTTTTTTATAATTATTTTTTTGATTTTGCTTTCTTTTAATAATTAACATTTTATTTTTTTTTGTAATTTTTCAAAAAAAAGTTATATAATTACACGTAGGTGCCGATTTGCCAAAAAGAAAAAAAATAAAAGTTGAGAAATTATTAAATGTAAATTTTTTATTTAGATGTTAGAGAAATTATCATTTGGTTGAAAAATTTTTTTTATGCTTTAAAATTGATCTATTTTAATAAATAATTTAAAAATATTTTATTTTTATAAATAAAATTTTTATATTATTTTAATAAAAAATCGCATAAAACTATAATTGTACTAGAATTTAAAACTTTCAAGTAAATTGAATAATAATAATAATAATAATAATAATAATAATCCAATAGTTTCAAGTTTTAACTTCGATTAAGAGCGTTGTCCTAAATACAAGCCGGAACATTCTAGCTTCAGCGTATAGAAGAAAAGTGGACACGTGTCGCCGCCTTCTCAAGTATTCTTTGTTCCGAATTGAAAGGTGGGGTTATGTTAGCAGTCAAGGGAAAAAAAATAAATAAATAAAAGAGGCTCGAACCTCCTTCGGCTTCCTTAGAAAACCTTTCTTCCGATTTTTGCAATCCGCTTCTTTCATCTGGTAATCAATTTTCTTTGGGCCTGTTATCTCTTTCTTGTTGGGCAATCAGGTTGATGATATTTTAGATAATAATTCGAATTTTAAGGTTTTTATTTTTCTTGTAATGTATTTATATTTGATACTTTCTAGGCTCTGATTCTTTTGATTCAAAATTGTCGCTCTTATGATCAACTTTTTAACGCAATTTCTTGTGGATTGATTACCTGAAGCAGAATTTCGATTCTTTTTCATCTATGATCATTTGAATTCCGAGTTTATTAAGAAATCTTTGTAAATAATGAAATGGTTTTGTTATAGGAAATGAGCGGCTCAACAATTAAAGGATCATATATGTTAAAGTTTCTCGTTCTGAATAGGTTTTGTTTTTCCTAATTTTTTTCCCTTTATGTAATCGTAAGCTAGTTTAATATTAATCTGAAGGAAATTAACATTTCCTTTTAAATAAATGTAATTCCCAATAAGTGCCGTATAAATTATTTTTGAAATCTTTGGCAGTTAAGTTGCCGTTTGAACCTTATACACAAAAAAAAAAAAAAAAAAGGAGGCCTCTTTCTTTGATTGATAGATGATGGTTGATGGAGTTGGTGATGGTGATGGTCTCTTTTTAATATTTAAGACTATCGTCTCTAAGAAATGTGGTAGATGGATAGTAGAAGTTGATCATATTATATTTCTTGATTTTGGTATGTCTCAGAATGTCATAGTCTCGAACTTTCAATAGTTACTGTTGAAGAAACTTTCTAATTGACCTTTGTTAACGATTTTTTTTTTTTTTTTAATTTTGAGTACAATTGCAAAGATCCTACTGTAATTTGTATGTTGTTCTCTTTAACATTCAAGTTGGTCATTTGTCAAGGTCTTCTTAACGACATCTTTGCTCATTTTAACTCATTCTGCTATTTTCAGGAAGCATACAAATGCAGAGGGAAAGGGAAGGCAGAAATGACCTCTTTGGCACAGGCAACCCATTTGATGCTTTCCGAAGGTTTGGTAGCTTTGGATCCCGTAGTACTTTGATGCCTAGCCTCTTTGGAGGCAGAGATCCTTTTGATGATGCGTTCTTCACTCGCCCATTCGGTAGCATGTTTGAATCTAGCATCTTTGATCAAAGTACTACTCGTGAAACACCAGAGAGCAATGGAGGGAAGGGACTAGTTGTAGAAGAACTGAACTCCGATGGTGAGGAAGATGAAGGAAAAGATATAGGCAACACTGAGCATGCTCGGTCAGGCATGGAACCATCTATTGAGTACCCAGATGATGGTGATAATGGTACATGGAATTTGATTTTGGATGAGTGCATGCATATAAGATTCTATATTTTTGTAAGTCGTAATGATTGCTGTGGTATACCGAACAGATGGGAAGATTCAGAGTTTTAGTCATAGGAATGAGTATGACAGGGTGGAAGGCTCAAAACCACAGGCTCGCAGTTTTAGTTTTCAAACGTGCAAAGTTACATATGGTGGTGTAGATGGAGCGTATTACACTTCTACAAAAAACCGGAGGACAGGCAGTGATGGAGTAAGTAACATTTTGTAGGAGTGCTCAATCATGATTAAATCTCTTCGTGTTTTTGATGTCTTTATCGATGTTTCAGGCAATAATTGAGGAGAGAAAAGAAGCAGATAGAACAACAGGTCAAGCAACGCATAGGATTTCTAGAGGAATTCATGATAAGGTAATTATTCCATTGGTGGTGTTATTAGCCTTCATGGGGAACAATTAATAAACAGGTCCAGGCTAAAGAATGCAGTTATAAACGTCAATTATTTTGTGAAATAACTGTAACTTTGGGTGTGTTCCAAAGGGACATATCTTCCAGGGAACTTCACAATCCATTGAATGTACAGTTTGTGGTACAATATCAAAGAACTGGGTTGATTCCCAGCCATCTATTTCATTGTCATAATGAGACTTACTTTTACGCTCTAATTTAGAAACCAATGTTTGTTATCAGTTATATTTTCATGCAGTAGTTGTTAGTTCTAACATGGGAAAACATTCAGTATGCTAGTATGGAATCAGTTTATAATTTTACCACTTGTCCTGAGAGTTAGTTTTGCTTCTAGTTCTTTTCATTTATTTGTTCACTTATATTGCTGCCTTTAACTGTTACTAGAAATCTTTGGAATGAAAAAGGAAAAGAGAGATTTAACTGTTGCGGTGATTTGTGCATTTAATTTTGCTTGGATTTGGAATTTTCCTTTCCTCGTATGCAGGGCCATTCTGTTACAAGGAAGCTCAATTCAGATGGCAAGGTGGACACCACGCAAACATTACACAACTTGAATGAAGGTTAGTTCCCTGGTTGCTTGCTATGATTATTCAAGAGCATTGTGCTTGAATGGAACTGATATTTTCATATTGCAATGCTTCTTTATTAGATGAGCTTGCGGAATTTGAAGAGGCCTGGAAAGGTAATAGTCAGGGTCATTTGACTGGTTGGAGTGATGGATTTAGCATGCATGCAAATGCTGGTAAACATTTCTTTTAACCTTTATGGTTGGTTATTTGTAGAGATCTTATTATTTACTTGTTTCTTTTCTTCTTCTTCGTCCTTTTTTTTTTTGAGCATATCTTATCGTTTATTTTAGTATTACTTAAAAATCTACCTTTTATATGTATAATGATCTTAGGGGGTTTCATTTTCATGGGATTACATAAACATTGAGGTTCAACCTTCATTATCATGCCATTTGACACCTTTTTTTTCATTTTTCTTTATCAATTTATCATTCTGCAAATAATAGATGCCTTTTAGTTTTCAACTTCTCATTGTTCATCTCAACATTTGTATCCAATGTGAATGTAGGATCTGGAACTCATGAAAAGATGGGGATGGCAGTTCAGAACAGTTGGAGAATTCCCTATAGACAGCAGGCCCAAGACACCGGAAATCAAGGAGCAGACACCGAAGCAAGAACTACATCTGGGGGTAGAACCAAGAAGGTTGTTAGGATTAATATAGAATGAACCAAGAATGGTACCGTATACTGGTTATGCCTTTTTCGGTTCCTGCCCTAGCGTTCATCAGGTTGTAGTAATAATGCCAAAATATGGATCTATTCTTGGTTTAGGTGAAGCATCTAGTATACTGCTAGATATGTATTGGTTTGGACTTCTGGTAAAACAATTGAGTTACATTTGAAATTCTCCATTTCAGAGTTGTTTTGCGTTGTTGCTTGCATTGCAAGGCTGAAACACAACAGAACTTCATTGGTCCTTTTTTGGGGGGGGGGGGCTGGGGGGCGTATAAACGACATCGGTTTAATACGCAATCGGTTCTGTATCTGCTGGATGACACTTGGATTTGGGCCGTTGAAAACCGTTCAAAGATGATAAAATCTGAAGTCTGAACTCTGAACGCACAAATTCCTAACAAGAAATTTTTTTTTAGGAAACTAAAAACCCAGATACTAGAGTTAATGCTTCTCCGTGCTAATCTAAACCAGCCTTGGAACTCCATGGTGCCAACTCTAGTTCTCAGAAAATGCAAGACTTCGAACGACGTAAACCAAATCCACGCCCGTTTAATAACAACCGGTTTCATCCGAAGCCCGATTCTTACCACCAAAATCGTCCTCGCTTCCTCTACTTCACCGTGCTCTCCTTTAGTCGATTTTGCTTGCTATGTCTTCTTCACGCACCAGGCTTTTCGTTCATTTAAGCAAGACATGGACCCTTTTCTTTGGAACGCCGTAATAAAGTCGTATTCTCATGGGCCTGACGGGCGACAAGCTTTTGTCCTTCTCTGTTTGATGCTTGAAAATGGCGTTCGTTTTGATAAATTCTCTTTGTCTTTGGTGCTTAAAGCGTGTTCTCGGTTAGGTTTAGCGAAGGAAGGAATGCAGATTCATGGCCTGCTGAGAAAGCTGAATGTTGGGTCTGATTTGTTTTTGCAAAATTGTTTGATTTCTTTGTATCTACGCTGTGGCTTTATTGGATATGCTCGCCAATTGTTCGATAGAATGTCTATGCGGGACTCTGTTTCATACAATTCGATGATCGATGGGTATATTAAAATGGGGATGATTGATTCAGCAAGCGAGTTGTTTGACTTTATGCCGGTGGAGGATAAGAATTTGATAACTTGGAATTCCATGATTAGTGGTTATGCGCAATTGGAAAATGGGATGGGTTTGGCTTTGCGATTGTTTAAGGAAATGCCTGATAGGGACTTGATTTCTTGGAACTCAATGATTAATGGCTTTGTAAAGTGTGGGAATATGGAAGAGGCTCAGGCGTTGTTTGATAAGATGACGAAAAGGGATGTCGTCAGTTGGGCTAATATGATTAATGGATATGCTAAATTAGGTAAGATTGATCTAGCTAGGCGTTTGTTTGATGAAATGTTAGGAAGAGATGTTGTTGTGTGTAATGCCATGATGGCTGGTTATGTCCAAAATGGATATTGTGCTGAAGCTTTGGAAATATTTTATCATTTGCAAAGGGATGGTAATTTGCAACCTGATAGTGCCACGTTGTTGATTGTTCTTTCAGCAATTGCACAGTTAGGGCACATCGACAAAGGGTTGGCACTACATCAGTATATAAAGCAAAAAAAGTTCTCTTTGGGTGGAAGACTTGGTGTTGCTCTTATTGACATGTATTCGAAATGTGGCAGTATAAAGACTGCTGTGTTGGTTTTTCAAGGTATAGAAAATAAGAGTGTTGATCATTGGAATGCTATGATTGCTGGGTTTGCCATTAGTGGGTTGGGTGAATTGGCTTTCAATTTGCTCATGGAGATGGAAAGGCTTTCTGTAGAACCTGATGATATCACATATATTGGGGTGCTGAATGCTTGTGGCCATGCTGGCTTGGTGAAGGAAGGTCTGATTTGTTTTGAAATCATGAGAAGAGTTCACAAAACGGTACCGAAACTGCAACATTATGGATGCATGGTCGACATCCTTGGCCGGGCAGGGCAGATAGCAGAAGCAAGAAAATTTATTGAGGAAATGCCTATTGAAGCCAATGATGTGATATGGAGGACATTGCTCAGTGCTTGCAAAAATCATGGAAATATTGATGTTGGAGAACCGGCGGCTAAGCATTTAATTACACTGGACTCTTGTAACTCAAGTTCTTATGTACTCCTATCTAACATATATGCTGGTCTCGGTATGTGGAATGCTGTTAGTAATGTTAGGTTGATGATGAAAGAAAGAAATCTGAAGAAAATTCCAGGTTGTAGTTGGATCGAACTAGAGGGAACTGTTCATGAGTTCTTTGTGCAAGATAAGTCCCATCCCCAAGTTATGGAGATCTATTCTTTGTTGGATAGTTTGTCAACATCCAATTCAGACGTCAAAACCTTGTAGACATCATGGTTAGGTTGGAGACTTACAACCTGAAAGCCTGCAAGTCAATTGTAGATAACAAGAAGCTTAACTCGCGTAGATTTAGCAGCCAGGAAGCATCTAGTTTTATCAACATCTCAAGCTTCCTTGTTTGATATTTTAATATATCTCACTGTATGCTATACAATTAATGTAAGTGAATTTTCAATTAATTCTTATTCAATAGCATATTTTGTTTAAGCTTGAAGTTTAGTGAATTGGACTAGCAATCCAACCAAACATATTGTTGGTCTTAGCCCATTTATTATTCACTAAAGTAGGGATTCTCGGCCCATTGCGCCATCGAAGCTTTCTTGGGCTCTATAAGCAATAACTTTAATGGGGTGTGGCCGATTTTGGATGAAATCCACTACTTAAAAACTAAGCCGTCAATGGCGGAAAAAAGCCCGATGAATTACTAACAATGGACTAGAGCAATAAAACCCTCAGCCCAAGCCTCCATTTCGATTTCTAGGGTTTCTTTGCTCCTAGCAAACACCAAGCAAGACAGAATCAGAGGTCAAGCAGTCGAGCTCGAAACTCCGCCATCATGGGTCGTATGCACAGCCGAGGGTTTGTATTTGCTTTCAAACCGGATTCATTTTTGAACCCTAAAACAACCCTATGATTATAGGGGGGAAATCTATTGCAACTGCTTCATGTTTTTGTATTTGACTCTCTCTGTAGTAAGGGTATTTCTGCATCTGCTCTGCCTTACAAGAGGACTCCACCTAGTTGGTTGAAGATCTCTTCTCAAGATGTGAGTCGATTGTTTGAATCTTGCCCTAAACTTATATTTGCTTTTTAGTTACAAAATGGATGATAGGATGTTCACCCCTTTTTCCCTTCTTTAAAAGAAAAATTGGCTTATTTTCAAAAAGTTTATGAGCAAAGAAGTTACTGCTTTAATACCTTATGTGAATTGAATCCTCAATACCTACTTGTTGGTATATTTAATGGCCGAAAAGAACTGGGTGCTTGAACAAATGGAACGTGTAATAAGTGTTATCCTTATTGACTACAATACAATACAATGCATTGCAATGCTCTGCTTGAAATCTGTAGTGTTTGTATACATTTTAAGCTGGTCGCTTCATGAAGTAAATTTGTCACGATTTAAGAGGTAAAACAACTAAAGATAGTTTCAAGAGAAAATTGAATTTTGGTATTGCATTTGCTTACGTTTCAATATTTGGTTTTTAACATTTCTGAAATGTGGAATCCTAATAGTCATTGATTCTTGTTTTTCAGTTTTTTGGTGGATTACCCCTCTTACTTCTTCTGACATAAACTTCAAGTTATTTCTAGCTTCGGTTATTATATTCTTCTGGAATATATTATTTTGGTTTATGATAATCTTCTTCAAACTTTTTCTTTTGTTTTCTTATTTAATATACTAAAGGCTTTTTGTTTTTTTTTGCTGGTTTTTTGTTCCCGTAATTTTGGAGTTGAAAAACCCCTGTTCTTTAGTTTATTCTCTCCTTACAAAAGTTTTACTCTTTTTTCAGCTTAATCTTGATTTTATCTTTTAGGTGGAGGATAACATTTGCAAGTTTGCAAAGAAGGGTTTAACCCCATCTCAAATTGGTGTCATTCTTCGCGATTCTCATGGGATTGCTCAGGTGAAGAGTGTTACAGGCAGCAAGATTTTGCGGATATTGAAAGCCCATGGTACATCTTTATTTGACATTGTCTGATATTGCATTTTCCTTCAGATTTGAAGATTAACATTCAACTCATCCATTTGTTTGTTTGTCAGGTCTGGCTCCTGAGATTCCTGAGGATCTGTACCACCTTATTAAGAAAGCCGTTGCCATAAGGAAGCATCTTGAGAGGAACCGTAAAGACAAGGATTCCAAGTTTAGGTTGATCTTGGTCGAGAGCAGGATCCACCGACTTGCCCGTTATTACAAGAAGACTAAGAAGCTCCCTCCTGTCTGGAAATAGTGAGTGTATTTGTTCCTTGCTTCCTTTGCAAAAGCCTTAACGCTTGTGAAAATTGTCTCGTTGCAGTGATTATTGCCTTTACTCAAATTGTTTGTAACTTGTAAATCTCAACATACTTTTTTTTGCCCTCTCTTATCCAGTGAGTCTACCACTGCTAGTACTCTCGTGGCCTAGAAAATTCGCATTTAGAACCGTACTCCAGCGCTTCAATCGACATTCTCCTGGATATGCTGGCAGGAAGGAACTTTTTGTGTTACGTTCCTCTTAATGATGTTAAAGAACTAGTTCACTTATGGTTTAAAATTCAGATACTTCTGTGTGAAATCTTACTTTTTGTATTGGAATAATTCATCTTTCTTCATTTTTTTTTTTTCCATTCGACAAGTGTTGGTGTTTTGAATCATATCTTTGGAGCGGTTGTCACTTGGATGTGCTTTTCTGGATCTTGGTTCAGAATTTTGCCAAATTGAGCTGGGATTAGTTGTCATAAGAAAGGAAACAAAAAAGGTGAAAGTTTTCTTGCCTATTTTTCATTTTGGGACAAATCAAGCTGCTAAGATACGTACAAAAGATTTATTATCGAGCATAGCCATACTGACTAAACACAAGCAAGCTAACTCGATAGATGCCAAGACAAAGGCATGGAAAGTTATAGTTTAGCAGATGAGAAAAATATTTGACCTAGCACTTAACGAAATACTGTAAAATTCTTTAAACCAGCACTATAGGCTTATTGTTTATCAAAAGAGTCGTCTTTATAATACCTCCATGAATCTCTAGTTTATCTCCTTCAAGTGCACCGTTCGATGAAAGAACCCATGATAAACTCTCAGTGCCGGTGGAACTCTAAAAACATCAGTCACTGCTACCGATTTATCTATGCCTGACCCAGTATTTGATATTTTCCTTTAACGAAAATCCACGTAACTTGTTTTGGGTAACATAAACTATGTTCACTTCATCTAATATGAGGCTTTAAACTGTTGAAGACTTATACAAGGACACCACTTTCCATGAAGGGATATTATTATATAGATGACAATGCTAAAGCTAAAGTTGATTACTCAAAAGATGACTTCTAACCAGATGCTTCTATAGACAAATATATTTTAGTTGTACAAGGACCAGTTCATTGAGGAATAAAAATCGTCTTGGATTGCCTAGTGTTGCACTAATCGTTAACCTAAATGGTTCTTGGATCATGGTCCACAGTGGATAGCACGAATTCAAAAAGTAACGAAAGGATAACCATTCTTAAAGCTCACCAGCCAACAGACAAACAAATAATAGTTGTGCTTCGTCAATTCTTAGACGGTGACTCAATGAAACACATTTTTGCGGAACCAAATCATATTTATTCATTTATATCAAGTTCATAAAAATGAAGGAGCAATACCTCTACGCTAGTGAATGAAAATGTGCAATACCTCACAAAAGGAGCAAAGAAAAGTGGACCATTGGCTTTTAGGCGTCAAAGACAAGAAGCCTTACTTATCTAAAAAGAAAAAGAGCACAGCAAGACATCAACATCGGCACATTAATTTTACAAAATATAATAAAGTATATGAGGGAAATTATAATCAATATGTTCAGCAAATATCAAGAGAAAAGTCAATTTCCAAATTGCGACCCAATTTATCCACAAGGGAAAGAAAGAACAAATTATCTGGTGCTATTTTATGGGACTTGCATACCAATGATACATGTCCAACAATCAGCATATGCTCTATGAGTCATGAATTCTTCAATGCCAAAACTACAACAATGACATTCCATGGGACAGAAAAAGGAAAGATTCAAAATCTATATATATATATATATATATATATATATATATATATTGTTCTGGAGTTCTTTTGATACAGCGTCTGTCCACCCAGCAAACAATGTGCACTGATCACAAAACTTCTTCAAAGTAGGACATAATATCCTTCCTTATATTGCATCATTAAAGATATATGAAATAACGATAATCGGCTAATGAACAGGGAAATGTTAAAAAACAATGATACGAATGATAATGAACAAGAATTTGAGGATCCTACCACAACAATTCAAAGAATGAATTATCCAGCAGCCTTCTTCCCACCAGAATAGTAACTGAGATACCACCTGACAAATTTCTTTAAACCAGTCTGCAAATCAGTTGAGGGCTTATATCCAAGCTCCCTCTGAGCCAAGCTAATATTGGCATGAGTAAACGGGACATCCCCATTTCGTGGCAACTTCATAATATCCCTCTTTGCATTAACCTTCAGAAGCCTCTCCAAGATACTCACAAGATCTGAAACCGGCACAGGCGAAGTATTCCCCAAATTATATACCCTCAATTGAGCCGGACCCTTCTTCTTCCCTCCACTACCAGTACTCTTCTCGGCAGTATCCAATGCTGCCAAACACCCTTTCACAATATCATCAATGTAGGTAAAATCCCTAGCCACCGTACCATGATTAGCTGACTCAAATATTGATATGGACTTCCCCTTCAAAATATCCCTAGTGAAAAAGAAATATGCCATATCCGGCCTTCCCCACGGACCATAAACCGTGAAAAACCTCAAACCAGTTAAAGAAAGTCCATATATATGATTATAAGTATGTGCGATCTCTTCACCAGCTTTCTTAGTAGCAGCATATAAACTAGCAGGCTGATCAGTCCTATCTCTCTCAGAAAATGGAACTTTGGTATTAAGCCCGTAAACAGAACTCGAAGAAGCCCACACAATTGCAGGCTGTGGATTAGCTGACTTACAAACTTCAAGTAAACTAACAAGACCAGCAATATTGCTATGCACATAAGAGCTAGGATTTTCCATAGCGTACCTGACCCCAGCTTGAGCAGCCAAATGCATAACGTGCGTAAATGCAACAACCTCGAAAAGTTTCCTTAACAGGGCCGAATCATTGATATCTCCTTCCACAATGAAAATCCCACTTCGTTCCAGAAGCGCTTGCCGAGCTCTTTTTAATGAAGGATCATAATAGTCATTGAAATTATCAAGTCCAAGAACACCATCACCACGCCTTTTCAAAGCAACCGAAACGTGGGTGCCGACAAAACCGGCAGCTCCCGTAACCAAAACGGAGATGCCGTTGCGGGAACGGACACGAGCAGAGGAGCGGACCCTTTTTTCCCAAGCAGGTCCACCCCAGTTGTACGTACGTAGAGAGCGGCGAGAAGGATCTTGCGGAAGGGGATTGGAGGAGGGAGATCGAAAAAAGAAGATCAAGATCATACCCAAGAAGATAAATGACCAAAATGTGAGCTTTGCAAGAGCGGAGTGCCACCTCAGTCTATTGTGTAAAAACGGTGATTTTTCCATCTTGAATTTCCCCGGTGTTGATGGAATGTCGTCAAGATGAGACATATGTTTTGAGGTTTCTGACGTTATTTGGAAAAAAAGACGTAGAAATTTGGATATCTTTTTCTGTTTGCTATCTTCGGGGTTAGGACTTGGCGAAATGGGTATTTATGATTGGGGATAACTCTTCTTTGGTGGTGGCAGTGGTGGCGGATGTGCTGGCGGAAAGGGATGTGCTTTATTTAATTGGGTTTTTCAGGGGTGGATTTTGGTGGGGGTGGACTTCTGGCGTGCTACTTCTCTCTAGTATTCATTTTTGTGATGAAACGGGACTCTTGAAAGGAAGGGCTCATTTGATTCCTCATTTGGGTTTTAAATATTAATAATATTTTTTATTCTAAAATAAAAGAGAGAGAGAGAGAGAGAGAGAGA
>JBBYHO010000003.1:6207936-6231984 GCA_038382025.1 Adansonia gregorii | reverse complement strand
AGAGAGAGAGAGAGAGAGAGAGAGATGATTTTATATTTTTTTAAAAAATAATAATAAAATAGTGAACCTTCCTTTCCTTCCATGGGACAGAAAGAGAAACAAACAAAATTGTTGTTAATTTAACGATATGGGCTGATTCAATTGACTTTGGTTAAACATAGGGAGGTTAAACTTAAAGATTTTCCTTTTCTTTTGTCAAATAAACAGAGGCACAACAGGTGCTAGTAACATGAAATCAGGTTAGTTTTGTCTAATCCTTATTTGTGTGGTAAGAATTTGATTGGTTGGGGTTGGGAAAAGCCTTTGAACTCCTTTTATTTAATTTAAGGATAATTCAGTTTAGGATTTTTGTAGCAGAAAATACTAGAATAAAATGGTGTGGATGAGGATTTCTATGCTAATTATATAAAAAAAGGAAAGTTAAATAGCTTCCCTCTGCCACCATTAAAATTTAAAGCCTTTGAGATTTGTGGAGGATTTTGGAACTTGAACTTTCTCAATTCATGATCGTCATGATTGCCTAAATATGCAATCGATGACTGACAATGGGTATTTTTGGCTTCATTTTTTTTTCTTTTTAATTATAATTCAGGTCTCAATTATTCCAGATATAACTGCATTATAAACCACATTATTTTTTTAATTTTAATATTAGTATTGTGCTGGAAACCATGAGGGTCTTGGCTATCAGCAAATCCCAACATAAATTTTGTTCTATACATATCATAGTTTTTATATTATATATATGTTTTGCTGCAAATGTCAGATTGTAAATTTATGGCGTAGGATAGGGTCTAATCTAAATGCAACGAGAAAGGTCAGAGTTAGCGAGCGCAGGCAGTGCTAACATTCTTCGAATTAAGGCAAAAGCAACCAACTTTTTCCTATGGAATTTTCTTTAGGTATCTTGGATTGCGATTATGTTAAGCTAAAGCTACCAATAAAGTTGGAAATTACTTCATTTGCAAGCTCCTTTTTTTGACCCAAAAATGAGCAAGATTGTTCTTCAAAAGAAAAAGAAAATGAACAAGACTGATCTTCAAGATTTACACCAAACTTTGATCCACAAACTCAAAACTCCCTTATACATTGCCCCCTCACCCGTCGTCTACATCTTCATTCTGGAAAATCATCTGACAATTTTCATGGCTATAAAATGATAAAAACCTCAGATTTTCCATTAACGTAGCTGACAAAAGTTGTTCTTCCATTGAACCTGCTACTGCTTTTAAACTCTTCGAATTTTTTTTTTATTGTTAATAATTATCTTTTCTGAATCTACTGGATGGAGTATGGCATGGAGTCTTGATTGATGAACCTTTGGTTTCTCCTCAAGATGAACAAATAAACTAATTGTGAGGGAAAAAAAAGGATTCTAAAACTAAATTTCCTAGCAGCTTCCACTCACCCCATGTGAGGATCTGGTGGAAAGGAAGCCTATAAAAAACGTCTTTACTTATCCTTTCTTTATTGCTGGCAAATCGGCAACATGTTCCATGCCTGGCTAGTTAATGTAAGCTGGAACTTGTAAAAAGTGCATGTTTTAATAATTCATGGAAAATACGGATAACTCATTATCAATTGCAGCTGTCCCCGAACAAATAATATTACTGTAAAATTAAAATTTAAAGGAAAAAAAAAACCTGTTTTCGTACACTGAAAGGTGCATTGCTTCAATTTTTTCCTTTTAATATCTATATTTAATATATATACAAATATAGATATGATATTAAAATTTTTAAATACATAAAAAAATTTAAAAATAATTAAATATACGTATGTTAAACATATATTTACATCTGATATTTATAGTCGAGCTAACAAACATCTAACGTCCGAGTTCGAAAAACATAAATGGAAGAAAATCAATGTTTTAGTCTCAATTTCACTGTTCCATATTCCAAGAAGAAGAAAGAGACGGGAAAAACGAAACGGCAAAAGTTGGAGCCCTTGAGAGATCAATGAATTGAATAGGCATTGCAAAAGGAATCAATCCTCAAACCATTTACGTATTGTTTAATATTACAGCCTTCATGACGAGGATTGAACACCAAGCCATAACTCACTTTAAGCAGAAAAAATCGGTACCAGTCTAGAAAGACATCATAATGAACTCGACTTGCCGATGATATGAAACTATCAAAGATTACAAGCTGACATCAAATACAAGGTTAAATTGCCTTCATTCTCTGATTTTAAGGACAGTGGCATGAACCTCTCTATCATCCTCTTTTTAAGTTCATCCTCTCGTTGTACGGCTCTCGAGAACTTCAAAGTAGTCCCGGAAGGTTTTCCGCGTACAACCAGGATCCTTGATGGTAACTGGAACATCTGCACAGGCAGCAAGAGAGAATACCAAGGCCATTCGGTGATCATCATAAGTATCAATCGCTGTCACATTTAATTTCTCTGGTGGAGTGATCACACAATAATCTGGCCCTTCTTCAACTGTTGCTCCGAGCTGCAATATGAAACCGAACAAAGTTAAGGGACCAAAAAAAAGGCCAAACTAGCATCATCTACAGGACTTGTATAAGCATAAAGATAGATAGAATCTACCTTCCCGAGTTCTCTGCATATAGCAATCATCCTTTCAGTCTCTTTCACCCTCCAACTTGCCACTGAAAAGGACCAGGGAAGATGTTAAATAGTACAAAGACTATCAATAGTCTTTACTCTTTAATTGAGAAGAAGAGGAAAGAAGCATATTTCAAAAGTTCAACACAAAGTTCAGTGTCAGAAATAAGGACATTTACTGCTCAGAGCTAACGATAATCAAAAGGTAAAGATCACTTTTAACCCAAAGGCATATCGCGCGTGAAGTTTCCCATTCACAAAGATTCTTTTGTTGACCAATTTTTTTTTTTTTTTTTCCATTTGATGTCATTCATGCATACTAAAAGATGTCCATCTTAGAGAAACAAAAAGCAAGATCATACCATCTCTTATGGCAGTGGGACCATCAGCATAAAGGCAACAACAGCGAGAGTCATGGCAACATCTGGCATTTTGTTCGTGTTGACATCAATAGCACGCAAGTGTTTCCTCCCAGAAGAATTCCTTGGGGGTCCAGTGACAGTGACGCTATTCTCAGTCCAGGTGACTTTGGAACCCATCTTCTCAAGAACCTCAGCAAATTTTACATCACCCTTCAACAAAAGAAAAATCAAGAAAAACATGCATGAGTATATGTTCAGATGCCGCATCCTAGGCAGTATGATAACTCTTGTGGAAAAAACGTTTGCAATAATAATAATAATAAATGAAAACAAAGTTGAGGTCAACCTTAAAGACAGTCAAAACAATTGAAACACTTTTGAATGGCAGAAAGCAATTCTGTAAAAATAAAAGGAAAATACTTCCACTCATACTGGACATTTACGATAAGCATGTCCAGGAGACCTGAAAGATTTATCAATTTATAAGTCCAAACACAGCATGGAATTGTGCACCTATGTACGTCATTGCACGTCATAGAAACCTACTTGTACTTTTGACCTCCTTGGATAAAGAATCGATCCCAGCTATCAGTGTGCTCCACAGTAACCCTTTCATCAATTTTATAGTCTTTTCAACATAAGGGATTGATATAAATTTATCTATTATCTCAATTTCCACATCCCCATGAGCCAAAGGAGCTGCCATGAGTAAAGCAGTCAAGTATTGACTACTGATTGATCCAGAGAGTTTCACCTGCAAAACGACCCACAGCAGAATTATTTCATGACTATTGGCAACAGCCCCGGAAGTTGAAGTCATATAGCCTTTCCCCTTTTTATTTTGGTCAAAACATAATCTTCTCTTTTACACAACCTAGAAGTTAAAAAAAGCAAAAGACACCAAGCTTAGACATCAGAAGGAGTCAAAAGTCTCAGACTTAATATAATGAATGTGATTCATTTGCTGAAATGAATAGTCTCTCCTTCTGCATTTTCAAGATTTTAATGTCATTCCTTGACCAAAAATGGCCCAATGAAGATGTGCAATGCTAAATAGTTAACAAGATTGATCATTTCCATGTATACCCCAAAAGCAGCATTCAAGTAACACTTGGCAAGCAAGTAACAGACATTTAAAAAAAAAATCCCAAAAAAAGGGGGAAAAAATCAGTTGTATAGGTTAAACAACTGCCATAACTCTTATTTCACCGGACAGCGTCTATACATCAACAGAAGGTTAAAGCATTGGCTTTCACGAGCATGATGAATGACAATTTAACTTAAAATAATATTTATTGCACAATGACGTGGAACGGAAGCTCATTTCTAGTGGTAGCTAACGTGGCTCCCTCTATCTACCTTATAAAAGCAATTCCTAATGAGGTTCTAGGATGACCATTCTAAAAATAGTTTATCCAACAACATAAACCTGAAGAACATAACAAAAATGATTTAATCCATACCTTTCCCCAGGAAGACCGCCCTTTCCATTTGCATGAACGGGGGGACAATTTGTGCCAAGAGTACAATCAACATCTGCACCCAGCTTCTTAAGACCAGTAACTAAGTCCAATTGGTCTCTCTCTCATTCGGGGGACGCCATCAAATATGTAGCTGCAAAGATGTGTAACATATGTGCATTAGCTCAAAAAATTGATAGTGATACACAAAACAAAGAGCAGCAGCATACCGAACCAGTTATGTCCCTTAAAATACAGCATTTTGTTTACTCAAGAGAATACAGGGAAAAACTTATGTCCCTTAAAACAGTCGGATTTCTCGTATACAGAACCAGTTAATGTAAAATGATTAAATGGTTACATTTCACATTATATCTTTGTTAAAATGAAAAATAATTAAACACACCTTGAATTGCCATCGGCAGCAGTAACAGCAGCAGTAAGAGGTCGCATTGCAGTTCCAGCATTCCCAAGGAAGAGCTCAATTTCTTGACCTTCCCCTTTCCCAACTGGAAATTGACCACCGCAACCTTCAACAATGGCTCCTTTTTTTTTTCACTGTCATGTTCCACATGTAGCCCAAGTTTTCCTAAAGCAACAAATGTGATGAACATCATCCCTATTCAACAAATTGTCTACCACAGTAGTTCCCTACATATCAACAAACATTAAAACGTAAAATTGATTAAAGAGTATAAATATCAACTTCAAATAGACAATGAAATCAAAATACCTCAGATAGAGCAGCAAGAAGCAGAATCCGATTGGAGAGTCATTTGGACCCCTGTAACTTAATCGTACCTGAAATTTCATTAATTGGTTGAAGCACAATTTCTGATGCTCTTGATGGCTTCTCCGCCGTTAACATTGAAGCAGAAATCTTCAACCGACCAACTTCTATTGTTGCCAACTTGTTATTGTTCTTGATCACCGAACCCCAAGAATTTGAAAAAATTCCCTAGTGATTTGATCTGAACGAAACTGAAGGTACAGATTTGGGCTGCTGGGATTTTGATACATTCGGCAACACACATGTTTTTTGTGTTGCACTGTATATATGACTAACCTGGGCCAGCTCTCTTATCCTTTCTGAAACAAAGATTATAGGAAAGTTTGTACCTTTGTTTCTCTAAATCAAGAGTGGAATTATGGGATTAAAGGAAAAATAACTACTTTTTTTTTTTTTGGATCGACGTAGTGGTGGTTGTTGGATGAACTCAGTGATAAGCTTCACCAACCAATTCCAAGGCTATAGAACTACGTCAAATCGGAGGGGTTGTTGAGAATTGAAAATCGCCTTTCCTCTTGTTCCCCGGCCTCACCAAATCCCGATTGTTTAACGGGGTCCATCTCTGGCAACGATCGACAGTGTTGCCACGTCATCACGCAAGTCCACAGGCAGGGAATTGGGTTGCGGGAGAATTACACTTCGGTGATGAAATAGTAAACAAACTAATGATCAGTGGTTTCGTTAAAAAAATGATAATTGAATGAATATTACCCCGAAAAATTCTACTTGTTAGTGTCGTTTCATTCCAATAATGATCAGGCTAGGAATATGTTATTATCCACTTCTTGGGTGCTTGAATTTGTCTATTTAATTCTACTTAACATTACTGTTGAGTTCAGCCCTCTATTCTTAACTTGCTTGCAAGGCCCCCCTCCCCCCTCACCAAAAAGAAAAAACAATGATAAAAGAAATATTTGGAAAAATTTCACCCTGTCAGGTATAGTTGTGTTGTAGGTAGACCTTCCATGAAAGGGGGCAACCGAAGAAAACAATATGCTGGAATCACGATAATATGTTGAATATGATCTACATGTCCAAATTATACATAGAACCACCAAATGCTCGTAAAATGGGTCCCATGGCAATACCAGACTTGACATTCAATCTTGTGGTGATAAACTGAGTTTTAAAAAAAATGACCGCAGACCCAAAAGTCCTAAGTTTTGCAAGCCAACGTTTATTAAACATCTTATGTTGTTTTGATTTATATTTAAATATAAATATTAAAATATTATATTTTTTAAATTTTTAAAATACATATAAAAATTAAAAAAATAAATATATTTATATTAAATATATAACACGCGTAACAAATAGCTTTTGGGTGGTAGAAGACAACGCGGATAGACGGCTGAGGACACGACCTTCAACAACCACAAACTTCTCAACAGCCAACAGGTAAATATCTTCCCTTCTTCCCGAGTGGATCGCAGACATATTTCTCATCGATTGGTTACATTGGTCCCATTCTACCCAATAGATTTAAACCTCCCTTACCCCTTTTGAATGGCTCGAAACCATTACCGAGTCCTAAGTTTCGCTTCTTGTGGCGGGAACGTAACAACAAATTCCTGCCACCCACCTCTTTTTCTTTTTTTCTTTTTTTGGTAGGGTTTTAATCAAATCTTATTTGCTTGATCAAATAAGCAATTTAGTGTGGGGGATCAAATAAGGAATTTAGTGTGGGGAATCAAATTGGGGAATCAAATAAGCAATTTAGTGTGGGGAATCAAATTGGTTATTTTGAAAAGAAAAATTATACAAACTCGTCTTACATCTTAGGCCAAGCATGTTTGATCAAAATTATAATAGTAGACAACTTGGATTTCATGTGAAAGAAGTGCAATTTAATTTAAAGGAACAAGTGTTGCAAAACTCTGGAGAAGTCCCAGAGGAGTTATAAATCCATAAACATGCAGAAACTCTACCATCCTTTTTGCTCTATGTTGCTACTCATGAATCTCAAGCAACAGAAGAAAATTTGAATATGTTTCTTATTGAAAACAAAAGAGAATGTCACAATTGGAAGGGCCTCCTCACAGTAATCTTCAATCCAAAAAACCACGATTTTCGCTGGAGACTTCTAACTAAGTCTAGAAAAGTTCTTTTGCTGCAGCAACAACAGCCTCGGGAGTTAAACCAAATTCCTTGTATATTCTCCCTGCTGGTGCACTTGCCCCAAACCGGTCAATTCCAATTGCCTTCCCTTTGGATCCAACAATCTTCTCCCAACCAAATGTTGATCCAGCCTCAATACTCACCCTGGCTGATACAGAAGATGGCAAAACACTATCCTTGTAGGCATCTGATTGCTCATCAAAGAGCTCCCAAGAAACAAGGGAGACAACCCTAACAGCCTTCCCTTCCTTCCTTAGTTCATCGCCGGCTTTAGCAGCAATCTCCAATTCAGAACCAGTTCCAATCAGGATTACATCGGGGTTGTTGCCTGAAGAGTTGTCTGAAACAATGTAACCACCCTTTTCAACCCCTTCGATGGAAGTTCCAGCTAGTTGGGGCAGCTTTTGCCGAGAAAGGGCAAGAATTGAGGGTGTCTTCCTGTTGAGGACAGCAACCTTGTATGCACCAGCAGTTTCATTTCCATCAGCTGGACGAAGCATCAAAACATTAGGCATCGCACGGAAGCTCGCCAAGTGCTCAATTGGCTGGTGAGTTGGTCCATCTTCCCCAAGACCAATGGAATCATGGGTCATAACATAGATAACTCCAGCTTGACTCAAGGCAGATATCCTAATGGCAGCTCTCATGTAGTCAGTGAAGACAAAGAAAGTAGCACAGTATGGAATCAGGCCAGGGCTGTGAAGGGCAATGCCATTGCAGATGGCCCCCATTCCATGTTCCCTAACTCCAAACCTAACATTGCGTTCCTCAGGGGTGTCCTTTTGGAAATCACCGTACATTTTGAGCAAAGTCATGTTGGAAGAAGCAAGATCTGCACTTCCACCAAGAAGACCAGGGAGTACTTTTACAAGGGCATTGAGATTTTGTTGAGAGAGATTTCTGGTAGCATCAGCTGGGCTCTCTGTAGTGTAAGTCTGGAAATTGCAAACAATAAAAAAGGCTCAAAATGACATTTTTATATTCCAATATAATCAGACTGTATTAATCCTCTTAAGAAGATGGTTAAGAACGTAGGCATTTGAGTCCATTTAGCAAGGACAATCAAAGGTCTACTCACTGGAAGTGCCTTCTCCCAGCCAGCTGGTAGTTCCCCAGTGATGATTGACTTGAGCTCTGCAGCTTCCTCTTTATACTTCTTCTCATATTCAGCGAGCTTGGCATTCCATTCAGCTTCAAGAGCAGCACCTTGAGGGACATGGCGACTCCAGTGCCTGCAGAAATGGCAAAAAAGTC
The DNA here is from genome assembly GCA_038382025.1 of Adansonia gregorii. Taxonomy (NCBI): domain Eukaryota; kingdom Viridiplantae; phylum Streptophyta; class Magnoliopsida; order Malvales; family Malvaceae; genus Adansonia; species Adansonia gregorii. The sequence goes on along the minus strand of JBBYHO010000003.1, from coordinate 6,223,423 downwards.
TTGCATACCAAAGGAAAAAGCATAATCGGACGTATGTACAGAAATCTCTACTAATCTCCTTACCCTTTAACATCTTCAGGTACATGGAAAGGCTCGTGCGGCCATCCAAGGTTTTTCCTAGTAGCATCCACTTCCTTGGCACCCAGTGCACTACCATGTACACTGTATGAGTTTGCCTTGTTTGGAGATCCATAACCAATGGTGGTTGTCACCTGCGAGGAGCAAGAAGCAACTTCAATAAAATGACATATTGTACTTCGCAGTTTTTACAAGCCTAATTCTGTGTATAAAATCAATAACAAAGTCAAATGCAAATATGAAGCGAGATGCAAGATTTTTCAATTGAAAAAAAAGGTATTCTTCAGCACCATCTCAACAAAAGCTATAGCAAAGAAATTAGTTTAACGAAGAATTATGAAACTTAAAAATTCAACAATATAAGGTTCATATCAATGTAAAATACAAGCTTATTACTTCCAGTTTCCAAACCAGATGTAGGAATGTAAGCATTTTGAAAATATCAGACCTTGATCAGAGTGGGTTTGTCTTTGACAGCCTTTGCTTCCTTAATAGCAGCACGAATATCATCATAGCCAGTGTTTCCATTCTTGACCCAGATCACATGCCACCCAAGCCCCTCAAAACGCTTATCAACATTCTCCGTAAAGGCAATTTCAGTGTCACCATCGATGGAAATATGGTTGTCATCATAGAAAGCTATAAGCTTTCCAAGTCCCCAGTGTCCAGCAAGTGAACAAGCTTCATTTGCAATACCCTCCATCTGACAACCATCTCCCAAAATAACATATCTACAAAAACAAAGGCCAAAATATCAATAAAATTGAGGAAGCAGGCAGTGAGAAAGACAGAATTGGCAAGAAGAGTAACCATACGTGTAGTGGTCAATGATCTCATTGTCTGGCTTGTTGAATCTAGCAGCCAAGTGTTTCTCGGCAAGAGCCAATCCAACAGCATTTGCAATACCTTGACCAAGAGGACCTGCATGTAAGGGGAAAAAAAAAAACATATATAAGTACATACATTTTGCTTCATTTTTAGTATGAAATTTTTATTGATAAAAACAACTACAATCACTTTCACAAAGGAGTATAACTAACCAGTTGTAACTTCAACTCCCGGTGTTTCAAAGTTCTCGGGATGTCCTGGGGTTCTGCTTTCCCACTGACGGAAATTCTTCAAATCATCTTCCTAAAAGATATTCCAATAATCATAAATGTTAGTCCTTTGTGCAAGAATCAACATTTTTTTTACCATGATTCATCCCCAAAAACAGTACTACCTAACCATTAAACAAATCATGAAGAAAGCATTAAAAATGAATTTAGCATATAAATGAGAAGAAATGCAGACCCAGTTTTCACCAACCCGATAAAAAAATGGATCCAAAGTCAAAAAGCTCTCAGAATATAGATTATAATTAAAGAAGAAAAGAGTTTAATAGAAGCTTTACCTGGACACTGTCGTAACCAGCGAGGTGAAGCAGAGCATACTGTAACATGCAACCGTGACCAGCGGACAATACGAAACGGTCACGGTTGAACCAATAAGGGTTTTTCGGGTTATATCTCATGACTTCATCGTACAAAATGTGACCCATCGGGGCACAGCCCATGGGCAAACCAGGGTGCCCTGAATTCGCCTTCTCGACAGCATCAATGGCCAAGAATCTGATCGTGTTGATCGATTTCTCCACCAATGAGGTCTCAGCAGAGACGCCAATAGTCTCAACGGCGGCAGCACGGACTTGGCTTTTCTGATTGGAGAGCGTGGGAAGGCGACGACGGGAAGTGGAGGCGCGTGGGGCAGTAGATTTGAGGCCGGAGAAAGTGGGGAGAGAGAGGGCGGAGAGAGAGACGCGGTGGTCAGAGGATTGGGAGGGGCCATGGTAAGAGATGGCGCGAGCCAGGAGGGCTTGAGATAGGGTGAGAGACGAAGAAGAGGCCATTGTTTTTTTGATTGAGTAAAGAGATAGAGGCCGAGGTTGGTGAAAGGGAAGGGACCCTCTTTCTCTTCGTGTTATGATAATGCGAAGAAGAGTCTCAGGGACTTTCAACTGATATATTCAAGGCAATTTAGTAAGAGCCAGTAGCCACCAACTCATTGATCTTCTCGTCTACACAAGGGGACAGATAGATGAGCTGACCGTTAGATTCGAAGATGGCCACATCTCCACCCTTGACTGTGGGTAGGAATATCATATTGCCCTCTCCGCCTTCCATTTTCTTTTTCTTTTTTTTTTTCCTCCTATTTTTTTAAATATTTTCCATTTTTTAAGGTTGTTCCAGTGTTGACAGCCTGATACAGTTACAGAGTGCTCGATACAGTTAAAGAACTTTTTTTTTTTTGGTATTTTCGCCACTGTGCCTACAAAATAAACAATAAATAAATAAAAGCTACGTCAGAAAATTTATTTCCCCCGCTAGTTTTACTTTTTATAATTTAAAAATAAAAAAATATATATTTAAAATCAAATCTAAATTTATATATCAATGTAAATATACTCATAATTAATGGGTAAAGAGATTGTTGACTAATAATAATTTTTTGATTTGATTTGATTTAAAATTATTCGATATTTGATAATTATATTAATTTTTAATTATTTTAAAATTAAATCATATCAAATTTTAAATTTTGACCTTCGAATTTGATGAAAACACTTTTAATATTTATTTTTTTTATTTACAAAATTCAAAACTGAGATATTATTTCTTATAATTTGATCCAATAAGTATTGGCTACTAATAATTTATAATTATATCTGCAATAAACTGAAAGTGAAAACTGATATCTGGTTTTTCCTGGGAAGAAGTTCATGACCTTTACCTCTTATTTTTCTAAAGTTCCAGAGATCCTGGAAAGCATTTACCACTTAAATAATATATTAATATTATATGCTTAATAAAATATAAAATCATAAAAGAATTAAAATCCCATTTATTGATTTTATTCGTGCCGGTAGAAGTATAACATTATGTGATAAATTGAAAATAAAAAAAAATACTTAAAATCAAATTTAAATCATATATATCAATTTTATTTACTCTTAATTATTAAATTAAGAGATTGTTGATTATTTTATTAATTTTTTATATATTAATCATAGCCATTTACGGTATAATATTTATTTATCAATTACGAAAGTTGTGATTGATGGTTTGCTAAAAAAATAATGAAAGAGTGTCCAAATGCAAAAAGCAAAGGTGGAAAGGTGGTTGTTGGGAAGTAAAATTCAACCTAGTTTGGTGGAGTTGGTCAATAGCATCTAACTTGCTTGGAATTCAATGTTTTTGTTCAAAAATCTTGCAAAAGTTAGACTAAAATGCAAAATTTCTCCTATCACTCAAAACTTTAATCCTACGCTCATTGTTCACATTTAGCTATTATTTAAATGCAATTTAAGCATGCCAACAGAATATTAAATCAGATGATAAGTGTTTTAAATAATTTTTTTCGATAAGAAAAATAATAACATTATAATGATAAAATAACAAAGAGAAGAGATATTTGGATTCGAACTTAAAACTCTCTAATACATTTTTAGCGACTAAACTAAGAGGATGTTAGCAAATAAAATTTTTAAAATTACGTGTTCAAAAAGATTTAAGCCTCTAATATTTTTTCCCAAGTGATTTAAATAGGTCAAGGTTAAGAAGGTGAGTGGTAGATTAGATATCTTAATCTATCAAACTTGAAAAGGTAAGAGTAAGATGTACAAAAATGAATTTTATTGCGAGAGTATTTCATTTACAAATTTTTTTATTTAAATATTATAATTATTCAATTATATTCAAAAATTATATAAAAGTTTATCGCTTATAAATAAAAGTTTTATATAATATTTTGACAAACCTTATATAATTGTTAGTACTTATTAATTAATTATAATTTAATTATTATAACCAATATGTTCTCGCTATCTCTAGCTTGCTTGCGTTGACCCGGCGCCCAATAAAAACTAGACAGAGCAGGCCTTAAGGTAGAGAACTTCGGTGGCTCTTGCTCGGGCCCGAATACATTAACCTCGCAAACCGGCCAGATAGTTGGGAGCCCGAAATTTCTCCCTAGCAGCCCCCCAAAATTAGGACCTCGCTGTTTTTGAGCTCGGCCCTATATATATTTCCTAACTTGAAGCAATTACGGCTAACCAACCGTACTTTCACCTCGACTTGCGTCGTTCCTCCTTAGAGCAACACTAAAATTTTAAAAAATGGCCTGTTACAATTCTTTAATCGGAAAAAACATAATTATTAAATATATATTATTTTTAAATATAAATATTATATATTTATATATATTAAATTTATCGTATTTATTATACGTGTAATATGGATATTTAACTTCGGCATCATGGGAAAAAAAAAAAAAAAAAAGAAGCTCATCATTGCGTCTGCACGGTGGGCCTATGACCAGAGAAAACTTTACCAAAGTCCCCTATTCGAAGCTTTACTTCGTTGTCGTTGTCTTCTTTATTGTTTTTGTCTGAAAATATTCTGCGTCTCGTCCGGCTACATCTCCGGTCAGGTAAATTTCTTCTTCCACGCCTGTTATTTCCCGACAAAGCTAAATAAAAACGCTAGCAAATCCAATTTTACTTGGTTAACTGTGGTCACTTTAGGTCTTATAGTAGTGTAACAATCTTAGATTTGGAGTTTCAATTTCTTACATTCCCTCTATAAACTAAGGGTAGTTTCCCTTTCGAATAAAGATTGATATCTTTGCTGGAATCTTGTTTATCTGAAGCCTCAAAGGGTTTGCTTATTAAAAATGTGTTATTTATCTCTTGCTTTGTCACCCAAATAATGCATTTACTTCATACATCATTGCTTTGAGGTTTGAACCTATGAGATGGACTTGAAATGACGATGATGAAATTATATTTGCTGGAAAAAGATTTTAACTATTTATTGCTTTTGTTTTAATCTATCATTTTTCTTGTAAAAATATTAATTTATTTATTTCTATTGCTTGCAGGTTGAAGGTTATTATGTTTACTGGACATATCCGGAAGAGGGCTTGTGATCTTTTCAGGTACGCTGAGGCCCTAACTCTCCGTCATACAGGAGGTATAGTTTTTGTTCTTGCAGGGCAATTGATAACCAAAATGCGTGCCTGATGGCCCGGCCCACTATGCAATTTCAACAGTATTTTGAGGTCCTATCTTGTCTAAGTTATATGCTAAATGTAGGAAACTCCTTTCGTTGTTTGTAATTTCCAAGTTACAATATAGCAAAGCAAACCAGAGGTAGCATTAAAACTGAGAACTTGGTGAGTTTATAAAATATAGAGATTGCTGTAGATTCGTATCTTATATTCAGTATGAATGCTCATTAAAGTTTAAATCATGGCTAGAATAATAGAGCACGCTGAAAGCCAGCTGTTTTTTATATATTTAATTTCATTTCATGATTTGTATCATGTATGACATACGTGAAAAGTTGCATAAGGTTTACTTACCTCTCTTCTAATTCCTTCCAGATTCCGTTAATAACATTGTCTCAACTTGTAGGTGTTCTAGTTGCAGTATTTTCTCCGAAAGATATTATTTCAATTATCCCCTTGGTTGGTAACAGCTATGCTACCGACTGGGGCAAAAGATACTCGTCTTCGTGATAGCAACAACCAAAAAATCCACCCTCAACCTATGGAAGAGACCATGAACCAGAATCAAGAAGCTGTGGAAGCTCTCATATCCAAAATATTTACGAACATCTCCTCCCTTAAGTCAGCTTATATTCAGCTACAAACTGCTCATACTCCCTATGACCCTGAAAAAATCCAAGCTGCTGATAAACTTGTAGTATCTGAGCTGAAGAATCTATCTGAACTAAAGCACTTCTACAGAGAAAAGGACCCCAAGCCCGTTTGCATTTCTCCTCAAGATTCTCGCTTAGCTGCTGAGATCCAAGAACAACAGAGTCTGCTGAAAACCTATGAGGTTATGGTAAAGAAATTCCAGTCTGAAATTCAGAATAAGGATTCAGAGGTTCGACAGTTGCAGCAGCAAATTGAAGATGCAAACCAGAAGAGGGTGAAGCTGGAAAAGAATATAAAGCTTAGGGGCTTGTCTATGAAGGAATCTGAAGGCTTGGGAGAAGAAAATGGATTCTCTCCTGTGGATTTGACCCCTGAGCTCTTCACATCAGCTGTTGAATCTGCTTTCAAAGCTATTCATGATTTTTCTAAACCATTAATCAACATGATGAAAGCTGCTGGCTGGGACCTTGATGCTGTCGCTGACTTGATTGAGCCCAATGTTGTTTATGCCAAGAGAGCTCACAAAAAATATGCATTTGAATCCCACATTTGCCAGAGGATGTTCAGTGGGTTTCAACAGGAAAATTTCTCCATTAAATTGGATAACTTTACGATCACTAAAGAGAGCTTCTTCCACCAATATCTGGCTCTGAGAGAGATGGATCCATTGGACATATTGGGCCAGAATCCTGATTCCATATTTGGGAAATTTTCCCAGAACAAGTACCTAGCGGTTGTTCACCCAAGGATGGAAGCTTCTTTCTTTGGAAATTTAGACCAGCGTAATTACCTAGTGGGAGGTGGGCATCCTAGGACTCCATTTTACCAAGCCTTTCTGAAATTGGCTAAATCTATCTGGCTTTTGCATAGGCTAGCTTATTCATTTGACCCTAATGTGAAGGTCTTTCAAGTTAATAGAGGAACTGATTTCTCTGAGGTTTATATGGAAAGTGTAGTGAAGAATTTGATCGTGGATGAAACTGATCAGAAGCTTAAGGTTGGGCTAATGGTGATGCCTGGCTTTTGGATTGGTGGCAGTGTCATTCAGAGCCGAGTTTATCTTTCTGGAATGAAGGTTAATGAGTAATTAACCTGCAATGTGCTAATCTTTCTGAAGTTTAAAGAGTAATGCGCGTTATGTGTTAATACAGTTTGCAGTTTTTCTTTGTAACTGTTGTTATTGCTGAACTTTCGCAGCCTGGGAATGGGAGAAACGGTTGCAGATATTTAGGGTTCAAACCTCGGATTTAATGAATGCTACCTCTTAAGGGTAGCTACATGAACCAATTGAGCTAAGATCTAAGTTTAGATCCTTTGTCTTAGTTTGCTTTAACGGTTCTTCTGGGTTTCATTGCATGCAAGAATGCAGCAAACTGTTCATGATTTGAGCATCATTTGTGCTTTTGCATTGTTTTACCTTGGATTACTGAAGATCAAATTTAAGGAAGAGGTTATGGGTGTGAAACTTTATTGTTCATCACAAATATGCTGTGTGATCATCAATTTTTCCATTTCTGGTTAAATAATATGACTTGATTGCTATACGTGACTGGATAGATATGTACAAGCAGCCATTGTAGACGATAGATGTTGATGTGATGTTTTTTTTTTGCAGATAATTATTCAGAGATTACCTGGAATCAATTTAGCCTAAGCCTTCTTTTAGCCTAATTATTCAAAAAAGTTTGATTAAGCTTACGAGTCTCTCAAGTCAACATTAAAATATGCAAATTCAGTTCACTGAATAATTAAAGTTGCTTGGGATCAAACTAGATTCAATATTAACTGAACCGACTTCGATTAACTTGCTATTACAAGTATTTCCATTACATATTGCTCTAGAGAACAATAATATGATACAGGATATTGATGAAACTAGTTCCAGCATTCAAGATTCAGCGTAGAAAAGCTACACCTTTTGATTGAGTTTGTGGGTATAATTTTGAGGAGAAACTACGCGATCACACGATCTTACCGTCATTTTTAAGTCTTAACGAAGTTCCTCGCTCGATCCCTGGGCCTTGAGCTAAGGATCATGCTGGCGCAACAAGCTTATATCTAGTTACGGTCGGCCGTGGGCATCGCCGAAAAAAGTAGTCATTTTTTGTGAAAAGTCTAGCACAATCCGTCCTTTTTGCTCAATCAAATCATCTAACGTAACCAGGTGCACTTCCTCATCTTATAAGTAATATATATATATATATATATATATATATATACACACACACACGTATAAATCGGACCCAAAAAGTCAGAACTACATTTTGCATGTGCACTTGTTTCCCAATATGCTGAATGCTGCAAAAGTTTCAAGGCCGGAATTGGGATTCGAGCACCCAAATCTTAGAGGATGATCTTTGTACGAAATTTTGTTATATTTCATTGTTGTAGACACTGTAGTTCTGCGAAGCTTCAAATAATGCGCTCTCAACGGTATTTTAACATAATCTGACAGACATTTATTTATTTAACGTTCTTATTTTATTCTACTTGCTTCACTACATTGTTACGCAGTTATTTGCCCTCAGTTCACGTAAACTGCAAGCTAGCAATGGCTTCGCATGTGACAAGCTCTCAAGTCTTCTATTTATACTTTCCAAATCTTTTCTTTTTCTCAAGTCTTAATTAGTTTAAACCTTTCAAAAATATAATTTATCTATCAGCGTCACGTCTTGACCAATGGCCAAGCTCCGGCTCTCCCTGGTATTTTTATTTATGTTCATCTTTTACGTTAACATTGGCATGGTTGAGTCGTCCGTGGCTAGAGCGAGACATTCTAGACATCCCGGAGCCAGGAACTTCATCGAAGCATCCTGTCTGACCACTCACTATCCGGCCCTATGCATTAAATGTCTCTCCCGTTACGCCGGCTCCGGTATTCGAAACGCACAGCAACTGGCCCAAGTTGCCTTGACGGTGAGCCTGTACAGGGCTCGTTACACAATGTCGTACATGTTGAAGGTGGCTAAAGAGCTCGACGCAATAAAAGCCAAGGAATATCTGGCCGTGAGTGATTGCTTGCAACAAATAGATGATAGCGTAAACGAGCTAAGCCAATCAATCCGAGAGCTGCGCCGATTGGATCCGAAAGCTGGGATGAATGATGACATATTTTGGCACATAAATAATGTTGATACTTGGGTTAGTGCTGCCCTTACCGACGCTAGCAGTTGCGTCGATGAATTCCCGGGGCGTAGGATGAGTAAAACGAAGGCCACCATTAAGGGCAAGGTCTTGAACGTTGCACAGCTAACAAGCAATGCATTGGCCTTATTTCACCAATATGCTGCAAGGTATCGAGCTGCTGCTAACAGGACACCGTAAGGCTGGTCAGATCATCCTTGAGTATTTGAGCCCGACTTTCTCCTCTACCGGTCTTTTTCTTGGCTTTTCTCGTCCTAAAGGCCACTGTTATGTTGATGAGTGATCATTCTATTCAATTGAAGTGTGAATATGAAGTTTTTGTTTAATAATAATCTATATGATTGTTCCTAAATCATGAAAAGTGGATATGCCACTCATTTTAAAAACGGAAATGGCTCATTTTATTCATCACAGTTTCTCCTCTTTCTCTTTAATCGAAATTCTTTTCCCCCTTTCCCATCCACTTACTGTTTGATTAAAGAAAATTCTCTTTAGAGTATATTGGACTCAAGGGTTGCAAAGAATAACATGAATTTAGTGCCGTTCATCAAGACGAGGAATATAAGACCCAGATAGGCACGATTTCGGAAGGCCAGCTAAATATTGCACAACACATTTTTATTTTTATTTTTTCATGAGAACGGACATAAAAAACCAACTCAGCTATCATCTAGCTAGAGTGGCCCACTTACAGTTAATTATAAATGGTCTTGAACGACCCACTTGGACCAAAATAAGTCCATACGCCTAAACACGCCTAACTATAAAAAAAATTGGCCCAAACTTCGATGGGCATAACAGCCCAGCCAAACGTGACAATGGAAAACAGAATTCTCGAACAGGCCTTTAAGTTACAAATAACTTTAAATTGCACCAAAAAAGAAAATGCACGTTTTATCTATACATAGCAACAATTTGACATCATGATCATAGAACTTATGATTATTCTTGCACAAAAGAAACTTGGGGACCAAAATCCATTTTACGCAAGATCACGTACTTCTAGCTAAATGGAAAACTGTATATGATTCCCTCATCCAAAAATAGGGTTCAAGGGAATGTGACCGCCAAGTTCGGAATGGATATATTACCTTCGGGTCCATTAGATAAGTGATGATGAGACCAAATACTTATTTAGCCAAGGAAATAAATCGGGACATGAAGACAGTCGGGCTGTAAGAACTTCAACCCCGGTTTCTGTTACCTGCATCGTAATATTTCATATAAAGAAAACTGAACCATAGAGACTACGACTTGATGAGAAGCGAAGAAACAATCATGTCTCCTGTAGAATCATGATTCTCTATCATTGAATGTAGCAACCCATAATCACAAGCAAGCACAATATAATCACAAATCTCTTTTTTTTTTTTTTTTTGAGTTACTGCTGAAGCTTATGAATGGTTCCAAGGTAAAAGCAACATCAACACAAAGTATAACCAGATTATTGCAAGACGACTGAGAACGTTGCACAGGTAAGTAGCAACATGAGAGCAAAAAGGTCCTCCTCCAAACATTTATGGAAAGAGGTCAAAACACGTGACTGTATACAGAGATATTGTGAAGAGGAAAAAATGGAAAAGCAGAGTTACCAAAACAGTATGCTCAAACTGAGCACTGCGTTTGCAATCTGCAGTAACAGCAGTCCATCCATCAGGCCACATTTGATCACGCCAAACCCCTATAGAGGAAAATCCATTAAGACATAGCAAGTAAAACAAAAGGATTATAAACCACTATGCCCATTAAGTACCCAACTTCTAGAGTCATCTGCATTAATCATTAGTTCAATTGTAAAAGTCTGTCCAGGCTTCATCACTCCAACAGCTTTATTTCCTGCTTAGGTTAAGGGATGCAGCTAATAAAAGAAATAGAAATTACTTAAAATTAAGAGTGGTTGAATCAATTTCGTGGACTTACAGTTTACAACAGAAACTGAATCATTATAATACATTGAGGATTTTCAATGAAGCATTAAGAGATAGTCAAACATAGAATGCAATTTGTTTCAGAAGCCTTATCTAGCAAGAAGTATCCATAATGGGGAATATTTGGGCCACAGTGGAAAAGCTCTCCAATACCATGGCCGCAATATGATTTCACCTTCAGTAACAAAATATAAGTAAGAAATAACAAAAAGTAACTAGGGTGACATATGGACCAGGATGCATAACTGCATAGACCAAATTATACGTTACCACAGATGCATTGAAGCATGGCAATTAATCACTTCCCCAATATCAAGAAACCTCACTTCAGGTTTCAATGAATTTGAAGCAAAAAAAAGGAAAAAAAAAAAGGAAAAATGGAAAGATTAATCAGAAATCAAGTTTAAATTAAAGTTTTGAGGAGCCACTATCAAACTCAACATAAAGAAATCGCTCCCCCTTTCTCTCTGTGCACCCGTGCATGTTGAAGCATCCATCAGAGAATGCAATCAACTTGAAGTCAAGAGACCATTACCAAGATTTTTCTAATTAAATAGCTCTCTAAATTATGCAGTTAGCACCTGCCATCCACCGAGAATACACAAGCTACCACCTTCAACATTGAGCACATAATATCCATCTGTTTGAATTATCATATCCAACATAAATACCAAGACATTATTTCTTGATTATTTTAAATCTAAAAGAAGTAACAAATTATGAAAACAGGGTATAACAAATCACGTTCAAAGAGCAATGACATCATAGGCATGGCATGACATGCTTAGTGGTTGAAGGAAGCAGTAAATTGTTAATTGAAGTAGTTCTAGCAGCCATCAAAAGCCATTCTTTCTTTAAGATGATGTGCAGGCCATTGTACAGATTACAATATGTAACTCATCATCACAAAGACTTTTGAAACCTGCAGAATTGAAATATTGCAAATGAATATGAATCACATATCAATTGATATTGTTTTCTCTAAGCACCCGTATGTTCACTGAACCAACATATGAGATGCTTCGTCTACATTTCTGACAGAATATGTTTCATTTAAATCACCTGCATGATGAATCTATCCCTTGTCAATTATGGAGATCCATTATCTTCAGCAACATTTGAATCAATATAAGAATAGACAGATTCCTACCGTTAACAACTTTGTAGTAAACCGTGAAAAATCATTCATAAATGAAAAATAAAAGCTCAGTCAAAATGTGCACCTGCAGCAATAATTGCCTCATGAACCACTTGATCAATTTCATCTGTTGTTACACCAGGATAGATCATCCGAGCTGCTGCATCCAAAACCTCCCTTGCAATCTTGCAGTAGAAATTTAACCCAAGAGATTTTGAAATTACCGGAGAAATATTAAGAACTAATTCCTAAGAGAATTAGATGCAATTGCAATTGAAAAGGATTTCCATAAGGAATTGCATGTATGTGCAACTGGAAAGGATTTCTCACCGGTTCCTCCCTTTCTAGCAATTATTCTTAAGGCTATTAGAAAGGATATTCTGAAAGTGTATTTACCCCTGCCCCCCCCCCCCAAAAAAAAAAAGACAAAAGAAAGAAAAGGATCTGTCTTTTCCTATATGGCAATTATGGGGCCAAAGTCATAATCTATGGGGACATGTCTTGTCCCATAATGGGAATTGGCAATTAAAAGCACTTCTATACTCAACAAAAGCAAAATTCCAGAATCATTCTACATAAATTTGGTATTACTTTAGTTTAAACTTCACTTTTTTGCCAATCTATACTATTGTCCTTTTAAAATAATTTAATGAACATGGGCAGCAACAGTGCACCTATTATCAATATAAGGTCAATCCTTCCGGTTGACATAAAAATCCAAACTATGTTGAACTCATTTTAAATGGTATGCTTTGCTGAGGGGGGGAAAACTTTATTTTCACATGAAGCAGTGTAATGCAATCTTTGCAGGAAAAAGAGAAGACAAGTAGAAAACAACATACATAATAAACTCCCATGTGAAAGCACGGTAGTATTATTGCACAAAAAAAAAAAGGGAGGAAAACTTACTCGATAAGTTTATTGCATTCTCTCAATGTGATCTGGATTCTTGATCTTCAAACAGATGCACCAAAGTTAAAAAGAAAAGAAACAACAAAGAGTTAATTATAAGGAGCAAATAAAAGTATATATTAATTCACAACTAAAGAAGAGATTTCACTAGCAAAAACGTACCTCAACATGACACTGCAAATCACTATTTGGCTCAAACTTTGGAATTCCCTGCATGTAAGAGGAGAATATTAATATCTTAGGGATGCAAATAACATAAACCAACAGGAAAGAAGAGAGAAAATAAGGTTAATCGCTCATTAATCTCTCTCTAACATCAACAAAATTTCCACTCAAATTGCTAACAAGTATTCCATATGCAAATAACAATTCGGAAATACTCACATCATCAGCCCAGTGAGGTTTATCAAAGTGAGCAGGTAAATTACGCTTGACAGATAAGGAATATGGTTGAGTGTCCTGCACAAGGAATACAATAAGAAGAATCAGAAATAACAGTGGAAGTAACTAGAAAAAATATATATAAAAGAAATTGAAAATAGCACGGAAAGTAAGAAATGGATCCAAAAGCAGAATCGATATGGAGCATAAAAGCAGAACTAAAATCCTAGAGAAATACCCTGTCCAAAAAAATGAGAACGTTTCGGAGTTCAACTCTGTCCTTTCCTCCAGCAATATAGCCAATACTAGCTAAATCTGAATTTTTTTCACCAGCAGCATCTGACCCATGTGAGGACAGCCTTGCCTTCAAATGAACTGATTTGTGAGAACACCAAGAAGCCTTGAAATAATCCTGAGTGCCGTCAAGAAAACTACATCATTAACAGAAAATGAAAAGCTTAATCAAACATTTTCAAAATGTTGCTAAGAAGAAGAAAAAAGAGATCTTCATCAATTAAATATGCAAAAATATATAAAAATCATCAACGAAGTTTTACTCAAGGACAGAATTAAGTAGATCCTTGCCGTTTTATAAAGCCTTGACATACAATATATTGAATTGTAATATGGAGATGAAATCAGGAAATTAAACCACTACAGCATACAATTGGTAAACTTCCCAGAATAATCAAGATAACAAACAGAATTTCAAAGTCGTAGAAGAAAATGATTGCGTACCAAAAAGCTGCACCTTCGCGAGGAAGCTTTAACTCCAAGCATTTAGGATACCTGCAGAAAATAAGTTATATTAGAAACAAAGGATGCAGCTCAATTCTCAAGTTATCACTATTAAACAAACAGAGTGTAATTCAGAATATCTAAAGTCAGAATTTTGATCACTATTCATTCTCAAATTATCACTATTAACCAAGTAGATTCTAATCCAAAATATCTAATGTCACAATTTTGAGAACTGCCATACGCCATTTGCACCAACACAATGCTACCCTAACTCAGAAATTTCCTTAATTCTAATTTAAGCATAAAAATAATTAAGCAAACGAAAAAGAGTAAATATTTGAAGCGAAAAATAAACTTCGAAGAAGAAAAATAATTACATAACGGAGAGAAGCTGGGTTGCCGCGAGGGTCACATGAAAGCGTCACCACCACGTCCGAGCCACCAGCCATCGAACACTTAATTTACTACTCCCCTTTTATGTCTAAGACTGAAACCGTCCATTTCAATTAAAAAAGAAGAAAAGAAAATAACCAGTAAAGTAATTACAATGAGATGCACGTACGATTGAGCTTAAGGCTCTGTTTGATTCAAATTGAATTGAAAGAAAAGAAAACCGAATCCATGGATTTCAGTTTCTGATCCTTGGTTTTTATTAAAAAAAAATAATTAAACAGGAAGAAGAAAGAAGACATTTTTAATTTTAGGGCTTTGAGTTGTCTCCTCTTCTAACGTCAACTGGGCCTTAATATTTGGTTGGGTTTAAAGGAGGATCTCTATGAGTTGGGTCTATTTGATTATATACTTTTTAGCTAGGTTACTTTTATTTATTTGATTTGGACAAGGCTATTTGGTGATTATTTCACCAGTTAATTAATAATTTATTTATTAATACTATCAATAATCTCTTTATTAAATTTGGTGCCTTCAAGTAAAATAATATCAATTTAATGAAGGAAGTTGCTTAAAACTCAAATCAAAATTACAACATTAAAATGAAGTTAAGGGTAGTTTGTTTTTCTATTTAATTTTAAAATAACAGTTTTTTTCCCACATGCATTTAAAATAAAATATTTGTATTTTCAAAGATATAATTTTTATTTTCTTTTTACCCCTAACAATAAATATAAATTAATAATTAATTACTTATTATAAAACTCATGATTGAGCTAGTGCCATGAGTTGAGTATATAATTTTATTTAGTTTTCCACCATTAATATATGTTGTGATTTAATCTCACATCTTCAAGTATACATATTTATTTAAACATAATGTGTATATAATCTTTCTCATATATATTCATCTCTTTGAAAGAACTTTTGTACAAGTAAGATATTGATTAGTTAACACACACACACATATACATACATACATATATATATATATGTTATCTTTGAAAGAACTTCTGTGTATAAAAAAGAAAATTTACCTAAGTAACAAACAAAACATTTTTGTAAATTTGTGTAT
>JBBYHO010000003.1:6195353-6207836 GCA_038382025.1 Adansonia gregorii | reverse complement strand
ATTATTATTATTATTATTATTATTATTATTATAGCATCTATCTTCTTCTACAAGGGAAGCGTGGGAAAGTAAAGTAAATCCAGTCGTCAGACCTTCAATGCGGTCTTAAATGAACAATGAATAACGTATTCTCTTGTCTTGTCTCATGCTTTCATGCAACAAATGTCATCGCCAGACCAACAGCGTCACCATAAAAAGGAACTCTCATTTATAATTATACTGACAGACACTGCAATATATTTATTAACTCACAATTCTATAGGTGTATCCATCGTTCATAGTATCATTATATCTCCTCCTTCTCTCGTTGAATTTCGTAAAGCAAATGGGGACAAGGCAAGAATCCTGCATCGCTTCTTCAGTTAGCTATGGTTTTGAGGTAACTAACAGGTTTCCTTGCATGTTTCAATACTTATTTTGTAGTACTTTTAAGTGTTTTTTTTACGTTATCAGAAATTGTGTGAGTATTGAATATCAATATATTTAGATGAATGTTTGAATTTGAATATGTTTTTAATAAAATTTATATATTTGAAGAATTATATATCTTCCTAATCATTCTCGTATTTTAGTTTGTGTCAACTATGATTAATTTAAGAAAAATGAAGAATCTGATAACATAGGTTAAGCTTCTGTTGATTTCAATACGAGTTCCGCTGTTCTGGGTTGTACCTGCTTCTTTCTTCATCTCTTGCGGTTGCATGCAAGGTGGTTGAGACTTATCAGTCAAAGGACGGAAGCAAAAGACCTGATGAGAATGCGTGCACAAAGGATGGATCGCTTGATCGCCATGGCAGGCCAGCCATAAAGGGGAGAACTGGAGGATGGAGATGTGTTATGTTTATATTAGGTAAGGTGCAAATGTAAAACAGGTACACTATCAATGAAGTATAGTTAAGGATTCTGTAGGTCACACTAGAATTTAATAGATATATATATATATATATATATCCTTTTAATTGTTTTTATCACTCCACAACTATGTCTTAAACACATTCTCTGAGATGTTTTTTGTGCCCATGAAAAATCTCCATAATTACAAGTTCGAATTTTTTAGTGTAGAGGTGTTAATTTGACTCTTGAGCATGAGGGTTTCGTTAATGGTGGGTTGCAAAAAGATTTTCTTTCGATTATATAACCCCTGATATCCAATGAGTCTCCATATGCAACGTAAGACAAAAGGAGATTCTCTTATTTATTTTGACCAGTTTTAAGTTTATATTTTATTGTTGTCTAACAGCGAATCAAGGTCTCGTTACGCTTGCATTTGCAGCAGTGGAGGTGAATCTGGTTCTGTTTTCAAAATCTGTTCTTCGGCAGACTAATGCAGAGGCAGCAAACACATTCAGTAGATGGATGGGAACTGTTTATCTTTTCTCTTTAATGGGTGCTTTTCTAAGTGACTCTTACTTGGGAAAATACCTGACATGTGTCTCATTTCAGGTTCTCTACCTTATTGTAAGCAAGCTTCACCAAATACTTAGATCTATTTCTTTGACATTAAAGAAACCTATTCTTTGTTTCTGCTGAGCGAGTACAGGAGCGTATTAAGAGCCTTTTCAATGTACACATTGAACTGATTTTGTTTGTTTTACCTTGTTTTTGACAGGGTTTGGTATCATTATGCTTGGCGACGCAATTTTTTCTACTAAAACCTCAAGGTTGTGGCAAACTAGGACAGTTATGTGAACCTCATTCTCCAGCTGAAATTGCAATATTTTATGTTGCTATCTATCTGATTGCCTTAGGCAATGGAGCCCCAGAGCCTGCACTTGCTGCATTCGGAGCTGACCAATTCGACGAGGAGGATGATGAAGAAAAGCAATCAAAGAATTCATTTTACAGCTATTTTTATGTGGCCTTAAACCTGGGATCCTTGGTTGCTGAGACAGTATTGGTATATATTCAGAACCTTGGGAACTGGATCTTGGGGTTCTGGATATGTGCTACTTGTGCAGTGGTAGCATTTAGCTTGCTCTTGTGTGGGACTTTTAGGTACAGACACTTCAGGACTGTTGGAAACCCTATTTCCAGATTCTCTCAGGTGATTGTAGCTTCCGTGAGGAAAATAAAACTTCAAGTACCCTCCAATGGAGAAGGGCTTTACGAAGTTGAAAGAAAGGAAGGCAAAAATAATGGGGTCAGAAGAATTCTTCACACCAATGGCTTCAAGTAAGGTGTTTTATTTATTTACTTATTTATTTTTTTGTGTGTATCTGGGCACAGATTATGATCCTAATTTGTTTGAATGAAACTACGTATAGTAGTGTTTTAGGTAGGTTTCGAATGAATCCGCGACCGCAATTTAGGCCTGGCAGATTGTTAATGTCATGTCACTCATGTACGTAAGTATGTTCTGAATGGCAGATATCTTGATCGAGCTGCCATTATCACCCCGGCTGACATTTTCTTGGTAACGAACAACGGTGAACCAGCAAATCCATGGCATCTTTGCACCATCACACAAGTTGAAGAAGCGAAGTGCATTCTAAGATTACTACCAATATGTGTCTGCACCATTCTATCCTCCGTAGTTTTCATACAAATGCTTTCTCTCTTTGTCGAGCAAGGAGCTGCCATGGACACAACAATCTTACACTTCCATATCCCACCAGCCAGTATGTTTGCGTTCGACATTGTAAGCACATCAACTTTCATCCTAATGTATGACGAACTCATCGTTCCTTTATACGTCAGACTAACAAAACGAGAGCCTAGGCCACCATCAGAGCTACAAAGAATAGGAATTGGTATAGCCATGGCAATGGTATCCATGATAATTGCAGGCATTATCGAGCAGCAAAGACTAAAACATGCCAACGCTAATGATACAAGTGATTTAAGCATTTTCTGGCAGATACCACAATATGTGCTTTTGGGAGTTTCTGAAGCATTGGCATATGTTGCACAGATGGAATTTTTTGCAAACCAAACACCAGATGGATTGAAAAGTTTGGGAATTGGGTTGTCAATGTACTCTTCAGCAATGGGTAGCTATATATGTAGCATGATTTTAACGGCAGTCATGGCCATTACATCTAAGAATGGGAAACCAGGTTGGGTTCCGCCAGATTTGAATGATGGACATTTGGATCGATACTTCTTTCTCTTAACTGCATTGACTGCACTTAACTTGGTCCTTTTTGTTATTTGCGCTAAGCGGTATAACCCCATCTCGTTCGAGAAGAGAGCTGCAGACTTGGAAACAGCGACTCGAGATCAAGCAAATGAAGCTTGAACAGTGTTCTGATTTTGTTGCATTTTTACTTGGTCAAACTCTCAAAGAGATATTTTCTGCTTATAAAAAAAATTATTAACTAGTGTTATAAAAGTACTTTTTATTGTTATATAAAATAATATTTTTATTTAATTTATTGAATATGATAAAAAAATTTATTAATTAATATATTTATATAATATAAATAATATATTAATTTATTTTAAAGTGATATTAAAGTAGTAGTTAACAAAATCTTTTAAAAAAAATTCAATGTAAAAATAGTACAAATTTCCCAATTTTTGAGCATATATGCATACAAAAATTATACATTAATATCTATGAATTTTAAAAGAAAGAAGAAAGAATTCAATAGATTACAAAAGCAAGTGCAAAATCATTTCACAATGTTTCCATTAATTAAAAAAAAAAACTTTAATATGGTACTACATTTAATTAATTTCTGATACCTTACATATTCCAATTTTGGTTGTGAAAGTGAGATGATGTTTGTTACATTCAATGTAAAATGCTTTAACATCAAAACTAGGGAAAAAAATTATCCATAAAATTGATTTTCTTAATTTTATTTTTATATAGTAAATGATTAAATATGCATTCAATTCAAGAAAGAGAAGGAGACTATTTTTTTCCTAAAAAAATTACTAATAGGAGTATTTTTAAAATATGTATTAATTTTAAACACAATACAAAAATATGATGTCATCGTAACATATTTATTGGATACGAAAATAATATAATAATTATGATTAATGTGATATTATGACATGTTTATTGAATACAAGAATAATATAATACTATATATTAACTTGATATTAAACTTGTTTAGGGGTTCAACTGCTTTCTTAACCAAACAAGATTAATTGGTATGCATCAAGCATTGAACAAGTTTTTATAAATTTAAATTGATTCGAATAGTTATCTAATAATAAAAATAATATTTTTATTTAAATTTAATTATAAAATAAATATTAATATAAAATAATATTTGAATAATAAAATATATAATAAATAATTTTTGAATGATTTAAACGCAACATAAATTTTAAAAAACTATTTTAAAAATTTGGTGTAATTTATAAAAATTTTATATAATATATTTAATACATATTTACCTTTAAAAAAAAAAAAAAATTACCCCATAGTCGTAGGTTTGATCGCTTTCGTGTTGTCCTGGTGGGACGTGGACCGACGACCAGAACAATACTTTACCGAAGCTTCCCTATTCCAAGCTTTGCTTCTCTTTTGCGGTCTTCTCTTTCATTTTTGTCTGAAAATATTCCCCCCATTTTATACGCCTACATATCCGGTCAGGTAAATTTCCTCATTCACGCTTTGCTTTATTTCCCGACAAAGCTAAACAAAAATATTAGGAACCCATAATTTTTCCTGGTTAACTGCGCTTACTTTTGGTCTTACAGAACTGTTGCAATCTTAGATTTGGAGTTTCAGTTTCTTGTATTCTTCTCTTTAAAGTAAGGGCATTTAACCTTAAAGATATATGTTGTTTCTGAAACCTTGCTTTTATCTTGATGGATTTGGTAATAAAAACGTGTTATTCGCCTCTTGTTTTCTTGCCCAAATACTGCGTTGTTGATTGATTTATGTGATCGTGCATTGGAATCGTATTAGCTGTTGATTAATTTTTTTTTCAAAATTTTATCATTTACTTCTTAAAATATTGCTTTATCTGGCGGAGGTTTGTGCCTATGGTATGGCTTGAAACGATGAACGACTGAACTATATTCGCTGGACAATGATCTTAATTATTTATTGCTATTGTTTTAGTATCATTTTCAGAAAATATTTTAATTTTGCTTTCAGGTTTTGAAGGATATTATGGTTGCTGGATACACCCTGAAGAGGGCTCGCGATCTTTTCAGGTACATTCAGGAACTGTGTCTTCAGTTGTACATGACATAATAGTCTGTGTTCTTGTGGAGCGCTTGATAACTGGGGTGCGTGCTTGACGGTCCAGGGCACCATCCAGTTTCAACTGTATTTTGATTGTCTATTGTTTCTGCGATATGTGTTAGATGTAGGAAATTCCTTTTTGTTGTATATAATTTCCAAGTTACCATATAGCGGAGCAGGGTCAATGAAGTGATACTATTGGTAAACCAGAAGTTAGAATCAAAACTGAGAGCTTGATGAGTCTGTAAAGTATAGAGATCGTTGTAGATTTGTATCATTTAGTTTGAATACTCATACAAATATTAATCATGGCTAGATAACTAAAACATTATGAAAGCCAGGTGTTTTTTTTATACCTAGTATCATTTGTTTTCTGCTATATTTGATTAATAATGTTGTCAAAACTGGCAGGTATTCTGATAGCAGTATTTTCTCTGAAAGATTCCGTTATAATTCTCCCCTTGGTTGGTAACAGATATGCTACCAAAGGGGGCAAAAGATACTCAACTCCGTGACAGCAACGGCCAAAGAGTTCACCCTCAACCCATGGAAGAGACTTTGAAGCAGAATCCTGAAGCTATGGAAGCTTTGATATCCAAAATATTTACAAACATCTCCTCCCTCAAGTCAGCCTATATTCAGCTCCAAACTGCTCATAATCCGTATGACCCTGAAAAAATTCAAACCGCTGATAAACTTGTAATTTCTGAGCTGAAGAATCTATCCGAACTAAAGCACTTCTACAGAGAAAGCAACCCCAAGCTGGTGCTTTTTCTCCACAGGATTCTCACTTAGCTGCCGAGATCCAAGAACCACAGGGCCTGCTGAGAATCTATGAGGTTATGGTGAAGAAATTCCAGTCTGAAATTCAGAATAAGGATTCTGAGATTCGTCAGTTGCAGCAGCAAATTGAAGTGGCAAACCAGAAGAGACTGAAACTGGAGAAGAATATAAAGCTTAGGGGCTTGTCTACTAAGGAATCTGTGGGCTCAGGAGAAGAAAACGGATTCTTTCCTGTGGATTTGACCCCTGAGCTTTTCACATCAGCTGTCGAATCTGCTTTCAAAGCTATTCACGATTTTTCAAAACCATTGATCAACATGATGAAAGCTGCTGGCTGGGACCTTGATGCTGCTGCAGACTCAATTGAGCCCGATGTTGTTTATGCCAAGAGAGCTCATAAAAAATTTGCATTTGAGTCCCATATTTGCCAGAGGATGTTCAGGGGGTTTCAACAGGAGAATTTCTCGATTAAATTGGATAACCTTACTGTCAATAAAGAGAGCTTCTTCCACCAATATCTGGCTCTGAGGGAGATGGATCCGTTGGAAATGGTGGGCCAGAATCACGATTCCATATTTGGGAAATTTTGCAGGAGCAAGTACCTTGTTGTTCATCCAAAGATGGAAGCTTCATATTTGGAAATTTAGACCAGCGAAATTATGTAATGGAGAGCGGGCATCCTAGGACTCCATTTTACCAGGCCTTTCTAAAATTGGCTAAATCTATATGGCTTTTGCATAGGCTAGCTTATTCGTTCGACCCTAATGTGAAGGTCTTTCAAGTTAAAAGGGGAATTGAATTTTCAGAGGCTTATATGGAAAGTATAGTGAAGAATTTGATAATGGATGAAACTGATCAGAAACCCAAGGTTGGGCTAATGGTCATGCCCGGCTTTTGGATTGATGGCAGTGTCATTCAGAGCCGAGTTTACCTTACTGGAATGAAGGTTAATGAGTAATGACTAGCACCATGCGAAATGTTTGTTCGAATACCAATATGTATTAATATAGTGTGCTGTTTTTTCTTTGTGATGTGTTGTTATTGCTTTACTTCTTGCAATTGCAGTAATTGTATCACAAGATAAGTAGCTCTTTATTTTATTGACAAAGTTCCTGTGCCTTTGTTTGCTTTGCATGCTTAACCACACTAGTGGGTTTCGTTGCACCGAAGAATGCAGATCTCAATTTCTTTGCTTTTGCAAGGTTAACTTGGGCTGCTGAGTAAATCAGTTTGTCTTTGGCTGGGCCTAATCCATCTTTTTCACCCTTCGTTGGACGAGAATCCTTGTCCAAGTGCTACCTTAAAAAAACCCATATTTGGCATCTCAAAGTCTGTTGAAACTTGATCGAAAGTAACCAAGTGTTCATTCTCGGTCCTTCTAGGTTAAACTAATAGCACGTGTAATCAATGGGTCATGCTTGAATGTTGGTGATAACCTGATAAACATTACTGATATACACTATAGAATATATGATTCAAGATATTGACGAAAGATATTCAACGATTCGGCCACTAGGAAAAAAAAAAAAAAACACTACACATTTGATTGATTTTGCGGATAAACCACTCTATCACATAAATTTTGAGGTGCCCCACTCGCCATAAAATCAAATAATTTACCATCATTTTAAAATATCTACTCTAGTTGCGGTTGGCCATGGGTATCGCCGGTTCTCCTCAGCCCATGGCTCCCATAAAAGTAGTCATTTTCAGGTCAAAAGTCTATCGTAATCCGTCCTTCTTGTTCAATCAAACCACGAAATGCAACCAAATGATCTTCATTTGTTTTATAGTCAGATATATGTATGTGAACCAAAAAGTCAGAACAACATTTTACACGTGCTCTTGTTCCATCATATACTACAAAAGTTGAAAGGTCAAATTGGGATTTATACAGCTAAACCTTAGAATTTAGATCATTGCTATACATCTTTGTACTCAAATTTGTTTATATTTCGTTGTTGTAGCTCTACGAAGCTCCAAATCCTGCGCGCTCAGCGGCAGTTTAACATAATCTGACAGACAATTATCCATAAACTATTCTTATTTTATTGATTTATTCTATTTCCTTCAATATCTCTTTGCACAATTATTTGATCTTAATCCACGTAAACTGCAAGCCAGCAATGGCTTCGCATGTGACTAGCTTTTTAGTGTTCTATATATACTTATGCAACTCTTTTCTTTTTGTAAAGTCTTAATTCAATGTTTCAATTGTAGTCTTTATATCAGCTTCACGTCTTGACCAAATGGCCAAACTCAGCCTCTCCCTGCTGCTCTTCTTTCTCTTCTTCTTTTGCATTAATAATGGAACGGTTGAGCCATTGATGGCTAGAGCGAGAAATTCTAGACATTCCAGGGGCAGGACCTTCATCGAGGCCTCGTGTCAGACCACCCGCTATCCGGCCCTATGCATTCAATGTCTCTCCCGCTATGCCAACTCCAGTATTCGAAACTCGCAGCAACTGGCCCAAGTTGCGATGACAGTGAGTCTTTACAGGGCTCGTAAGACTAGGTCATACGTGTTGAAGGTGGCTAAAGAGCTCAAGGCAACCAAAGCCGAGGAGTATCCAGCCATGAGAGATTGCTTGCAGCAAATAGATGATAGCGTGAACCAACTTAGCCAATCAATCAGAGAGTTCCGACGATTGGATCCAAAAGCTGGGACGACTGATGGTGACATGTTTTGGCACATAGATAATGTTTACACTTGGGTTAGTGCTGCCCTAACTGATGCTAGCAGTTGTGCCGACGAGTTCCCGGGGTATAGGATGAGTAAAATGAAGGCCACCATGAAGGCCAAGGTCTTGAATGTTGCACAGCTAACTAGCAATGCACTGGCCTTGTTTCACCAATATGCATCAAGTTATCTGGGGGCTGCCACCAAGAAGCCATAAGGCTAGCTGGTCATCCTTCGAGGATTTGAGTCTTGCCTTAATTTATCTTTGTCCAGTGTTGTTCTTTGGTGTTCTCGTCCTAATGTTTTGTTGATACATGATAATTCTATGGTCAATAAAAGTGTTAGCATGAAGGTATTTTTTTTTTTAATGATTACTACTAAGTACGTGGGAATACGAATAGTTAAAACTCAAACACCCTTGGACCAACAACTGAGACTTAACTGTAAACAAATGGGCTTCAATTATGATGAGCTGAGGCCCATACATGTCTATACCAAAAATATAACATTTCCTCCTTTGTTAAAAAAAAATGAAAAATGTAGGTGACAAAGTTGCCACCTTACTAACAGAAAAACATTAATCATTTATCAAATCATGAATACTCTTTGCTTGAAAAACCAAATGATCTCCCCAAATCAAAACTTGCGAGCTAGGCAAGGTTTTATATCATCCTTAAACCTGTCATTTTCTGGAAGTTTTACCCATTGCTTGTCGGCAAAATGAGAGAAGAACAATTAGAACGGCTAGACCTGCAAGTACGCCCACGATTATGGCTACTGTTTTTCCAAGATCATCTTCCTGGGAGGAGGAATCTACACAGAAACAAAAAAGCTATTGAAATTTAGTTCTACTATACTTTTGCACTATTTGCCATTATAACAATGGGCTAACCATGGCTGCCACTCATAAATATAAAAATTCTTTCTTTTCCTTCTTGTTATCCTCTTTTAACTTTCAGATTTTTCAACTTGTTAGAATTACTTTAGCTAGAATTAAGGATTTAACTCAAACGTTCACGTAATAACTTTTAAAACATGATCTTTAGAAGCTCAAAATTTTAATATTTATAACTCAAACTACGTTTTCTTTTATAAAAAAAAAAAAAAATTACTTTTAGTTAGAGGAACTGTTCTTGTCTACGAAATGAAGGCATGAAAGAAACAATGCAGCAGCCTAAAGAGAAAGCGACTGAAGTGCTGATTCCTCTTAATGCTTTACTTTATAAAAGGATTACTTGTTGACCCTTTTGTAACCATGGTTCTTCTGTACTAACAATTTGTAAAATAATAATATTTACTATATTGAGTTAGAAGGATAGGGATTGCACCTGGAGCGAATTCACCATAGTAGCCAGATGCCCAGTATCGAGCATAACACTGCCCTAAGTAAACATCAGCTGCTGCTGCTGATCCACATAAACTCCTCAGTTTCCCCACGGCATCCCCAAGGCAAGAAGGGCAGTCACTTGAGCTCAAGTCCCCTAAACACTGAGCAAAACCCTCAACCATACCCGAGGAACTGACTTTAAAACCGATAGCTGCCTGCAAGTCAGCTAGAACATCATCCCTACGCCTAAAGAACTCGACATCGTTATTAACTTTTTTACTGCATTTCTTGAACCTCAGACTTGTATCCAGCGTCCCCAAGAAATTAGCATGCTCGTATCTTAAGTAGCAGCCTTCTAGTTGAATAGAAGCACCGTAAGAGTACGGACAAGCCAAGCCTATCTGGTTAACAGCACTTTCCATGCACTTTGAGCAGTCAGCTGTCTGCAAATCACCCCTGCATTGGTATAAGCCATATATGGTGCCTTCTTCTGATGGCGTTGAGCTTCCATTTCCAATAGCATAGATATTATAAGACACTTGAGAGGATGAGCTAACAACTGATGATGATAGAAAAGAGTTGAGGTTACCTTCGAATGAGGAGTTCGGTCCGTACTTTTCCTGAGAGCAGGCGGCATAGATTAGGACATGAGCTTTTACAAGAAGAACGGGGTAACTGAGAGAGTGGAATAGAAAGAGTAGTCCCAGGGCTTGGATAGTTCTTTGAGTGGAGAATGACTGAAGGCTCCCCAGCATTTTTGGTTGGGCTTGTTTCTTTCTTTCTTCAGTTTGGCTTTGCTTTTTTTTGTTTTTTGATTTGTGCTCTGTTTTGGTGGTGTAGAAGCAAGTTAATTAGTGATTGCTTTTCCTTTTTGTTTTTGGTCATTCAGTCATTCTTGAATTCTCATGTTCCACCTTTCCAAGCAAGAAAGGGCCCATTTGATCTCTTTGTATCATTTGAACTCCTAATAAGGATGTTGGTGCGTTTTAATATAGATCTTTCGGAGCCTTTTGAACCCATCCAGCCCATCAAAAGTAAAAGAATGTCCACTTGATGACTTGATGCCAGCAGTGGCCAGGCAGGGAGCAGATTGCTCTCATATCAAGAAAATCAAATCAGATCTTACGGTAACTTTCACTTTTGATAAAGGATTGAAGACATCCAGAATATTGGCCTAAAATAAGTCAAGACATATAATAATAGAGAATCTGAGTCTGCCTGACGCTGTCTTCTTCACAGTTTTATCTGCCTCTTGACGTAACAAAGATTGGCAAGTTTCATATCCGGCGAGAGGCGTCATCTCCTTGTACATGGTGATTAATTCATTTAAACTTGGCAAGATCCCTGCATATATGAGAAACCCCAAGAGGCTCCATGTCCACATTAGGTAACAAAAAAAAGGCTATTACATGGCAAACATTCTTCTGTAGGGAAGCGCTAGCAAAATTGATCATACTTTACCGCATGAGAATCAGGGGAGCAACTTGCTGGAAACTGTAATCAATAGCATGAATACGAATTAAATTACCTCCATTCACGAGGCTATATGTTTAACTATATAGAGGATATATGAGTGTAGAAGTTGGCATATTCCGCCTGATCAACGACCAGGCCCAGCCAAGACTTGATTGCACCCGAAAACCAAGCCTCTTTTCTTACTTATTTAGGAGACATTGGCCCAATTATCTTTCAGAAGTGCCAATTGGGCTTTGCTCAACGTTTTAGCAGTTCTACGCTAACTTTCTACAAGATTAAATGCCCGATTCTCCTATGAATAGTTATAATTTCAAAACCCCTTTCTTTAAAAAGCAATATATAATGGTAAAGGAGGAAGCAAATATTCTTCAAAATCTAAAATACTCACTACTCAGTGTTTGGCCAAAGCATAACGTCTCCCATATGTAATAAATCCCAAATGTTGTTTATGAGTCTAACGTTTTACTAAGATGGCAAGTAGCGTCTGGTCTTCGTTTTGCGCTACTAAAAACAGGAAGTCGCTTGTCGTCTCTGCCTTCCTTTTGATATAATTTACAATTCCATGGTGCAGAAAACATAAAAGCGGATTCGAATACCTTCAACCATAATGAGTCTGTGTGCTTTCATTGTTTACTTTTTTTAATCATTTTGCTCCATCTTATTCGAATACATCCTTATACACTTTCAAGATCTATTTTTGGATAATAAAATACCATTTTCGTTTACCTTTGCATTAATGCCTTTAAGCAATATATTTAAATTTATACTATATATATATAATTCTTGAATGAGTTTAATGACACCAATTCATTTATGAATGAAAAAAAATAAACTAACATTACAATAATAAAATAAAACTACTATATGTACTTTTTTTAATATTAAAAAGTACCCACTAAAAATTAATTACTTATTTAAAAAACTACTTTCTCATATTTTTTTAATTTTAACTTATATATTTCTTAAATAAAATAATTTTTTGTAAAAAAATATTTTTCACTTACTTTGTAAGTGTGATAAATTCTAGTATACATAATAAGCTTATATTTAATGTCTTAATAACAT
>JBBYHO010000003.1:6135542-6145837 GCA_038382025.1 Adansonia gregorii | reverse complement strand
AGATGTGAGGTTGGGTCACATTTGATTATGATCCAATTCGTTTTTCCATTTCATTTTTATTTCTGCCTTCCTAATTTTAGAGAATTTATAAAATTTTATAAACTAATCCCTAAATATAAAATATTTATTTTCACCCTTCCATTTGTTTTTTCTATTACTCCATTATTGTAAGTAGATCTTATTCCTTTCTTTAACAGTTTAAAAAATACCCTTCATTTATTCCAATTTATAAGATAAATGCATTCAAGTACAAATGTAAAATATTACTCTGTAAGTTGTAATTTTGACCACCGGCTTAGACAATTCCAGTAAAGAAAATACTAGATTTAACTAGCGGTAACTGTTGCTCATGAATGACAAAAGACTTTACAAATCAGATAACGTGGAATGCCTACATTCACAAGAATTTACACTGATTCAGATAACAGTGGACCCTAAATGTGATGTCCATGCCTGTGATTTATCATTATTTCAATCTCTCAAAACCATATTTCCAGGGTAAAAGGCAGTGGCCAAATATTGTTCTTAAAGAAGTTTTGGTCATATACGTGAAATCCAGTAATTCCCACTTGAAAGATCTCCTGTTAACCCACGGTAACACAATGAGCAATAGTCGATTCTTACCTTTCACATTGGACATGTTTTTCCAGCGTCCATACGGATGATAAGTACTACATTCAACAAAAAGCTACAAACTCATCAGACAAAACATTTGTTTTTCCAATTTTTCTACATTTCATTTTTTTTTTCCAGACGAAGAAGAAAAGGGTAACCTCGTGCTCATGTTCTTTTCAAGAGGTATCCCAAAATGATGCCAACGAAGCCAACAAGAATTACATATATGAATGGAATACCGTTGTGACCTCTTTTGACTTCACGTCTCAAGAGTTCCTGCAAATTAAAATTTCAATGTGGGGCAGCAATTAAGCTATTAATATAACACTGTGGGTCTCATATTCATTTAGAAGAATACAGGATAGCAAATTGTTTGTCAACAACATTTTCTCTCTATTATTATTATTATTATTATTATTATTATTATTATTATCATTCATTTTTTTAAAATCCCATTTCCTTTTAAACTCTCTCTAACCCTCTGTCAACGCTCATTTTCTTTATCTGTTTCAATATAAAAACAATGACAAGTTATTGACAATCGGACAATGACCATGGATGAATGATGATGCACTTATATAGCTAAGATATTAGCATTTGGTCCTTAATTCCTTAAACTTTTTGTTATGAGTTCAGGACCCAAAGATTTAATTCCAAAGTACACTGCTAGAAACGCTTAGAACATTGGAAGTAACTTACCAGTTCTTGCTGAAGCTTGTTATTTTGTTGAATAGCAGAGTTTTTCTCCTCGGTTAGCTTGGACATGAGAGACCTTGCCTGTAATTAAGAAAATTTTCAGAATAGAAATGCCACACTGAAGCATCAATCATTTAAGGCTTCTATTTTCTTTCTTTTTTTGGGGGATAATTGAAAGATTTTAGAATAGCTTGAAAGAGCAAAAAAGAACAATGCCAGAATTAGGTCGTCCTCCATAAAGTCTTGTAGTCAGTCTTTCAAGTCCTTTTCATCCTTCAGAGATGATAATTCTTGTAACATATTTCAATTAGATTATTATCATATTAAAGCATGTGAAAGAATCATTAACATGAATGTGATGATAAAAAAGTTTAGAATTTATTAGCTGACAAGGGGATAGAGCCACATCAAGTGCATTTGAAAAGTTAACACCAAAGGTTGAATTTTAAAAGGCATACACAGAACGTCGTTTAACTTAAATGAAAAAAAATCTTCTACCAGTTTTTACTAGAGTTGTTCGCTTTCATGAGTATGTTCTAGTGTACCCTGGCATCAAAGTCCGGTACCTACCACTGGGTATTCCGAGAAACTATTTTTTAAACTAGGAGAAGTGATAGTTAATTGCCATCAGGATAAAAAAACAATTATGGCACTATATCCAGCCCAAGTGCTCAAATCAGCAAAGTCACCTAGCTGGGTTTTAATAGTGGTCAGAACTGCTATCTAGATGAGGAATCTCAGTGACAACTGGATTGTCCGGCATAACAGGAGACTTTTCATCATATCCAAAGAAAGGAACAAGTCTGAATGCACATCAAGAAAAATGGAATACGAAAAAATATCATCATCAAAGTGACATGCATGTTCAACCTTATTATAGGAAGTTCAGCGTGAAATAATTCACTTATTACTATGGAATCACTCTATGTACATAGAAGTAAAAACAACAAAAGTTACAAAGCAGTATGACCTATATAAGATTAAATAAGAAAAGATGTATCATTATAGCATCAAAGGGTATATTAAAATTTAAAACTGATCTTTATACCAGTATGTATGGCCCGCAAACACAGACCTGATGCTAAGTTAGCATTTTCATTAAGTTGACCATATAACATTTAGTCTATCTCAAAAGACGATTGTGATTAGTGACAACCAAACAGACTCCAACTTAAAAGGGAGAAATGATTAGTGACAACCAAACAAACTCCAACTTAAAAAGGAGAAACTCCTGCAGTTGAAGAAATGAATCCCATAACAATTACATGATAATGATAAAACCACCGAGTAAATTAAAACACTTAAAAACTGAAAATCAGTAAAATCAGCTGAACCATGCTTGATGACAGGTGATTTAGGGAAGAAAAAGGACAAGTCAAGAAATTTCCACCCAAAGATGCATCATGCAAGTATAATCACCAGTATCATCAAAGAATTCTTCAATTTTTATAATTTGAAAGTTAATTCAGCCAATCCCTAAATTATGTCAATTACGGAAACGAAAATGGCAATCGTAGATAATTATAAAGAACTGCTATAATGAATGGCATTTATCTCATTGGTTTAAATAGAACCTGCCAATATTACTTTCAAGAGCCCATAAAATTCCAATGCCAGAGTACCAATAAGAGTAAAAGAGAGAGAGAGAAGTTACATCTAATGACTTGTCTTGAGGTTCATGGCTCTCAACATGAGCTCTTGGCACCTGCAGGAACAATCATATATAAACACAACGCAACTCACTAATATTTGCATGGAACACGCTGAACAACAATAAAACCGTATTCAATGTCAAACACAAAAAGGCAAGGAATACTCACAGATGTAAATTCTGAAGAATTCAAGTTACCATTGTCTGAGACTGAAGCCCTAGGTGAAGAGTCTTCCTCAGATCCTTCTCGAATGGGGGAAGGAGGCCGAGGAGATGCGAGATAAACAACCATCAACTTAGACTCCTCAACATGGAGCCCAGATTCCTTATTAAACTAACACATTCAGAACCAAACAGTTAGAAAGCCAAAACCCAATTTCCAAATCAGATCCATAACAATATAGCAAATACCATCTCTGGAGTTATATCCTTTGCCGCAGCTCCAGGAGTGGCAGCCACACTTTGAAGCAAAAACTTATCCTTGCATTGCATATCAGGAGGTACTTCCTTTTGAGATTGCATTGTAACTGATTCCGTAAATAAACCAATAAGAAACTATGGAAAACTTAATTATAAGGTTGAAGTAAAACTAATGATTGCCATGAAATTAACACGACTAGGAAAAAGGAACTAAATTGCTATAATTAAACATTAGGCATGATTAACTAATATAATGATAGCAAAGTTCAAATTTTGTGCGCGCGCGAGAGAGAGAGAGAGAGAGAGAGAGAGAGAGAGAGAGACCAATAACATTGCACGTCGACCTTGGCAAAACAACTCCACTGTTAGGTCTTACACAGTACTTCTTTGGATTTGTCGTTTTGACCTGCAAAAAAGAGGCGCACACCCAGAAAAATACGTAGTGGACTAAGAATCAAAATCTCCTTCGGTTAGAACGAAATCCCAAATAAAGAAGAAGTTTTCTTTTTTTATTCATTTTACCATAAATCTTTTCGGAGAAAAGAAGTAACATGTTACCTTAAAGGCCACATATTTGTCGGTCTTGTTGGACAAGCTTAGAGAACACGAAGTCTGCTGTCTCAATTCAACTAATTCAGGGACATGCAACAAATTTTGAGAATTAGAAAACAGTTGAAAACGTGACTCAGAATGATGAAGATATGGAGCTGCAAAGCAACGGGAAACAGAAAATTTTCGAAAATGAAAGGCTTTCGAAGATGCTTACAGGGAAATTGGAGCTCTTGAGGCTCGACGCTGAGAAGCTCGCCGGTGGTCATCGTTAGTGGATCGCTGAGACGGCCGCTGGAGATATTAGCGATAGGCGACTTCCGGCGAGGCTTCAGAAAGGCAGTGGACTTTCTAGTTCTCTGGCGAGAGAGGGAGGGATGGATTGAGACAATGGAGAGCAGTCTTCGAGAGAGAGCTGAAAAGCAAGAACGTGGGAGTACAGTGTCGTTGGTCTAACATTCGAGTTGGACTGCGGTCGTTTCCAGTTCCCGACTTTGCAGTATCATGCGGGTCCAATTTGTGGGTTATAATTGTCTTTTCGCAGTCTTGATAGTGACATGGACTTTGCCTTCGGACATCACGGAAGGAAGTTGCGAAACCTCATTTCTTTTCTTTTTTTTTTTTTAATAAAAATGCCAATTGTTTCTTTTTCTTCTCTTGTCAAAACGAAAAGTACTTTCAGAGATGACAAAAAAAAAAAAAAGAAGACTGCAAATGCAACCCATTTATGAAAGCAAAAAGGGCAAAATCAGAGGGACAAAAAAAGGGAGTTACCCGTTTGGACATTAAAATTCACTTGCCTTTTTATATACCCCAAAAATACCACAATACTAAGTAAGGTTCTATTACATAGATTTGATTGACGACTTAGTTGTCGGAATAAAATATGACGTTACTTAGGTAGTTTGAGTCGTCGCAGGTGGGAAAATGAGATTGGTAGGTAGGCTGGTAGCAACCATCACAAATAAACTTATTCGTATAACTTTATCGATATTCAATAAATTTAAGATTTAAATTCTAAAGTCTATAGCTTTTTTCCTCTTAAATTATAATCTCATTTATACCCAAATAAGAAAACAACTGTCATAATATTCAGGCCACCTGAGGCCTTAAATACAATTCCACTTATTTCAAGTTTCAAACAAGGATGTTTTAACCCCTTCTCGATCTTCTATAAACACTGGAACATGATAATTTTTCAATTTCACCTCCCTCTGAATGGGCGACTTACAAACTGTTGGCAGTTTATATCTACCATCATTTCTGATATTCAAACATGCCTGCTCTTATCATGCAAACAAGTACTGAGATTTATATAACCTATTCAATGTAAAAATAACATTCCTTGCATGTATGTTGACTAGCTTTGTAAGAAATGTACCATAAAAAACGTGTAAAGACCTTTTATTTGATTTGTATAGGCACAGATCTGAATATCGAACCACAATCCTTATTTCAGTTTAAAATCCGGGTAGATATTACTAATTTAGTATTAAGATTTACGCATCACAAGAAGCAGAAGACTGCTGTTGACGAGCTCGAGCAGTGAAACCAGCAAACCAAGCAACCCTCATGAGTTGCACACCAAGAATCAGGACCCACCAACAGACCAGGCCCCTGATAGAGTGCATCACCCATGCTGGTGCACTGAGTTCAGCCCCAAGTTTCAACCCCCTCATTAGTTGCAACATGCGGTAGGCCTCGTACACAACTGGGGTCACCAACCAAACTGGGGACTGCCAATGCCATGTCAACATCTCAGTCAGCATCTGTACTGACAAGAGCAGAATGTAGGGTCCCAATAGAACTGCAAATGGGATGAAAGGCAGCTGAGGTTGGAGGTAGCCCTTCTGGGAACCAAACAGTACCATCAGGGGGATCACAAGTCCAGTCAAAGTTGCAACTATATTCCAGAAACGGTAACTGAAAGGAGGCTTGGTCTTGGATGCTTGTCCTAGGTTCTTTGACCGGGCACAGTAATCAGCCATAAGGAGAAAAAGGGTTGCACCCAGATTGAAAATGCAATCAAGACCAATCAAGGAAAGAAGGCTGACTACATTTGGGCCAAGGAATATGGTGGATATTGGCAACCACAGGGTGGGTACCATGCCCGTGCCGAGGAGAAGAGAAGGGCCCAACAGCCACATTGGCCATTTGAGAAACTGAAGCTGTGCTCCTGTCTGATTGCTTGTATCTGTGAGATCAGCTTCAGTTGCTGAAGCCTCAACTTCAGAGCGCAGAGTTTGAAATAATTCAGATGGTTTTTCCAGTAAGTTATCACCAGCTTTCTCAGTTCTTGCGGATGTGACTGGCGAAAGTTCCCACTGAGATAACTTTGCGCAACAAACAGGGGACAGTCTGATGCGGATGTGATGGATGGCAAGCACATGTGGCTCCTTTGAGGCACTTAACAGTTGTAGCCTTTTGGAATGAAGCTGAGGAATTCGATTGATGGACATGGTGGAAGGAGCTTGAGCTAGAGAAGCCATTCCTTGGTTCAGCAGCCTTGATAAGATGATATGGTTTTCATTTCACTGAAACATATGAAAAAATGTTAGTAGGAAACTTGAGCTTGAAAGATTACACATCATTGAATTACCGTTTCCTACTAAAAATCTCTTTGTCGAATCAGCCTTAAACAAATTTATTCATGGAATATGTATTATGCTCCAATATCAAGGTTTGCTCTAACTCCTCCTAGAGTATTCCAAACCGTTCATGTAATTACAAAGAAATAAATGATTATGTTAATGAAACTAATATGATAACATAATCTCCAATCTCATAAGATCCTGATTGGATTAATACTACAGAAGAAGAAGCAATAAAAATAAAAGTTTGTATATTAATTATCCAAGTAGTTATAAAAATAAAAGTTTGTAAATTAATTATCCAAGTAGTTATAAAAATCAGAACAATTAGACATAAATCTCAATCAAAGAGTCACCACATACAACAAAGAAACTCTTTTCAGCAACTAAGCTAACGACAAGTATGACAAAGCTGCATCTTCCCAACAAAACCAAAGCTGAAACCCAGCAGCAATATGTCCCAGAACGCAATGCAACGTTCACTTACCCAAAACCAAGAGCGCTAGAAAGAAGAAACAACCAACTATACCATCCGAATCCCAGAAAAAGTAAAGGCTAATTCTAATATTTGAACCATATTTTATTATTTACACTATAAAACCATTTTTTTTGAAGGACCAATTAACAAGTCATTCAATTTTTTTATGAACAATTTATGCATTGGGTCCTCTATAAATTTCATGAAATAATAACTTAGAGTTCTTCAAAATCCCAAGAATTAAACCTAAAAAGCACCCATATCTCCTAATGAATCAACAATAATTACATCACACCCTAAAATTGAGAGTTCAGTATTCGAATTAATATAATCAGGAAAAAAAAAGAGAGAGAATTTTACAAATTATTGCCCCAACTTGAAACAAATAAAGTTCTTTTTCTTTTTTTTTTTTGGGTATAATTTAGTCAAATAAATTACATTAAGTAGCTTTTGAACCAATTTCTTCCCCAGCAGAATAAAATATTTTTTTATTTATTTTTTTTTAAAAAAAAAAACCAAGATTTACCTCGTTGAATAGAAAATGAATCAACAAGTTTTTCCTCAGCTCTTCCTGATATTCTTCCTCAATTCTCAAAGACGACGTGACTTCAGATGGGGTTAATCCCATAAATCCCGCAATAAGAGATCCCGAAAACTCGTGTCTAATCAATGCTCCACTTCCCCTTCCTATTTAAAGTTTTTTTTTTTTTTTTCACCTTTCTGGCCAGGAAAGAGAGAAACTTCAGAAATTGACTTTTTTAATTTAGTGAAGGCGTCCATTGGTTTGTAATAACAACGGACATCAAGCCCAACCAGACATGTTGGGAGTCGTACTTAGGTTGGTTGCACTTGAGGTCAGCTCGAGCTTGACTCGGTTCAAGTGTTTAACAAGAAATTAACAGACCCAAATTTACAGGCTCAAGGGTTCTCTTTCAATAATGGGCTTAATTCAGACCCAATTATACAGCCAGCCTCCCATTTGTTTTTCGGTTATGGGCTTATTGGTGAGTCAGGGATTATGAAAAAACCCCAACACCTCATGTGCTTTTCATGAACCAGCAGCAGTTGAGACAATTTTCAGGAAAAAAAAAAAAATAGAAGAAGTTAAGCCAATGTTTGAAGCTTAACGAAGTTCCTAAAGGGAACTAAGTAACGACATAAACAACAGCGAAGCTTGAAGCCAGAAGCCAACAAAGCAGATACCTGGGCCACCAGTCTAGAGCCTCTAGCTAGACAGCAACGTATAAGTTTAACTACGTATTGGTCACAGATTTCCCATTTCTCGTGCTGCAAACCCCAACACGTGCCTTTGCTTCATCCAGGATTAATGGATTTCATGGGACCATATGTAACTATAAAAGTGAATTCAAATGACAAAAAATAAGGCAATTTGGGGTCAAATTGAGCATCTTCTCCAATGTTTTTTTTTCCACTGTTTTCCATGAAAATGATGGAGATCACATGTGAGGCATAACCACTGGTTTGGTAGCTAGCTTGAGGCCGTTGAGTTTGTATGACTTACGGGAAGGGGAATGAAATTATGGTGTTTGTAGCGTGACCAAAGAAAGTTGTCCATAAACTTAAGAAGAATCATTCTGCTTTAACCAATAAAATATAGTAGTAACTAAAGACAACTCAAAAGGGATGAAAGGAAACAGAAATATGTGCAAGGTTGAATTCTACAAGAAGGATTGGAGGATAAGCTGTCCTTATTGTATCACGTTTGAGTCAGAAGCCACTGTCTGGTTAAGGAAATTTATAACACCAAAGACAACACCAGCCAGCCTTAGTCGCTCTCTGGTTGTAAAATTTAAAAATATTTGTAACAACAAAGACAAAACCAACAACGGAAAGTGGGTATTGCACAACTGCATGTTTGCAATTTTTAGATATCAGAATTCTAATCCCGACCATATTGAATATCTAATTTTAAAAATAATTATATGAATTTAACGAGACTAAGGATTCATAAATCGATTTTCAATGATGATGAAGTAGATTTTGTTAGAAATTTGAAGAAAAGTTGTGGAAGAAGATCAGCATTGTTGACCTTTGATGGTCTTTTCCAAGTCATAAGTCCGGCAAACAAAGGGGTGGTTTTGGCTTGTTTGTTTTCTTTCACCTTCCATTCAATTCAAACCTTCAAGTTTCAAACCCCCACTGGTGGGACTGTGGGAGTGTTGATTAATTAGAATATGAAGTGGCACTCAATCTCACAAACCTTACCAGTACCACCCCTTAGCTTGCGATTATTAACTCCTTTTCTCTGCACCTTTTATAATCATCATTATTATTAATCCTTTGAATGGTTACAATGGGCCAACCACCGACTGATGTGGCGATCTCAAACTCAAGTATTCAACTATAAAGGCCAGCCAACAAACTCAAGCTATCGTTCCATTGCTATTCCTACAGTTCCGTGACGTGTCTGCTTGATTAGGTTAGCATTGTAGATAAGTATCGTAAGATAGTTGAAGAATAAGTATTAATTCATCGTTGATAAACCAAGTCTTAAGCATATGGTTGTGAAAGTCACGGGAAAAAAGGTACCAATCCACCCATTTAATTGGCCCCAGGAAGTGAGGTAGTCTTTGAGTGGAAGTTCCGAAATTAAAACCCTCTAGCTTGATAGACGCACCACATTGTCATGATTGTCCTAACTCTCTAAAGTCTCACTAATTTCAAAAAGGGGCAGCCACTTCGCCATTTAAGCACCCAGATTTGTTTATGCTTTGCATTTAATGAGGGTCGATAAAGCAGTTCTAACTGCCTTGGCTTGGAATTACTTGGGAGTGTGGACTTTCTGGGCATGGGCAGGTCCCCATCGCCTGGCCTACATAAAATAAGCATCAATAAATGAAAAAGAGTTCCCTAAAGTTTAAAATAATAAAGACATTGTTAAATAAAGACAAAGGTGTAGTCATTTATAATTTTACATTTAACGTAAATTTAACAAGGTAACTTGAAGGTTTAATGTCAAAGAGTAAATTTGTCACTGCATCATATAAGGTTATTGAAATTTATTATTATATTACATTTTAATTAATATTTATTATTATATTTTTAGATTAAATATAAATTTATTTTTATTATTTAATTTAATATTAAAATTTTAAAATTAAAATTAAATAGTAAAATTTATCAAAAATTAATTTTTATTTATAAAAAATCATAAATTTAAAGATAAAAAATATAAATACTATAATTAAAATTTAAATTAATTAAATATCAATTAATTATAGGAATATGAATTAAGTTTCGAGTGAAATGTATTTATGGTAAATCAGATTGGGCA
>JBBYHO010000003.1:6105055-6119587 GCA_038382025.1 Adansonia gregorii | reverse complement strand
GAATTTAAATATTAGATTTATCATAGCAAATTCATATACAAATATTTGGATATTCCTTACAAATTTGCTTTTATTTTAATTCGAATAGTGTCGGTATTAGAATCCGATATCTATTAACATATTTAGTTATTGTTTAATTTTATATTTTTAATTAAAAAATTGATTTAATAAATTGAGATATTTAGCGAAATTAGATATCCGACATTTGTTGTTTTTTTAAATATAAAGATTCATATATTAATATTGGATAGTAAACAAAAAGCAAACTAATTTGGAATTTAAATAAAACACACATTTGAAAATTTATAAATATATAATCTATCGTTACCTCTACATACTCTTTTAGATCAATATGTTTTATTCAAAATTTTATTTTTCAAATATTTTTTAAAATTGACTACGAGATTATATGAAAAGAAAACCTCCTTCCTTACATGTTAATTTAGGGGAAAATGCTCTCTAATTAATTTTGGTCTTGTACTATTTCGTCGACATTTGAAGGAGCAATTGTAATGTTTGTACTTAGGACCAATAAAAATCAAATCTGAGCTTCCAAACGCAGCGTTTGACAATCTTCTAGCAGGCTCCTAAATCCTATATATTGAGGGTAATGACCTTAGAGCCTAATAATCTGACGAGGACCCACCGCTTCACACTAATCAATCCCTAACCAAAACCATTTTAGGGCTTGAAAGATCCAGTGTTCGTTTCAGCCCTTCAGCCGATAAAAGGGGCTTCTGTCTTGTTATATTATTACCAGGCAACAAACCAAGACACACCGATCGGTGTCAATGCGGGCTCGGATGATTTGGCCTATCACCTACTTAGCTTATGGATAGACTTTTTAGCCCAGTGTTGATTACTAACTATGCCCAAGAAACTTGCCTCTTGCTCTCTACGTAACATTCTTTGTCCTCGTTGTATTTCTTTAAATGCTAGTTGGAGAGGGGGAGATTTGGGTTTGCTTGACAAAAGCGTTAAAATTAGTATGTAGTATCTAATTTTTATCGAAGGTAACTATCCCTTTAGAAAAGATAATCAAGTATAAATAAGCTATGAGTTATTAGCCAATTAACTATGCTAAATTTTTTTGGGGTGTACCAATAACTAAGGTTATTCCATTAAAAAAATAGTAGTATAACTTGGACTTGAATGCGAAGAGAGGATCGGCTCGCGATTCAATGGCAAATCTATGGGTGTGCCCGGACAGAGCAAATTTAGGGGAAACTAAGAGACCCTAACTTAACTGAATTATTATTCATATGTATTAATAATTTATAACAAAGGAGTGGGTCGATAGGGTACAGCCTTAGTTGTAAGAAATAAAGTAATAAGCTAAGAGTTGAAAATTTATGGTGTGTCCCTTAGAAATTGGTCGTAAAGAATGATAACACACTAAAGTAACTATGTAGACGCACTGTCTCCCTACTCTTAAAACTCATTCAATTGTCGTTGTCGATAAAGCCAAGCTTCCACCTTCATTCTATCTCGTCTTCCATTCCTACTGTTTCATTCACTTCTTAAACCTTTGGTTCTTTCATACTGATAAACTACTCGAGTTCCGGATTATGGGGGAGATGATAAATTTCATTTTACAGACTAGATAATACAAAAAAAATATTATTGATAAATTATTTTTTAATTTAAAAATAATATATTAAGTATAAAAAATTAAAATAATCATTAAATAATTTTTAATCCGTGACTATAAATATCTATTAAGCAAACTATTTTAATATTTGTTTGGAATTGACAAAAGGAGGTCAATTTTTGCTATTCTTTCCCCGGATTGCATCCTGAACAAGTGGAGAAAGTTGTTTGACAATTTTAAATGCGAATCGTTGCAGCAATAGGTATCAATTGAAACCGGTCCGATGTAGTTTTATGTGATGGAGGGCTTCCCTTTTTGCTTCAAATAAAGAGAATAACTTTGTTAGATAAAATTAATGTTGTTCCCAATTCTACACCCAAGTTTCAACTAACTAGATTTAATTACATTAATGGATGCCCTTTTCTAAACACAGAAGTCATTTTCCGCTTGAAGCTAGTTGGTTACCGAGGAGATAACATTAGGAGGAAATTGAATTTCAGATGAGACCTAAATTAGCCTTATAACTTTAAATGTATATTAATGTTTCTTTACATAATTTTTTTTTACTATAATTCAATAATTGTAAAATTCTAATTAAAAAATTACAGATGAAATATTTAATTGGTCTTATCGGAGAAATTGAAATTCTAAACCAAGTTGTGTAATATGAACCCCTTAAATATGCTTAATTAAATCCCGAGAATTGGGCATTCAGGTTTCAATTGTTAAGTTTTAGTAGATCACTAATGAATATTTCCTCAATTTCACCCATCTAAACTTTGCGAGGTTGTATAAATTTGTAAAGCAAAAAGAGAAGGAAAGACATGGGAATGATACTACGAAATAATATAATACTTACTACTATCGGATATGTTAAAAATTAACCGTACAATATGGTTTTACTTTACATCACTCCTCTGTATTGGCCCTAACTTCAAACAAACCAAAACCATCACAGATTTATACATCAAATCAGTACAGAAAAAATAAGTTAATAAAAAAATTACCCTATAAATTATAACATCACTGCAAAAGCAAAATTAAAATCGGGAGAATGAAAATTCCCTCAATGATCGATGTAATATTACAACATAAGACGAGCAATCTGGTTGTATCTTCTTTCTTCCATTTGTCTTGATTTGATTTCTTCAGCGCATCTTAGAGTCTTCTCAATGTGGTATCCTCCTCCAATGCTTACTTCCCTCTCCAGGTGACGACAGTAGCTCTCGAACACGCTCACATTTACATGCAACTTGAAACCCATCAAGAACAAAAATTCAAGCTCCAGTTTATTCAGTTCCTTTGTCGTCAATCCTCCTACTCGTGCAAAGTACGAATTCCTGTAATTCCTGCTCAAGAAAGAAAACACCCAATAACATTAGAGAAAACTTACACGCATTATTTCAAGTGAAATCATTGAAAAAGTTACAGAGAAAGGGAAACAATACTTACATGTCTTCAACATACTTGGAAGCCACCATGATAATTGTAATGAGGAGCCTGTGTACGTTTCTTGCATTAATCCGAAAGCCTGGATTTGCCTGGCAAAACCGATCAATATATACATATGCAACTACATAAACTGATGATCCGGCTTTGGTGTATCGGAAGGTTCTCTCTAGGTAGGATTGAATTGTCATGTCTGGTGTCTCATGGCAATCAAAAACTCTGCTTGTGATATCTGTCGCCAATGCCCGTTTACGGTTCTTGGCAATCCTTTCATTTCTTGCCATTGTTCTCTCAATAAGAGAAGAAAGAACTGATATCACCAGTGGGCTACTGTTTGCATCATTCTGATAGGAATAAGAGTACAGATCGGATCGAAGCTTTCTTGGAGAGATTGCAAGAGAAGATGCAGTCATTTCTATGAGTTAAAAAAAAAAACGTTTTTCTCTAGGGAAAAGGAAGTAATTATGAAAAGGATTTATAAAAAGATACCGCTAATAAGATTGAAATCTGAAGACAAAAAATGAAAGGAATTGTGGGATATTGAAAACAGTGTTAAGTTTAATGAGGATTTATAGTAGGGAGGGCGTTGAGTTGGTAATCTAAAGAAAGGTTGAAAAGAATAGGAGGCCCGGGTTTAGATGATTAGCTGTGAAGGTGAATAAAAAAAAGAGAGAAATGACATTAGTTTGGGGCTTTCGGCCATTTGGAAGCTGGGTGGAAAGCCAAGATAACACCAGTGTATCATTCCCCTAAATATTTGACTGCTTCCTCCATGTAAAGCCACAGTACCGTACAGACAAACCAGCTAAGCTTTTCAATACTAAAAAACTTACCCAATTTTCTGTATCTCCCTAACCATCCTTTGGTCTAAAAAAATAGAGCTCGCCGACAGTCTATTGAAGGGCTAAGATGGGCATGAAAGGTAAGACCTGAGTAGCTTCCATGGTTGTCAGGCCTTGGACCATAAAACCTGACGGCATTTATAGTTGTAGCTGTACTTGCACTAGCTAAAGAGACAAAAGTCCAACTGTCCAATGTGAGCTGCTTCTCGGTTACACGTGCAGTAGCTTGTTTTGTTTGGTAGCTGCATTGACTCCTCTGCCAAATGTCATCAAATCTTGGTTTTCTACTTCTAGTTTTACCCACGTGCAATTTCTTCTTTGGGTGATTTGCACTCATAGTTCATAAAGCCAGCAATTATTTACTAGATCATACTCCTTTCTGATCTGAGATTAGAGTCTCCAGTACTTCAAAGATGTCGGGGTTTCTGATACTTTGCAGCTTACTCGAAGCACAACGACACTAAGTTCACCTTGATCCTATCTTAAAGGAACATGAATGCATTTGAGAAATATCATCAAAAGTGTACTCGAAAATATCAATGATGAATGGTTAATTTAATAATATGTGACAAGAAAGTCCTAAAATTTTTGTACCAATTATTATAACAACAATAATACTACATAAAGGAAGTATATTTTGTAATCATGCAAGTGGCCAAAGCCTAAGATGAACATTATGATTAATTACCATTGATTAGATTCTCAGCATCAGGTCTGAATCCTGAAAAGTATAAAATTAAAGTAATGAAAGAAAATGACTAAAGATATCAAATGAAATACTAGTGTACAGTAGATCGAAGATTGCAATTTTTTTTTCCTTTGGAAGTTGCACTTGCATGATTATGGAGTCTTGCAATGTGGGTCGAGTCTTCTCTCAAATAAACCAATCTATCATGCAAATATGTCATCTTTTAATCCTTAATCTTATGTAATCGTTCAGTTAATTTTACACAAATATTCCTTCTTTCATGAACTTTACATCTGACCATTTCCTTGATTCTGTTAAAAAGAGCAAACATAGTGTTAGATCTATGACGATAAAATTTAGACTGCAACACAATTGGACCGATGAATATTTCTAATTATGGATATTTGTTTGTATTTATATAATCTTAACCAAATAAGAAACAACACATATTTGGCAAATATTACATACTTGAAGGGATTTTGGGCCAGGCCATTGGTCCATAAGAAAAATATCTTAACATAATTCGAGGCGAACTATAAATTCCTAACTACCATTAAACCCCCTGACGTTCATTATCCCTCTAACTGTTAAACCAAATAGTTTTAAATTCACTTACTTGAACCGACACTTCACTGATCCATCCCATTTTTGACCCAAACAGAATCAAAATTCTGACTCCAAAATCTCACATGGGCCAGTCTGTGTTGCAAATCAATTCCAACTTCTTCAATGTGCTCCACATTTTTTTTTTGGGGTTGTCAATGACTTCTTAATTGAAAATGATTTGGGGTATCAGAAAAGGTGAAAGTTGTTTTTGAGCCATTATAACTATACTTTACACACGTCTTCATTTTCTTTGGAAGAAAAAAAAATTGTACAGATTATATTTCCTTGATTTGGAAAGAACATATCAGAGCCTAAAGCCACTTACTTTGAGGATCTGAGAGGGGAGCCCAGATCAACGCACTTATCAAAAGCCTGAATGAAATTTGCCCTCGTTAGGCCGAGAGAACTTGATTTACTAGGCCGAACGTGACCCACATGGCCACAAAGATCTGAGCCAACTTTAACCTGTATTGAAATCCGGGCTCACCAACACATATTTGGTTTGCGAGCCGACATATATATATGGGAATTTGGGCTGTTTTGAGAAGCAAAGATCATCTCATCAAACCTGAGCCCAATGGGTATCCAATGGTCACAACAAAAGTAAGATCAAGGCCTAGGGCCAAGTCTCCTTCTCTGCTAAAAAATCAAATTCCATTAAGAACACGTGTTTGTTAGAATATATTATTTTTATATAAAAAAAATCCGAATTTAATAGTAAGGAAGTAATTTCAAATGTTGGAATTTGTATTTTTTATTTGAAGAATATATTATTATACGAATCAATTAGATTATTGTTAAAGTTTATATTTATTGAAGTATTTTAATGCAAAGAGATAAATATACGAGCTTGGATAAAAAAAACATCATTTATCTATAAATTTTAAACGAAATAAAAGCGTTTCATCATTTAATAACTTTATGTGGGGGATTCAAACGAGTAAAGTTCGTATTCCCTTATTCCATACCCTTTAACCTTTATTGTTGTGAGATGATGTAAAAAGCTTCAAGTTTTTTTTTTTAAAAAAATATTGTAGTCACTACAAGAAAGCTAAGGCCAGTGATTTTGTAACAACAATGATGATGAATGTGGAATATATGATCTTGCAAATCCACGAGATTTCTTTTGAATGAATTAAGGAACAATAGCCATGGAAAAGCCAACTCAACTAGCCTTTTTGATAACTGACCTACTCTGTTGGGATCGGCTAGATAAATGGTCCAAAGGAATCTCCTTGAGAGTTACAAGCTTCCATGGCTCATGGTTGGGTCCAGCGCTTGAAGTTTACAAGGCCGATTTGCCATATAGAACGTCGTAAAAACCTTTGCAACGTGATAATGGCTTGACATATCAACATCTGGTACCATTCCAGACTCGAATTGTTGCATTAAAGATCAAACCAATGTAACCCCCCCCCCCCCCAACAATCAATTTGACTGCC
This sequence comes from Adansonia gregorii, assembly GCA_038382025.1. Lineage (NCBI taxonomy): Eukaryota > Viridiplantae > Streptophyta > Magnoliopsida > Malvales > Malvaceae > Adansonia > Adansonia gregorii. Next base: position 6,112,969 of record JBBYHO010000003.1, on the reverse strand, counting down.
AAAATCGCTTTGGCTGTTGGGTTTGCTAGCTTTCCTCCCATGTATTTTGTTGGGCTAAGCAGTTAAATTGGGCACGTATGAGTTCATATTGTTGGACTCATATAGTAGGATATTTGGTGAGCTCATCACATTTTTCAATTTGGAAAACTTTGATTTAAATTTGTTGAATTCTCTCGTCAAAAAAGAAAAGTTTTCTAAACATATCAATTTAAGCATTAAAGCACGTTTCGAAAAAACGATTTTGATGATATTGTTTCACTTTTACGGACTCTCATTTTCCCTTAATACTTTTACGAGCTTACTAAATCAACCAAAAATAATAATACTAATAATAAAACCTTAACATACTTCTATCAGCTTTTTTCCAATTGCTCTTGCATTAGAGGTATTATTTCTTGACCATTGTGAGTGATAGAAGAGCAAAGAAACTGGCACCAAGTTGGAATACGAACAAGTTTTTATGATGGGACATTACAGATATGTGCATTAAAAGGAACATTTCTAACATTATTCTCCAAATCGGGGGGAAAAAAAGATAAAAAGAAAATATTCACTGATAAGTCATGTTCTTTTGCTTTCAAGTTTCAAGTTGCAAAGATTTCATGAAGCACACGATTCTCCCTTATATATTACATCTACTTCCCTTTTAATCACCTTTTCCTTTTTCCTTCACTTTTTTTCTTTCTACTCTTCAATGGATGGCTTGGGAAGGGGGCTAGGTCTAGTAAATACGTTCACCATTAAAGGTCTTTCTGTATTTCATTAGATGTCAGGTCAAATAATGCCTCAAAAAAGTTTTGAAGTGATGGAATCCAAAAATCTTACAATTTGGGGGGGGGGGGGATTTGATTGTCCACTTCCAGTATTTATGTCCTACGTATTAAGAGTATGACATGATGACTGAGAAATTCAAAGTGCTGTAAAGATTAATTATTTTAGGTGCGAAAGAGGGCTTAGATTTTCCAACTATAAAAGCATGTGGTGATCTCATTGTCCAAGCGTTTCATTCTCTTTTTATCATACAATATGGTACACACTCTTTATTATCTTTTAATTAAATACGATGTGCCTGCCTATCAACATTCACGTCACTCAAATTAAATGGCAAAGTTTCAAGTCTTGTTGGGTTCCTTGTTGAAAGGAGCATAAATAAGTATCTGGTTGATTAATTCTCTGGGCGATTACAAGAAATTCGATTGCACTCATAAATATTGTTTATTTTAAAGTTGAGAAGATTAGTTGAACCTTTCGTGTATCATTGTGGTCTTTCTAGCAAAGATATCATGCACCAATCGAGCTAAATAATGTAATCATTGTTTATAAAGAGAAAATGTGTCTTAGAGCTGGCTTATATAGCATATGTACAAAATGCAAACAGCTGATTATTAATATATAATAATCATCCTCTGAGAATATTGATTAGTAGTGTAAGTGTCGTCATATAAAAGCAAACAGTTGATGCTAAAGAAATGATTCATGTAATCAAGAACATGATGGAGGTGATATGATGTTGTGAAGAACATGATACTAGCAAGTCTGATCAAAGACCCCAAAAGAAAGAGAAAACGTGAGAGCAAACACCCCGGAAAAAAAAGAAAGAAAAAAAAAGCCCCTATAATTGGCTTCAATTTTGGCACATTTCTGACGATTCTGTCCGAAAGGCCAAAGTCATTCATTCTATGGCAAATGATAATTTGTGTGGAACCCATTGGAACAAACGTGTGGTGAGTTTTGAATATGTACAAGTTGACAAATAAGCATCCAATCCAATCATTTGAATGTTCATCTTTTTATGAACATTACACGTTAGATTTATCTTTTAAGGCATTGGAAAAACTGACAATTCGGATATTGATTGATTGAATATCCAGTCCATTCAATTACAGTACATAAACGACCCAGTGATTAAGTTTGGAATTCTACTAGGTGTTATGCCATATTGGATTGGATTGGACCTTCATTTAGCTGATCGAATTTGATACATCTTCACTAAAGAAAAAGACATTAGATCAGGTTTCAGATTTCACGCAAAAAGAAAAAACATTAAATTGATTGTAACCATGAAACATAATGCAAGGTTGAGGAAAGGCAAAGGTGAGCATCTCTTGGTTCATATGAACCATGCTATTACAAACTCAAACTTACCACCCACATGCTTTTTAATCAAGAAATAAATAATTAACTACATGAACTAGATCATACCAAAACCTTATGCACGTGTAAGAATTAAAACCCAAGTTCAGGTTTGTGCATATAAAATCGTACTTATAGCAGTCAGGCACGACGCTTAGCTTTTAGAACCAGAAGCCGGTGGTTGTTGCATCTGCTGATACACTGCGGCCATTCGGTTGTAAGCATCCATGGTCATTGGCTGCAGCAAATTTCTAATTAATTAAACAAATGTGTGCGTATATATATTTTTTTTATCTCACATTCATCTAGATTATTAATAAGAAAAGCTTCAAATGTAAACTATATCCTATCTCATTGTTAAGAAACTGTATTAATTAACTGAATTTTATATGACTTGACTAGTTAATGACCTGATTGATAGCAAGCCTGCAACTCGCTCAATGCTACTATTTCAAGTGGAAGTGTAGAAGCAAAGCACTATGAATTTAAGCAACTGTATTGTTCACCTCTTAATGTTTTACTATGGCGGCAAGATATTTTTAACATGGTAGAAAACAAATGCTACCTGTGATTGGTACGCCAGGAATGTGGATAGGGGGTCTGGCATTACAGCTACTGCTTGTTGTCGGTCACCAAAGCCATCCCAAGAAGTTACAGTCATGAATGGATTAGCCAGAACTGGAGAGATGCCGCTGATGTTTGTTCGGGCCATGGGGTTCATCTCCATGACACCCATGCCCATCCCCATCTGGGCCATCATTGACATTTGGAGTTGCTTCTGGATTGTCATTGGCAACATCATTGGTGGGATGTTAACCTGACTCATCATATGAACTTGTGCTTGTAGTTGTTTCAGATATTCAATCACTTCGTCTAGCATTGAAGCTTTGTCAGTCTGTAATGAAATAAAATTATAGTACACATTAGTAACTTAGAAGCATATGACATCAAAATCTTTATAGTTTTGAATTTGTACAGGACATTAGGAAAACATCCTTCAAAGAACAAAACCCCGCATCACATAACTGGATTGAAAGTCAAAATCAGTAGTTATATTCAGTTTAAGATAGATGCTTTGCCGGATTGGATCTCTAACTCGATCAAGGGAAGTAGAGATTTCTGGCAACATAGATCCAGACATGGCCAAGAGCAACAGGGCCTACCATGAAGGGGTTATTCATGTGGGAGCAGGTGACTGTTTCCATACATAACAACCTCCTGTCAAGTTGTCCCCGTAGCAAATTATAGTTATGTGGCCTAAGATCACTGAAACAGCCCACAGAAGTTCCCCCAACCAATATTTGAACGAATTTGGGAAGTTTGGATCTTCTAAAAATGTGCGAAGCAATGCTGTATATTGATTTCTAACTTTCTATACTGCTATCTCTGGGGTTTTGTTTTTCTAACTGCCAAAAGATTGGCAAATAACTAATAAGATTAAACTGTTCCAAATCAAGCAACCAAGACAAGGATCAAATCCGAGATATATGCTAACTCTACATCTAATATAAGCCATGCCTGCAGCTATTGTTTTAGCACCTTTAAGAACAAGAGAAAGGAGGCTTAAAGTATAGTAGTATATGTAATTCTGTTAGTAGAGTATCTTTTATTTTGTTGATAGATAATCCATGGAAAACCCCAAAAAACAAAAAGTATCTAGTCTGATAATGGATAAGGAAAGACACTAGAATAAAAGAAACCTCCACCCACAAAATTATTAAGTCAGCTTTTTTATTCTGTTTCTATATTATCATGTGCCCTAGGTGTGGGTCCTTTCTACTTATTATCGATCTCCTATAGATAAGATAAGCCTCCAAATTCCAAATCTTTGTTTCTTTTAACTTCTAACAAAGCAATTTGTAAATTGAGGTTTAGTTCAATAATTTTATATAATTATTTTTGTAAAATAACATACAATAAATTTAGATTTCAAACTCGGTATAATCCTTTTACGGTCTTAAACTATAAACTCCTTTATGCATATAAAAAAAATTAAAAGGTTAAAAGTACTCCTACTGTTTTTGCAAGTTCTTTATTCTGAAAAAAATAAAAAGACATGAGAATTGAGATGATCCATTTACACTACTATACTGTACTGTTCTGTACTGTTCTGTACTGTGCTGGAGTTTCTTCTTTTGACAACTGCCAAAATTTTCACAGATTAATTGGACAGCCAGAGATTTAGTAATTATATACTACTAGTCTGCTTAATGCTACATGAAAACTAATGAGAGATAAAAATTTCGTACCTTGCTAGAATTGGGTACCAGTTTCTGTAAAGTCTTCATCCTTTGATTTATCTTGTCTCTTCTTTTCTGGGGGAAAAGAAAAACCCGAAACAAAAGAACTGTTTTATGTAGGATCGCATTTAATTATTTATTATTGAGCATACATATTTTTGAAAAGTCAAGTTCCTTTCTTTTGACTCTCGCTAATTGTAACTACTTAGTACTTATTTTTGCCACTAGCTTGCCTAATCCAATCCAATTCAATCATTGACAATTATCATCAAACTTGTCTCATTTGATGATAACAATTATAACCATTTTCTTAATCAGATTTCATTTTCTTGGTTTAGAGAGGGAGAGAAATCATACACGTTCAGACTGGTTGTGGATTGCAGCAGCTCTGCTCCTTTTAGTTGTAACTAAAGATTTACCAGTTTCCTTTTTCTTGTCTTCCTCACCTGCCTCCGTCTTTAACATGACAAAAAAGCATACCAAAAGATTTTTTTTTTTCAATATTTTTGTAAACAAAAAGGAAAAGAAAAATCAAAATTGAAAAGAAAAACTTTGCCTGGGGTCTACTGTGACAGACGGAGTCGTGATCATCAGCAGTGGTGGTGACCTTGGCACAAGGTCTTGCAGAGCTGGTATTTTCAGGGGAACCAAGGGAAGTAGAAGTAAAAGCCACACCCAAATCTTTCTCATACGTATCAACGGTGACGTCCTGGCTGGGTCTTCCAAATGTGGCACTGGCGCTTGCACTTTGTTTCTTGTTTCTCCTCCAATCCGGTGTTGCAGGATCACGCGCTGCCCCTACGAGTTTCTCCGTGAGGAGTACCTGCTCCTCTTGGGTACCAATACCAGCTGACCCACTACAGGATCCCACCCTAGCAGAGGAGCATCCCACCACGAGACTGCCTCCAAGCCCTGCTATAGATTCCCTGATGTGGGTGGTCCGATCCTTGGACCTGTTCGAGCAAGGAACCAAAGCATTCATGGTAATGGTGGCAGACGCCGCCGCTGGAGCTCGGTGTTGGTCCGACCAGGGTACAAGTTCATCATCGCCGCCATCAAGATAAGCCTTAGGACATGCAAAGCGCGTAGCCTGGTTCACTATGGACTCCAAAGTGTCACTAGTGCGTGGTTTATCCCAGTTATACTTAGAGGGAGAGGTGGAGTTTAGGGTCTTTTGCGGCACGCGTGGCGGACCTAAACTGTGCATGGCTAATTGGCCATTTTCCCATGTCAATTCTGCTACTTCATAGTCTAACCTGCGAAGTAAATCACAAAAACATAAACAAAAGGAGAATTTGGTAAATTTACAGCCACACGAACATTAAAGGAAGGGAGGATTTTTACACAGGAACTTTAGGGGCAATGGAATTGGAGTTAGAACGAAGGGAGTGACGTGCAGCGGAAGGATTGTCGTCGATATCCCAACTTGGAACACACTGACCCATTTTAACAGAACTCGCCGAGACTACTAGCAGTGATTGCTGTCTTACAGGAGCTTGGGCAATCTCTTTTCTTGACTCGGGATATATATATAGGGATCTCTGTTTTTTTTTATTTTTCCTGTTCGCGTTCTTGTTCAATTAATACTGAGATTTGCAAATGGAGTTATTTACTGGCATTATGATTGCTATTTGAAATATTTTGTGAGTCTATATTTAATTGCATCTGATCCGAGGCATAGAGTTCTCCACGCTCTCGTTAACCTGTGGCTCGTATTATTACTAGTTTTTCTTTTAATCAAACAGGGTCCTTCATAAATATAGCAAATATAAGATAGTTCCTAGAAGTGAGGTTGAAATGTTGTTGCAGGACAAAGACCTTCAGCAAAGTTGATTAACGTTTCGCCAAAAAAAAAAAAAAAAAAGCCGTAATTATTTTCTCTGTCTAGATTTTTTTTCAAAGACAACTACCGTTTTCTGAAACATATTTTCAGCGCTTTGTGGTGGCTTCGGCAGCCATGTCAGTACTCTATTTGGTCATTGAGTGTTGATATTTATTTTGTGATTGAACAGAGTAAATTTTTAATGGGCGTTGGTTAGAAGTTGGGAATTGGTATGCAATGATAAAAGATGCCGTACAAATGTCCTAAGGTGCATGAATTTGGTTTTGAGGCATGCTTCGATGATTAAGTAAATAATTGTTATGTGAGCTGCTTTAGGTTCTTTTGAGCTTAAAGTCTCATCTCATGCTTGAAGGTTTTGGACAGCTTCGAGAATCATGCGTGTAGAGACCAAATTTCGCATAGCGGAGCTGGGCTTAACAAAGGGAACGCAGATTAAATCAAATAAAATCTCTGATTTATAGGTACATGCGCGGGGGAAAATAATGGTCCACAAATGACGCTGGTAAGGCTCCAATGTGAAGCCTGATTCAGTCTCAAGGATGTGTACCTGGCCGGCTGCCCCCCCATGCCATGAGTTGCATGGAAAGATATTCCCCCATGGTCCAAACCGTTAATCATGTGAGAGCAAACCACCAAATAAATTCGGGGACCACTTTCTATTTTCTGTGATCGCCTTATTAACAAGGTCTCTATTAAAGTTTGAAACTTCGCTTGACCCCTTCAAGCAATTGATTGATTTCTAGCAAACCCTTTTGAGTTTATAAGGGCGAAAGGGTGAAAACATCATGCATTTTTTTTTTTTTTCAGTTCTAAGATTGACACTCTAAAAACCTTCCATAAGTCAGTTGAAAAAGCTTCACAGCCGACGCAAACAAATATCGAAGACTGTCTAGGCAACTTCAATGGCCAAAACGCCATTGACATAATTGTATGGATTTGCCTTTGCCCATCAGTAAAGGGCTGTTGGTAGCGGAAAGCTGGGGGTTGGGCTTCCAAGATTGTTTTTTGTTTAATAAAAAAAGATGAGATATTACACCTAAAGCATAAACAAACCAAACTTGAAATTACAAAGCTAAAGCCGTCAGCCATAATTATTAATTTGATTAACTCAAAAAGAAAGAAATTATGAATTCCTAATGATTAATAACCCCTTTTTTTAAATTTTTGAATTAAATGCAGTCTATAATTCAATTATTTTTATTTTCTTGATAATTTCTCATTCCTGTTTTTTTCCTCCCAAAATGATAATTTTCATGATTCAACAATTATGGGAGCTGGCTCTGGCTGGCAAAGGGGGAAAAAGAGAAAACTTTAAAAAGGTGGAAACAAAATCTTATCCACAAACAAAGTGGGGTTACTGAATCACACATTGCAAGAGACAAAACTTCAAAGGCTTTTAAAGTACACCACAACAGTTACTGCAGCAAAAACATCACAACCCAACAGTTTATTTGTTCTAACAAAACTCCCAAAAATACGGAATTAAGATTTGGCTAATTATTAAATATTTTAGGATTAATTACTTTATTATTTTTAATAATAACATTATTAAAATTTGATAATTTTATTCGTTGTTTTCGTCGCCAAAAGCCATTAACTAATTAATTAGTTTTGAGTTTTGAATTTGATTGTTGTTAATTAAAAAACCCAGTTCCTGTCAGAATCACCGATGTCTCCCCTCCCAACAGCAAACCCTAA
>JBBYHO010000003.1:6051823-6064586 GCA_038382025.1 Adansonia gregorii | reverse complement strand
TGACCTTTAAGCAGCATTTGCATTAATTCACTCTACGTATATTTGTTAATATAAAAGTTAACCCAACGAGGATAAGAAAACGTCATCTGCCTTTCCGAATGGCTATTACCATAAAACTAACATGAAGTTCACTAATAACGAGACACGTTAACATAATGATACCAAATTTCTAATGGATTATATATATATATATATTGAGATTGGATTGTATGAAAATTTTAATCAGTGTCTAGTAACACTTGTAAAATGATATTTATTGAAGAAAGATTTAATTAATGAATTATTTTTAATTCAATATAAAACAAATTACTGTAATTAAATAATTCATAACCTTTGATTATAACAATAAGAGTAGATTTTATGGGATTTTAATTTCTTACATATGTCAAACAATATTTTATGAAAGTCCTTAAAACTAGTTTAAACTGCAAAAAAAAAAAAAATTATTTGAAGAAAGTTTAGGTTAGTGTTCCAGTGACAACTTCAAAGATTTGAAATAGTTGTCCAGCGTATCTGTGGGTGAAAAATATATAGAATTAATTAGTAATTGAGAAAGCTCCGCAAACGCTTGGATTAGATGGGGAATAGCATTAGTAGTGTTAAAGTAGTTATAATTTTTAGTTAAACACCAAGGATTTACATGACAAGGTTTGAACTAAACAATTATGTTATATTTGTATATGTTCATTTCATTTAAATCACATCATGATCAATTTTTTAAAAAAAGTTAACTATTTATTATACATTAAGCGTAAAGAATTAAATGATGAATATTTATTTCAATAATTAATTACTAATTCTTATAATAAATGATATTTTTTTTTAAAATATGATTATATTAATAATTTGAATGGAATAGATATGTATTGTTCCATACAATTTTTTATTATGAGTCATAGGGCGTCCTATATTGCAATAACTGAACTCAATAATAGATAAGTGACTTAATTGAGATGGCTATAAATGCTTCTTCTTTAAGAAACCATCAGAAAGAAATTAAATAAGTTTTTTTCTTTGATCTTTTTGAACTTGAGCATTCTAATTCGTAATTGATACATGTAATTCTTTTGCTCTTCTTCCTTCGGCTGCCCAATAGTTCACGAGAAATGCTCCCTCTCGCACTCCTTCTTTTTTTCTCTTTTAATGGGTAGTGCTTGCATTATCTGCAGTTACTTACGCTCATATCATAATCACACCTTTTGAATTTATTATTCATCTTCCCACATCAAAGTAGTGTCGGTAGGGTACCAAAAAAAAGAAAAAGATCCGTTTCACCTTTTTCATTTTAGGTTACACTATTATATACAGATAAAGTCAGGTAATATTTACCCCCATTGCATTGCCTTGTCAACATTGGTGGTCAGAGTTGTTCTGCCACTATTACTCATACTTTCACTTTAACTGCCAATTATTTAAGTTGTTAAATAAATGTAGTGGTAAAGAAAGCAATGGAAAATGACTTGTTTTTCAGTATATTTTATTTACCAGTTTCCAATTTACAACTACTACCAGCCGTATTTCAAGGGACTGTCAAATTAATGAGCTAGCTTTTTATTAGTATATTATATTATATATATATAGATATATATCATCATCATTTGCTTCATGTTTCAGTAGCAGCTAGCTGAAAGGATTGAAGGAAGAAAGTTTTTTTTTAATCTAAGTGAGAAACTGAGACGTTGAGGCTGGCACTGCATGCTTCAAGGAAGCTTAAAGGGACCACATTTACTATAAAAAAAAAGTTACAGAAGAAAGAGAACATTGTAACGGCGAAAGTTGAAGAAGAAAAAAAATTGAAAAAAGAAACGGACCGTGTTCCGTTACGTTTGTTGAGCGTCGAGTGAGTTTTTATTATACCGGACCTGACGCCACCCACACCCCTCCACCCCCCCCCCCAATTATTAAACAGAGTCTGAGGGAGAGATTTTTAACCTACTACTACTAGCGACAACTGGTCACAACTGGCACTCTCTCTTTTATTTTGTTTTTAGTCTTTAAGAAGGGAAAGGCATGTAATTATGGAAGGAGAGGGAGCCGGTTTGGGTGGCGCCGGTGGTGGGCACACACACACAAAAGTTATTGTGGGAAGTAAAGTACACGCCCGTACCTTGCACCTCTTCTTAATTTGTAGAAGGCTTTTTTTTTCTTTTTAATTTTAAGAAAAAAAAGGTTGCCCTTATCTTTCGACAAAATTGAGTTAATGACCGTATGACAGGGGATTGGCATACTAGACTCTCTCTGTCCATTTCCATTAGAAGCAAGATGACTCGCTTCTCGTCAATAACTTCTTGTTCCAACAGCTAAAAATTATTAAAATTGACATATAAATTTAAATTTAATTTTAAACATATTTTCTCATCTTAAATTATCAAATTAACTCATTTCTCTATTAATTTTGTTTAAATTAATAGGGAATTTAGGGATTTGTTTTTACATTAATCCTTTCATCATTTACCTACATTAACGTGATATATTATTAGTAAGGTAAATAAATCAAACAAAACCATTGGGTTATTAATATTACTTTTGTTTTTAATATTCTCTGCAGCCGGTAAAATGGTAATAATAAATTAATAATAATAATGGAATAAAAGATGCAGAGCCTTGGATTGGATGGAATGGAAAGGATATATCAGCCAATAAAATTATAAATTAAAAAAAAAACGTATGAGCAGCTGCTGTGTCTGTCGATGCTGGCCAAGCTAGGGTTTGGGCGTCGGCATTGGTGGAAGAGATATGGAAATGGAATCACGTGACATGATAGGTGTGGTGATCCCTAAGTAACAGCATGCCACGTGCATCGGCATGTGCCTATAAACATGATGCATTATAATAATGCTCTTATCCTATGCGACCCATACATGCCGATGACTAAATTAATTAACAATAATGTAGTACATTGTGAACTACAACTACTACTTTTCCTAAAATCTATTCAATGCTCTCATTATTATAATTTTTAAAATATTAGTAATACTATAAAATAAATAATTAAATATTTTTAATAATTTAAAAATTAATATGAATAAAATTCAACAATTAAATTAATAAATATAAATAATCTAAAAAAATACAAAAAAACTCAAATAAATCTTTTATATATTATATAAGTTGTTCGAAAAAGTGAAGGCCATACTTTTCTCCTTTCGCTCAACAATTATGTTTTCTTCTAAAATAATCAAAAGCCCAATCATATGATTATTTAAACTTATCAAAAACAATATTTAAAATAAATTTTAATTTTGTGGCACCTTACGTTGAATTTATATTTATGTTGTTTTTTATTATAATTATATTTAAAATATTATATTCGTTTTATATAAATTTTAACATATTCATTTATTAATGTTATATTTTAATAGTTTTTTTATTTTATTCATGTCGTATTATTATATTTTATCCAAAATTATCAAATATAATTGATATTATTTAAATAATTTTTAATTTTTTTAAAATGAATTTAAAAATCCTCACATTAATTTATTCATTCAAAACGCATATTTATTTTGTTTTTTTAGTAGTTCGACAACATAAAATGAAAATATTTTTAAACTCAATTGTTATTAGGCTTCAGCCCATAACAAATTAATCAAATGGTCCAGAAGTAATGGGCTTCTGGGTCAAATTCTGGAGCAGGTTATAGGTCGGGTTTGATAGGCTGGTAACCCATCTCAGTACCATATATAAGATCTTTATAATATATTTGATTTATTATAATAAAATAATGCTATAATTAAATAGTTATTTTGTGATAATAAAATTAAATAATAATAAAATATTCGTGTATAATATTTTGATTTAATGTAATAAAATAATATGAAATTTGAATTTTTTAAAATAATTTTTTATTCAATCTAAAATTGAAATAATTATTTGATGAGAACCCAGAATGGTTATTTAATGATTTTTTAAAATAATATATCTCAAAATAATATCGTAATAGGCTATCCTGTGTAGCAGTAATTACGTGAACGAAATAACCACGTTGTTGTAGATAGAATTACTATTAAATTGTAACAAATACATTATAAAGCTTTAAACACGTCGTCGAATTCTCTTACCATTATCCTTCACAGACATCACCCGCCACCTAACCTACAATCTGCGCCAGATCCCTATCATGTTCGCCGAATATCGTTTTCCGATCACCGAAATTTAACCAGTGACTCTCCTTGATCCTCTTTCACATTGCCGGACCCTTTTTTTTTAAGCTCATAAGTGCCTAGTTATAGGAAACAAGCCCTTGACTCTCCCCTTAAAAAGCCTATGTCCGTTATAGCCAAAACCCAAACCAAGCCTAAAAATTCCTTTACCTCATCTTGTTAACCTTTTCATCAATTTATTCGTATTAAATTGGTTTCATACTCTGAAATTCAAGTTTATATCTATGCATTACTTCCATGGTCAGCATGGCTAGACAAATATGCATGTTTTAGTTTTAACTTGCACATTGAAATGCTAGTTTCCTTTTGCAGCGAAGTCCTCTTTAGGCCCAAAGACAGATGAAACAATCTTCACTTATGACCTATAAATTCGCAACTTTTTTTCTTAATATGCGGGAATCGAAAAGGATTTTGAGTTGACGACCGTGACTAGTTTAAGACTATAACATGAAGTAGGTAGGATTTATTACAATTTTCTGAGTTTGAAACATCTTTTCTTGCTATCTTTATTGATGCAACAATGAAAATTGAACGGTTTGAGATGATTTATTGGTTCTTTAAGATAGGAAACAAAAGATTAGAAGGCCTTGAAATTTGTACTTCAGAACATGCTTTTATGCTAAAATCAGTCGAAAGAAAAGAGAAGATTAGAATAACTGAGAGCAAAGTAAGCAATAGAATTGAGTTTAAGATTTTAGGGAATAATTTATCTTGTATAATTTACCTATTTGACTTAAGATTAACTTGCGTTAAGGGTACAACACCCTTTGTGTCCGTGCCGACTTACCCCAGCCTTGAACTTCTTTTCACTGATTGGCAGAGATGGTCCAGCGATATCTTTGGCCATTGCAGTGAGCTGGTAAAACGCAAGTTGGCAGTCGTTTAAAAGCAGTGAATTGGGTAATTCAATTTGTAACAATCAATCTTTTTTTCTCCAGTTAAATAATGGGTTGAATTTAATGTATGAAAAATAAGTTGTTTCACCACGTTGTTCGATCATATTCATATATTGACGTTTTATTTGTTTTGGCTGAATGCTAGATAGTTAGCTAAGAATAGGCTAAAGATAGTACTAAGTCTTATGGAGTGCAAAGTGTACGTAAAATCTGGGTCGAACTCATGGAGTGCAAACTCATGATATCACTCAGCCAGATCTATAAGGTCCACGGTCGACTTTGATTCACATGTAATGGCGGGTGCATAGGTCCTGATGCAGGTGAAATTTCATGGAAAAAATGGCATGAGTCAATTTTGATGAGGGTACGAGAGGCTCACCAAAAGAAGAAACTTTTATTGCAGAATAGACTTCTCTGGCTCTCTCCATAAGGGTGTTTTAGGTGTAGTTCTTTACACAAAGGGTTGCTAGTACGGAACAAATCCCCTAAGTGCATTGGCAATAGGGGGTGGATATTGAGTTTGTGGGCACATCATGATGCGTGAAAAGAAAGAAAAGTGGCAAATTAAAAGGGGGGGTTATCCAGGGTTGCCTTGCCTCTTGGCCTTATGAAGCTGGACCTTTCCTAGGTGTGACGTTCCACTTGAAACTGACGGACAATATCCACCCTTGTTATTCATAAATTTTGCTGTCAAAGTTACGTTATGTGGACGACCTCAAGTTCAGAAACGCAGTTTTGATTCTACTTAAAAATAAGGGTTTTTTTTCTCCGCAATAATAAGATCAACTTGGACAAAATTTACGTGCAAACTTCTCATTTTATTATATAATAGTATGTCGTACGTAGTTTGTCCAACAAAAAAAAAGTAATGTCTAAATGTACTAATGGTAGAATATCCAGTTAATTTTACAAGTAAAGTTGGATTGGCGAAAAGGAAAGGGATTTAACCTTGGCCATGGGATCAGTCCTTTCATTACGCAGGGAATTATTATTATCAAACTGAGTAGCATAGATGGCTTAAAATGACAAATGGAAAGTGGCTGATTACATATTGAAACAGCCATAGTATACATAAATGTATATTTATCCATTCCTCACTTCGCATAAACAGTCAAGTTTTGTTTCCCTACGTATGACATGAAAATGAATTTTTTTAGCCATTTTATAAGTTGATAATTTTAGCTTTTCGACCTAGTCTTATTTTTCATTTTCTTCATGTAAATTAGATGTTGAAGAACCCTTTGTTATGGCAAACTTGACTAATCCACTCATTAGTTATTCAAATTTCAATACGCAGGGCCAGGGCATCCTTTTAGGGTTTTAAGATTTGGAGGAGATAACTTTCTGTGGCAATTAATTAGGACGATGGGGGGAGATTATATAAACAAATGTTAATTTGTAAATAGATAAATATAGATAAAAATGAAAAAGAACAAGCGAAAACTGTTCCCTTTTCTAGTAGTAAAACATTAAATAAAAGAATGATGCTCAAAAAAGCAAGACATGCGGCATTTTTTATTTAACAAACATAGTTAAGATTGTAGTTAAGATTGTGCATAATTTGATAGGACTTGTATGAAATACTTTCGACTTCTATTTATAAGACTTAGGGAGCACACTTATCAAGTATTTAACTCTATGATTGACAATTGCTGGTGATTAATCTGATTGAACAAAACGGGGCCCTTTGGGTCATGTTTTACCAAATGCCAACAAAGAAACAACAACTCAATGCTGATGGTGGACCCAACGTGTTCATTGTGGGTTTTCTTGAGTGTTGCTCATGTTTATTTCTTATGGGCTTAACTTTAAAGCCCAGAGTTTTCTTTTGTTTCATTTGCTTCGTAAAATATCATGCATAATTACATAAACTCGTCATAGAGAAAATGAAGATCTTAAAAAAAAAAAAAAAAACATTAAACGATAATCTACTAGAACATTGATATTTAGCAATGATTAAGTGTTGTATTAGTATTACTTAATTTTTCCCTTAATTTGCCATTCACAAATCATGGAAAATGACTTGATTTGCCATGTCATTCTCTTAGAAATTGAGCAAATTAAGTAATTAGACAAAAGGAAAGATGAATAGTTTGGTTGACCTAAAACTGATGATGTCAAACATACATCATGAATATTTTGCAATTAATTGTAAATAATCACTCTTACAATATGCTGAAAAGATGTGCATAAAAAATATTTTAGCCTCTTAAAGGGTCCTCCAGTATATCGTGTATCTTTATATACACGATAGAGGGGGACAAAAAACTCCTAAATATAAGGATAAAGAGTCATAATTCTTCTCCTTCGGATATCGGAGTCTCCTTATATGACTAAGATTATACTATTTGAAGGGTCTGGGATGCTCCTACTATGGAATACTGATCAAAGAATCAAAACCGGATCACTTTCTAAATTAAAAATGAAAAAAACAAAAGAAAAAAAAAATTATATGCAGAAGAAACAAGCTACCAAGAACATCGACATGGCCCATAAAGATGGTTCAGATCTCAAACCAACGGCTTGATTTGCTGAAGTATCAGATTCCAACAAAGAACCAAATGTAAAATTAGGGTTTGATCCATAGAGAGATTGGACTCCTTGTATATCATCAATGGATAAATCAACTTTCTTTTCTCTAGGTTTCAAGCTTGGATACATGACAGCGCTTTTCACTGGACTATGAGCTAAACCAAGCAAATGGCCGATCTCATGAACTGCCACTGATTCTAGATCAATGGCTACCTTCGATTTCTCCAATCCAAAATCAACAGCCCACGTCTCAGCTGCGTCGAGATGAAACTTCCCGCTCTCTGGTGAAAACGAGTGGGCGAGGATCCCTAAAACCCCATCGAACGGCTCGCCATCTCCATGATCACCCGTATAAAACCCTATTTTGATATCAGCAAAGCCATAATCATCTGTTTCCACGAAGTTGACAGGAATGACCGATGCCCATCTCGAGAAAGCTCGTTTAAAGGTTTTCTTCATATCAGATAAGCTCAAGTAATGGATCAAATTGTCAGGTGAAAATCCATACGTTAGAGTCATTGGAATGCGACGTGCCCATCGAGGTTTCCCCGGAAAATATACGTAGTTTTTCGTCGCATGCAACGTGGCAGATGATTCTACGTCGGGGACACCACATCTAGGAGCTAAAATTTGAGAGAGCGTATCGTAATCGAGTTTACCAGTAACCTGAAGGCCAAGCTTTGATTGATAATGAATTATTGCTGATTCCAACTGAGAATCGAAGCTATCGTCCGATAAATTGTAATCTGGTGATGATGTTAGATACCCGAAGTAATGGAAGTATTTCTTTATCTCAGACATGCCACTCATACGGCTGCCTCTCCAGGAATTGAGGAACCTATTGTAGTAGTAGTAGTTATTGACAGTTGAAAATGTTAGTTGCTTAAATCGAAACTCCGGCACTGATCTTGCCTCCGTATATGGTGGCAAGTTGTGAAGAAAGAAGATGAAGAAAAGAGAAATAGGGTGAGTGGATGGTAGAAGCATGATAGCTTGATAAGGGGAAAGGTCGAGATATTTTTGGGGGTGTAGGCATGGAGGGAAGCGTTGTTATAAAGAAATAATCAAATTTATAATTATGAGGTGGTTATTAAATGATTAGAAGTTTTGAAAATATGATAGATACGTGATTGTGTTTAATTTTTTGTGATAATAATGGATAGAATGGATTCATAATCACACTTATAATTAAATGTTGAAGTGAAATAATGGGAACTTTGGAAGAATGTTCCTCGAGAATCTTTGGTTCTTACTTTTAAGGGGCTTCAGAAGTAAGCAATCTTTTTCTTTTTCAATTTTTTTCTAAACAAATTAAAAAAATAAATGGGGATGAATGCCTGCTGGTAACATGTCTCTCTTTATCGACCATCAAATTAAATGGCATTGGCTAATGACATTGCTTAATTTAGTTTGGTCTTGAAGAAAAAAAAACTAGTGGTATAGAAATTGTCTACGGATTAATTATTATTATTAATTTTATAATGGAGATCTAAATTCAGAGATAAATAAAATGGTTGCATATATTAATATTCAAATTTTAAATTTATTAGATGTTATCTTTTAAAAAATAGTTACACGTATCAATTAAATTAAATTTTTGATTTGACTAATTAAACTAAATTGTTAAGTAAGTATAATTATTACATTACTTAAATTTCAATTCAACTAACAATTAAGTGTGCTCGCATCTGAATTGTCAAGATTTAAGGAATTAAAACCTATACTTATTTTTTACTCAATTGGTTTAAGCTTTTATAATTTGAACTTTTTTTGTGGGACAAACAAAACTGAGTGATTCATAAATGTTAATGGTATATATGTTCTCCAGAAGGGAAAAAAACAAAAAAAACAAAAGGGTTTTGAATCAAACCTTGAAATTGTTTATAGGGTGAGTCATGAGTGGTGGAAGGTGGACCCAAATATGGAGGAGTGAAAGAAAAAAGAGTGGACTATGGCAAAGGGAAAAGAGCAACGAGGCGAGGGGGCATATCATGTCAGAGGCTCTAACAAACTCTAGTTGTTGTAGTTGTTCCTTGTTTTCTCTTGAAGTTGAGGAAAAGGGCACAGTTTATTGAAGCAAATAGCATAACTGCAGCGGTCGTTAGGATTTATTATTGTTGCTGCTGTTATCGGTCATATTCATATGCATAGGTCAGACGTGCGGACGACTCCATCGGTTGTCAACTTCACAAGCTTCATGAAATAACATATATCCTGCTCTGCAGCCGCAGCCTTTCGCTGACTTTGGACTTGTAAAAGACTCCAATTCCCTTCAAAAGTAATGCAATGGAACTACCAGTTAAGGCAACTACTTACTGTTAGTTGCCAAGAAAATTAACATTTGCTCTTCCCTCCTTTGTCCTAGCTAAATTCAGTTGGTGTGAAATAAGTCGTACCCTGTTTTCCCTTTTTTTTTTTTTTTTTTCCAAAGCTATTCATATTCTTAAACAAAAGCATTATAGATTTTAGTATTTGAATACCAGTAGTATTGAATATATCATACTCTTTTTGCCTACAAATAAAATGACTGTCTTGAATTTTCTTCTTTCAGCAAATTTCTATAATCTATTGTTCGAAACTCAATTACTTTTATTTTATTTTAAAATAGTTTATGGTATAAGTAACATGTATCTCTTGTTTGGATAATTTTTTTCGTAATATATTTTAAATTAAGGTTCATAAAAAATGAAATTTTCAAAGGAAAATGAAAAACATTTAAGTCCCTTAGTTTCTCTTAAATAAAAAAAAAATCTAAAAAAAGGAAAAGAAACCGACCCAATTCTTTTATTTTATTTTACTTTTCTTTCTCTTACCCTAGTCTTATGTTACCATCAAACTCACTGTCGTGGTGGTAGGCTTACCATTTGCAAAATATACAAAAAAGGGACTTAACATTAACTACCACGCAGCAATCACTTTGTTTCCCATCTACAAAACCCCCACGTTTACCTTTGAAAAAAAATGACAATAATTTTTGTAATGCCCTGAATTTCTTAGATTGAAAATGGAATTACTATATATTTCTTTCACTTTTTTGTTTCTTAATTTCCTTTTTTTTCAAAAAAAAAAATTGAGATCCCCCCATCACTTAATATCCATTAAAAATCCTCAAATACGTAGGATGATTACTCAAAATTCAAAATATAAGTCATGTCTATTTCAAAAGATTAAAAAGAAATAAAATGCTAGAGGAAGAAAAGAAAGAACACCATTGAAAACATATGGTGGACCTTAGGTGACAATAACACAATATAATATCGCAATTAATATCGACGTATAGCAAACGACAAAATTCAATCTAATAATGATTACAATATATAAGTAATTTAAACCCGATCAACTTTGGGAGCAAACTTTACATGCAAAACCAGAAATAAACAGACATCTTATGGAGTTTCGATTTGAGTGAACATTCAAATTTATAACTACAACCTGACAATTTCTAATTAAAGAGTAGGATTGGGATTTACGAATTGAGAAAAATAATACCTTAAATAACTAAAAAGGAAAGGAAAATACGGTCTGTAGCAAGCAAGAACGAACGCTAACAGGAGTCAAAATTTATTCTTGGGCCTTCAATATTTATCTTGTTCTTGAAGCACCACTCTAGTATCATTGGGCAGTGGCCCATTAAGTAGACGGAAGGTAATCGATCCAAAACCACTTTAAGAACTGAAGACCCAGTTCTCTGCTCATAAAAGTTTCTGGGTTTTGGTCAGTTGTGGGAGATCTGCCGTTTGTGTTTATTTTATGTATTATAATAGTATTTAAGATATAATATATTTAGATTAAATTAATATCATAATAATTTATATTATATAAATTCGTATATTTAGTATTATTTTTTTCGTATAGATATATTCAGTATGTAGTTAGAATCCAAATGGGTCAATCTTTATTTTATAGCCAGGTAGTTGGGTAGCCCTGAAGCCTGTAACGACAACTGCTCTGCTCAATATGAAACTTTCAGCAGATAATCTATAAACCTAGATCGTGTGCAACAAACTTTACTTATGATGCACAAGAGCAGTGAACCTGTGTTGAAATATTTGTTGTACAAAAATTTAAAAAAGGAAAAAAAAGAAGAAGAAAGAAACAAAGGGATAGAGAAAGTGCTGAAATAATTGAGGCAATCCCTCCATTAAGTGACGCTGATGTGATGCTAGGAGATGGGTTCTTTTACAAGCTCTCTGAGGGAAACGGCCCCCTATTTACTCAGCACCAGTCAGCTTTGATTGAAAATCTACGGCTGGGCCCATTTCTCATCCTTCCTCGCAACTATCTAATCTTTGATTCCAAATGCATGACTTTCAACCGTCCCCCTCCCTTCTTGCATCCTATTCTCCTTTTCTTTTACATCTGTTCTTTTAGCCCTGATGGGATGAGGGTTGGCCACAATTGCCTTCATCAACAGCCTTCTGAAATTGATTCAGTTTTATACACTACACGTGGTACTAAAAATTAAAATTTTAACTTTCTTAATTAAGTTGATTATACACCATTCAATTCTGCTACATATGCTCTTCTGATTTGCATCATTTTTCTTTTTTGCCATTTGGATGACAGGAATAAAGCTTTAACATTCCATTCAATCTTTCACGAGACATTGAAAGCTTAGCTTTTCTTGTAGCATGAATATTTTGATGCCATCTTCGATATGACAATGACCCTTAGAACAGATTCTGTCCAAAATTCACCAAAAATGATTTTCTTATTTTTGTAAGGCCACATATCTCCATGTTTGTGTTTGTTTATTAAGTCAAAGTGCTTAGTTTGGCCGAAGCCAATAAAAAATAATGATTATTTACATCTTTCCGTCGATACTCTCCGAGCCTTAATTATCTATCTCGCATTAAAGCTTTCTTCCGACTTAAGTCAGTCTGTTCTTTAGAGTGAAAGGTCCCACTCACCGTCTCTTTTATTGAGTATCAATTCAATTTTCTTTTGTTTGAGGAAGGTTTTTTTACCTCATTGGGATGTTCAAAAGTTAAATTGAACTTCTTTCCCAATTCGATTCCCTCTCCATTTAAAAAAGGTCGAGATTTTTCCCTTTCTAATTAATCAAGTAATTGCAGAACTCAACATTGCTCTAGCTAGGGATAGGACAGAATGTTTTATTGAGGATAATGATTCTTTGTTTGATGTCGTATGTATTAAATTAAATAGTGTAAA
>JBBYHO010000003.1:6006078-6051723 GCA_038382025.1 Adansonia gregorii | reverse complement strand
ATTTTAATAACCCATATCTCAAAAGTGTTAATGCTACCTACTTATAAAGCTTTTATAATAGTTTTACTTAATATGGGATTCTAGGAGATAAAAATTCGATAACAATCAAATTTTTTTAATAATATAAAAATAAAAGTTATCTAACTATTTTTTAATACTATCTCCTCTGAAAGATCGCACTTACTAACTAAGTGACGAGAGCATATAATAAAATTTAATATATCATCCAATATTGGAATCCAGCACTTTGATAAGCAAATAAGCGAATGTTCCATTTTTTGAATTAAGGGCATAATTTTGATGACCAGTGACTATTCAAATGCTCCCCTTCTGCTTGTAACACCCAAAAAACCAGCAAAAAATCGTCAATATATATATATATATATATATGTGGAAAATGAAAATTGGTCCCTTCTTTTTCTTCTGTTTTGAAACCCTTCTTTGTGCGTGTCTCATTAAGAGAAACAGCACTCTGTCTCTCAGTTCCCTTGCTTTGTTTCAGTACGGGTGATTGGAATTTGGAAAATTGGATCACCAATTCAAGCAAGTTTGTTGATGTACAAATGGCACACACCCAGTTGGCCAGTACAAAGTGGAAGTTTCTTTTCATTTCACAAAGGCCTTTAAATATTCTTATTTATCGGGTAGGGAGTAAATATTATCCACAAGTAGGACCATCACAGCCGTCCACATGGTTAGAAAATAAGATCATTTAATGTTTTGGGGTCCATAGCTTTGGATACCCATACCATACCCCGATGCTTCAGGCTTTTGTATATTACAATTTTACAGTCTTTATGAGAACAATTAATGGGTCTGAAGCAGTAACAATTCAACACCAAACTGTGGAAGAAAGAAACCATAGCTTTTGCTTTGGCTTAAAAAAAAAAAAAAAATTCACAAAGCCAACTGAAAAAGAAAAGAGCCTCGTTAACTACAAAAACTATAGGGATTCATTGGACTAGAGGGAGCTTAAGCGGTTTAGTCGGAAAATTGCCATCTATATGTGCGAATATGTATATGTGTATATACATATATATATATATATATGCACACACACATATATACTGATATTGACAAGTGCCAATCAGTGTCTGGCAGCTGGTGTAGTAGGACTGTAGGAAGGAGCAACAGTTTTACTGTCTAAATTATATGAGGCAGGGAAAACAGATAAAAAAAACTGGATCCCATAATTTTGAACTTAAAGATATTATAAACATAAATAAATATAGTATTACTGATGTGAAAAATAATAGAAAATATAATATAAATATAGATATGAAAATATAAATATAAATTATTAAAATCTTACATAAATTTAATGAGTCTGACAACCAGTGAAAGGGCGTTTCAAAGACGTTGGGTTCGTTCAAGATAATAGAGGAATCCATCAGCTGAAACTTAGAAGTTCCCGTTGTAGCTTACGTGAGAGGAAATGCATGCAGCTCAGCAGCAACACCAACAGTGTATAGACGCCCCTTGGACTGCGTCTGCAGCTACTCTTCTATAATCTCTTACATATAAATATAAAATATATAGTATGCTTTTTTTAAATAAAAAAAGCCGAAGGCTTTCCTTCCTGCTTCTCATCGACGTCATGAAACCAAAAATAAAAAATATCTATATATATTCTGCTCTTCTCGAGTCTTATCATTCATCAGGCGGCCATCTTTCTCTCTCACTTATTGCTGCTTCAGGGGTGTGAAAATATTGTATTCCATGCTAAATACATCTGAATGTAAACTCATATAAAATCAGTTCAGGTTCAGCTCAACTTGCGTTGCCCCACTTTGGACTCTTCCTACGTGCAGCACTCTCCCTATCACGTGCCTCTTACCCTTCACCTTCTCTCTGTAAAATTGCAGCTGTTCACTTTTTCTGTCGTAACAAATGTACAATAACGAAGAACCTAACCCGCCTTCATTCGCATGCTCTTATTACTGTCTCTCCCTTTCTCTATTTCTTTGAAGTTTCTTTTTTTTTTTTTAATTTCTTCGTTCGGGAAACAATCCGAGGACGCTTCCTTCCTCTCTGCGTACGCAAAATCGGCAAAGATAAGCTAAAAAAAGTATCTCATAGCTAACAACCGTTGTCTCTTAATTATAAATTATATATGTATATGTATATATACGGACACTGCTAGCTGCATTCGCAAGTGCAAAGGCAGAGATCATGGAAAATAGCAGGAACATGTTCATGGGGAACCGAGGGCAAAGTGGTAATAACAACATTAATCTCGCTTGGGACATGCGGGAGCTTAATCCTACAAGTATGAGATTCGAATGGGAAGGCAACAATGACAACAGCTTCAATATGTACGCGACTGCTACTTCTACTAGCAGCAGCGCCAGCAGAGCGGAGATTATCTCATCATCCTCCTCGACTCTCGCTACGGCGAATATTGCGCACGCACTCATGTTCCTTCCTCACCATGGCAATGCGTACACCGGCTACGGGTCTCGCGTGCATCCCGACCCTCATCATGTTTGCTTGAAGAATGGCAAGGGGCACCACTTCGAGGATTCTACAGCTCTAACTGAGCGACACCTGGTCGGTCGGTTTTCCATTGGCAAGAAAGGTAAACCCTACTACAATAATCTTGGTGGCGGCGGGTTAACTGGTGGAGTTAGGCCTTCCTCATCGATATCCATGGCGGAGACTCCAGCAACCGTGCCACGGTGTCAAGTTGAAGGTTGCCATGTTGCGCTGGTCAATGCTAAAGACTACAACCGAAGGCATAAAGTTTGTGAGATGCACACCAAGGCACGCAAGGTGGTGGTGCTAGGGTTAGAGCAACGTTTCTGTCAACAGTGTAGCAGGTGACTCTCTTAACTCTCCGTTCGTTCTTCTTTGCCATTAAAAATTCCCATAAAAATGGTACTGCTATTTGGTTGCATTAGTTTCCCGTCTTATCAAAGCTATTTTTTGGTTTTTTATTGATGTATAATGTATATATTTTAATGATTAGACAAAGACCGAAAAGGAGTTTTTGTTTTTGCTTGCTATTAGAATTTTGCTAACTATTTCTGTTAAAGAATTATAAGAAATATTTGGCTGATGATAGGACATGAGAATAGTAAGAAATCTTTGGTATTTTAATGAGCTGATGGATACGAATGTGCAAATGGGCATAGGTTTCATGTGGTGTCAGAGTTTGACGACTCGAAGAGGAGTTGTCGACGGAGATTGGCAGTCCACAACGAGCGTAGAAGAAAAAGCTCTCTTCACGATTCTGCTTCTAGGAACTCTGCTCAAGGTACTTTTTTTTTGGCCTTTTTAATCAATTCTTGAATGTATATTCAATTGACAGCTGATTTAAGCCATGAGCTGGTTAATGTTAAATGGTCCCTTTTCAGTACCCCAACTTTATTTGATCTTTTTGCGTTTAGCTACAGTTTAGAAGTTGGCATTTGTGAACACAGAAAGCTGAAAGTGTGTTCTCAACAGATAACAAATTGATGAGTGGGAGATTTCCATACCTATCGACGTCGAGAGGACGTGCTCTCTCTCTTCTGTCATACAGGGCTGATTCTTGGATCTCCCCGTCTGATCTCTCTTCAAGATCGAGTGCTGCCTTGCGCGAGCTGATCGGAGAAAATCGTGTTGCACATGCCATCCTGGCTCGGCAGCTCATTCTGGATCGAGACTGCCTCTTGCACCACCATGGAATAGAGGACCTTGGAGAGGCCCAACAGGGGTCCAGTTCTATAGCAGTTGATCAGCAGCATCCCTTATTACCTGATCCACATCACGGTTGGGAAAAGTTTCTGGGAACTGGTCTCAGCTAACATTAGATCTCATACAAGCATCAAGTTCAGCATTTCGAATGCTGTCTATGAGAGGGAAAACTGAGGAAGAGGAAGAAGGAGAGTGTTCGGAGTTTTGGAATTCCTCGGGGGAACACACTTAGTTTGAAATTCCCATTATTTATTGGCTTGTAATCGTGTTTACTTGCTTCTTTCGTAGTTTGATTCGGAGCTGCCATCACTTTGTTCTTTGTAACATTAACTTCTCACAATATTCATTCAATCATTGTAGGTATAAGTAATTTTAATTTTTAGAATAATTAAGTTCATAAATGCATTTGAAAGTGTTCTCTTCCTCCATCAAAACTGGGCAAGCTAGAGCCTCCAGAGCTTCGTCGTTGCATTAAAAGATCCCCTCCACAAAAAGCCAGCCAGAAGAGGGTCATGAGTAGAGCTGTCATAGGCCGGGCGGTAGGCCTTGCCTGATTAGATTCGGGTTAGGTTTTGTATTTTATGTTTTAATTTGGTTTGAAATAATATTTTTTATTAAAATATAATATTTTTATTTAAATTTAATTATAAAATATATAAATATTAATATAAAAATATATTTTATATTTTTTAATGATAATGAATAGTGAATTATATTTATAAATTGAAGTAAATTAAAAATAAATTTAAATTTAATTTCTAAAATTTTTTCGAATTACGACTTGATCTCACCTATTGATATCTCTTGTTATAGGTGGACCTGGCAGGAATAAAAGAGGAAAAATAGGTGTTCGGGGACCCTGACGCTCACTTTACAAAGCTGGAGAATGGGGAGCTGGAGGATTTGCTGCACTCCTTCCATGAACCGATGTGTGAAAAGCTTGCTTTCAAGTTTCAACCCTTCGTCCAAACAAGGGAAATGGGAAAAGAAAAGAAAGTTCCATCTCCCTCTGTTTTGTTTTGTTTTGATTTTTTGTTTTTAATTTTTTTTTTTAAATTTTTTGGAACACTCTTTTGGATCCCTAGTAATAATTGAATTCGTCTTTTAATAAACATGCCGATGCCTTGGATGGGATGATTTCCCTAACGAAGATCCTCCTCATTTTGTCAATGCTTATTGTCTACTGGCTTTAATGTGATTTCAAATGTTGCCATATGAGTTTACAAATAATTAAATTAAATTAAATATTTTGCTTCTTCAAGGCAAAATAGGTTCTTCTTTGATACAATGATGACAGATTTTTAACTCAAATAAATCAGTATCACATGTCCCTTTATTTTATTTTTTTACTTCTACCGTTCTAATCCTACGAAAAATTCTATTAATACTAAATTATGACACACCTATCATGCGAGTAAAAAAACGTGAATATAAATTTATTTTAAAAAATATAACTAATGGGTAATTTTTTTTATATATAAAATAAAATTTACTTGAGTTTAGTAAATTGAAAGTGATATTAAACTTAATTACTCTAATTATATATAATATTAATATGTATATATAATTAATAATATATAAAACTATATCTCTTATAATTTATACATTAGTAAGATACTCAACAATCTTTTGGTCTAAAATTAAGTATCCAATATTATTACTTTTCAAAATATGTTTATTTTAATGATTTGTTTTTAAAAATATGTTTAATTTTTAAAATCAATCTAAAAATGTATTAAAAATAATTAAATAAGTGAAATTAAAAAGAAAAAATAAAATCTCATAGCAATTGACACCAATTGTCATCGATACCATTTGACACAAACGCATAGCAACCGCTGCCGACCAGTACGATACACGCACACGCACGAGTGACGAAAGGTACACAGCAGCTGGTTTCCATGTTTAGAACTTGCACCATCCACCGTCCATACTTCGGTCTTTAAATTAATAATTATGACCTGCCTGAGTACTTTTGCTACTACATCTTCAACGGTTTAGATGCTGCCCACTTTTACAGTTATATTTAACCGGTGAATATATCTGCTGTATCCATGAGTACTTATAAACACCTGTTAAATATCAATGCTAGTCCACTGTCTTTGATCCTTGAGTGAAAATATATAGAACAAATTTGAACTCAGTCCAGATAATGAATCATTCTGTCTATTGATGCTGCCACAGTAACACTGTTTCTAGACAGGAAGTCAATTCAGTAAGGTGAACGGGTCCTTACAAGAAATAGCCTAACAGCAGACATTCATACCGAAATAGATTCAAAGAAGACGTTCATATTTTGAACAAACCAACGTTCACAGTGCAATCAACAAAATTAGCAATGGTTGATAAACCCGATCCACGCTCCTTATCCTTCAGACACGTCGGTTTTAAAGATAATTTCAACCAACTTCATTGCCATCCCCATATAGCTAGCAATGTTCCCTCCAATAAAGTACTTTTTCATTTGTGACTGCTTCATCACATCAGCCACATCTCACAAATCTGTAAATAAGAACAGAACCAATGCTCAATCAATAACCCCGATTATTATCTGCTGTACCTTTTTCAACTTGCAGAACAAACAGTGGTAGTTGTAAATTTGGTGATTGTCTGCAGGAATCATCAAAAGAAGCAACTCGTACAGAAGATGATGTTTGAGCTAAAACACTAGTAGTGGCCATTGTTTCTTGTTGGCAGTGGCTGGCGGGTGGGAGGAGGGGACAGGGCTAGATGAAAACAACCATATCTGAATGTGAAGTTTTGTGACAACTGTGTTAAGCAGTCAATGATACTTGTAATGCAACAAACCAGGGGCCTAAGAAATGCATCATGTAGCCCATTTCCTAAGTTACTGAAACAACAAGAGTAACAAAAATAATACAAATTTAATTTCCGCAGAGAGAAAAAGCAAAGGCTAATTTTTTTGGGTGCCAATTACTAGGTCTTAATCATACAAATCCATCCTTCATGATGACCACTGCAGTTAGCTGTCCATGAGCAGTTGCCATAAAAAGAATGAAGACATATAAGTGAAGAAACCTATGAATAAAGCTACTGCAAAGAATGGGAGAAATATGATTTCTTACTACAGAGGATAGACTGATATCTACTCATGTTTTACTTACCATGGTTTATCTTTTAACGCTACTAAGGATCTAAGCACGCCAGGACTAATCTTGTCAGCCAGGACACCTGTTTCTGATATCAGAAAAGATTTCTCCTTGACATAGCTTTGAAGTTTTTGAGCTTCATAATCCAATTGTGCCTGATCTGAATAACAGCAAGGACAAGAATTAATGATCCACACATAAATCATGAACACAAGAATGGGAAAAAATTCTAGTGGTATTAAATTTTGCAAAACTTGTCTTAGCGGGCGGCAAGCCTACATATTGATGCTAGCCATGTTATAATCCATATGAGACATCAGCAAAAACTTTTTGGACTTTTTAGTAAGTAACAAACTGACTGGGAAAAAAAAAAAAAGAACTTCTCTTCTTTTGCCGACCCAAAATTTGGAAATTCAATGGAGCTGGCTGGCCTGCCCAATAGTGATATACAAAAATATTACAGCCATAAGGAACTACCACTAGAGCTTGTTATTCCTGAATACTGACAGAGTAAAAAATGAAAGAAAGGCCAGGAGAACAGCATCCTAATCATCCAAATGTCTAAAAAAGTTTGATAATTAGAGCAAGTGATGTCAAGGAATAAAACTCAATCAGTTCTCACCAACAATAACACATTTCTCACTAGTACAATTTTCTAAACAAAGTAAACACCCAAGCCTTCAAAAGAAATTAACTTGCACAGCAAACCTGTCTCCAAAATAGTGTGAGCAGCATGAAATGGTATCTTGGCAAAAACATCAGTTCCGGGGAACATCATCCATGTCCGCTCATTTGAGTCATGGTTGCCACAGGTTGCACAAACCTCCTTTACCAAAGGTTTTGATCCAGGGTTCCCAATATTATTCATCATTGACTCAAAAGGAGGTGGGACACTAGTTTTTGTCGTCCGAGCCCTCTTCCTCAGTGCAGTAAGTGCTTCCCTGTTCCCATTCCTCACTTTATCATTCTCAACCAGCTGCATATCCAATTAATATGACTTTAACACATTCAGTTATTTGACAATGGAAAGACAAATTAAACATTTGTATCTTATACTAATTGTAGTTTATTTTAACTTTCTAATAAAGGAATGGAAGAAGTTTTAATCTGTTGACCTAGAAGAATAATTATATAAGTGTTGTCAAGGTGTATGCCTAGGTGCACCTGCGCCTTAGTGTTTGGCAACGAAAGCAGCTCATAACCTTTTGGGCAAGTCACATTTGATCAGGCGCACACTTGATGCACCTGGGCACACTTTTTTGTAAGGTGATAGGCATAAAAAAATCCCACCTAATTGAAGTTCTCTTTAATTTGAACATTTTTCTTTAGATGTACCTTTACTAGTAAGAAAGGGGATAATATCAAACTCCTTACTTTTCAATATTTGAGTATTCGACAAACAAGAGATCTTAAGGAAATCATGCATTGGCCAACAAAAAGAATTGCAAGTTTTGTAGATAACTTGGACCACTCTTTATAGTTTGTTGTCCTAATTATATATCTTAAGCTTATTTTTTATATACAGAGAGATACATACAAAAACACACAAACATGTATATTGTGCCTTTATTCACTCAGGAGAATGCTTTTTTTGCGCCTTGCGCCTCAGGCCATACAGGGCACTAGCGCCCAGAGTTCGCTTTGCGCCCTTGATAATACTGAATTGTATTGGCCTCCTCAGCCTGGTGAACATGTCTGTTCCTCGAACTGACCATAAGCTAAGGCTTACCTGATGCCGGGCTAATAGTAAATGTTCAGCTTCAGTTTCAAGCTCAATCAAACTTTGCTGGAATAGCTTCATATTCTCGTCCATTTCTGAATCCCCTAAAAAGAACTTTTACCTGAAATTCAACAACTCAACATTCATGCAAAACTGCAAAGAAACTTGTTCGATCTGGTTCAATGAAAAGTGATGAATTCTTTTTCCTCTCAATGAAGGAAAATTCCGAGAGAATGAAAGAAAATTTGCAGCAAATCATGTCTTCAAAACGTATTACAGAGGGTTTCTAATTGTCAATCATCATTCTGATAACAAAAAGAAGCTATAAATACGAAGGGTACAACAACATATTCTAAAATATCATGCCGGGGGAAAAGAGAAAAATATATGCAGGAAAAATAGAGGGAAAAAAAAGCGTTACCATCAATTAATTCGCATCCAAGAAGAGATTCCTCTGTAAAGCAAAACACAAGTAAAATTAGTGCGAAATTGTCATCCAAGAAGAACAGGAAAAAAAAGCAAACAAAAGCAAACATATAGTAAATCCTTAAGAAAACAATCGGCCCACCGGTGCTGGAGAAAAGGAGAAAAATAGTTTAAGAAAAAGGGGGGAAAAAAAGGAAGAAAAAGAAAGAACAAGAAAATAACAGAGATAGATTAAGGACCTAGAGTACTTGAAACGTCTCTGTTTGTTTCCAGGGAAAATAAAATGGCATCTAATTGATTATATTTTCTAGCGTTGGGTGAAAACTCGATATCAACTTTTAATTTTCAAAGAAAGTATTCATATGGGCCTTAAACTCTCTTAGCCCGTTATGGAAAGTCCAAAGTCGAAACGCAGTTTGGCACAGCTCTATCCTTGCTTGGAGAATGGCACTTAAGCCGCCGAACAAGGCATGTAAAACGGCATTTTCCTTTCCCAACACCACTAAATTTTCGCTCATCTCCTCTACAGTGCTGAATTTTGAGCTGTGGCTTTGGGTGCAAAATCCCAAATGCAGAGTGTGAAGCGTTTGGTAACAAGTCGTTCTCGTCACAGTCTAATCCTATGGAAGGGAAATCTATCCTCGCTTCCAATCAATTCCTCTGCTGATGATCTTCAAAATCAAGTCAGATCACTTTCTTTCTTGAATACTTGGATTCGATCACTTTATGCATCAATAGTATATACTTATGTTTGTGTGTATATATTTTTATGAATGATGTTTTAGGTGCTGGTTGAAGGCAAAGGTAGTTCTCGAATTGCGATTCTCAACAGACCTTCATCTCTCAATGCTCTCAATACAAATATAGTAAAGTTCCTCTTTATATTTGAATTGCGTTTCGGAGTTCCTTTTTGGTTCAAAAGAAGATAACTTTATCTAGGGTTTACTTCATATCTTGTTTGGATTAGAATAACAATTGCGGGAACTTACTTCCAAATTGCAGAGTGCTAGGTTGCATGACTTGTACGCTTCTTGGGAAGACGATCCCAATATTGGATTTGTGGTCATAAAGGTAATTTTGGGGTTTTTTTTTTTTTTTTTAATCTTAATTGTTATGATAAAAATATAGTAAAATGTTAAGTAACAAGTGACATTGGGTTTTTTTTATAATTTTAAAGGGCAGTGGAAGGGCATTTTGTGCGGGGGGAGATATTGTTGCTCTTTATCATTTGATAAATAAAGGTAAAACCTAGATGAATAAAATGTATGCTGAAAAGATTGTAATGTAATGAAATACTTCTTGTTAAACATTATTTATTGGATGTTTGATTATTCATAATTATTTACCATTTTAATGCAGGGAAGATAGAAGAGTGTAAGGATTTTTTTAGGACGTTATATAGCTTTATATACCATCTAGGTACATTTTTGAAGCCGCATGTGAGTGTTCGATTTCTATTCCTTGAATATTAATAAGCATTACCTGTTGTTGGTGATTTATTCTTTTCAAAGTTTTATTGAAACAATATTTTCTTGTTATAGAGTTATGGTGAATTGATGATTCAGATATGCATATTGAGTTTTTTTTGTTGTGAAATGCAAAGTAATGATTGGTGTCTAGGTGGCTATTTTAAATGGAATTACTATGGGTGGTGGAGCTGGAATTTCAATCCCTGGGACATTTCGGCTTGCAACTGGTAGAACTGTATGTTACAATGATTTAATTTTGGTTATTCTTTCTTTTGATTATTCTTTCGTTAGTGCTTAATTTAGTGCAGGCTGTGTATTTGTACCTTGTAATCTGAACTTAAAACAGTCAATTTGCATCTTTTTCACTTTCTCTATTAGTATTACTAAACTTGCTATTTTGGAAACTCAAGTAACTTAGCTACAAAATTTTCCAGGTTTTTTCTACCCCTGAAACTCAGATTGGCTTCCATCCTGATGCAGGAGCATCCTTTTACCTCCCTCGTCTACCTGGTCACTTAGGTATGCCTTTACAGTATGTTTTCTTTATTCCTATTCCTCTTGCTTTTCATTACTGATTCTTAGACCTGTAATATATATATATATATATATATATCATCATCATCATCATGGATTCATTGTGTTCTTGAGTTCGGGATATTACTCAAATGATCTTGCTTCCAGTTTGTTATTGTGCTATTTCGATAATTCTAAGTTAATATTGTTAAAATATTGCTCTAGCATGTATATCAAGCTTGATTTCATTTATCTATATGCCAATATCTTGAACAAATACTTTTGCAGGGGAGTACTTGGGTCTGACTGGAGAAAAACTCAGTGGAGCTGAAATGGTTTCTTGTGGGCTTGCAACACACTACTCACACACTGATGTTAGCACTGATGGACTTTTATCTTGGGTGTTCCTTTTTCCTTATAAGATATTGTTCTTTCCTTCTCGTGTAATAATGGCGTATTTTGTTCCTATAACAGAAGCTTCCATTGATTGAGGAAGAGCTTGGGAATTTGGTCACTGATGATCCTTCTGTCGTTGAATCTATTTTGGAGAAATATAGTGATGTAGCCTATCCTGAAAAGATCAGTGCATTGCACAGGTTTGTTTTCTTATATATGAAACCATATATCTGTAGAAGTTTTAGACTTTTAGTGCATGAGCAAAAAACTACTTTTCCCTGTTACTGGTTGTAACTGCTAGCAATTCGGCGCTCCTCTAGTCTTTTTTTTGCCTTCTTTATTATAACCTATGATCATTATTTTAAATATATCTTCTCATTAGGCATACTGCATGTATAGGATTGAAGTGCTTGATAAATGTTTTGGCCATGACACGGTTGAGGAAATTATCGATGGTTTGGTAAGCATTTTCTTCTTTCTGTTTATGCTGCAAAATATGGTTTTGATTTTTCAACCGGAAATGTTCAGGCTATCAAATTATTATGATTTTTAATTTTTGTATAAATTAGAAAGCTGAAGTTGTTCAATCAGAGTAATTAAAAAAAAAAAAAAAAAGGCAAAGAAGGCAATGGTTTAATGCAAATAGAAAGTAATGAATATATTTCTACATGGCTACACATCCTGTTGAGTGGATGAAAATGTGTGTTAAAATGGGCTCTTAGTTAATATAAGATTTGCGTTAAAATTGGTCTCTTTTACAAGTGAGAAGTAACAAAAGATAATGGAAAACCTGAAGTAACAGAAGATATTTATGAACTTGCACTGCAATAAACTTCTTGAAAAATTTACTGGTGTGACAGTTTTAATTACAATTTCGTTAGGAAAGCGAGGCATCTGCAACAAATGATGTATGGTGCAATTCCACATTAAAGAAACTTAAAGAAGCTTCACCATTGAGCTTAAAGGTGTCTTTGAGATCGGTGAGTCTTCTTAACCACCAACCCCCTTTCCCCCTTGCATGGAATTCATCCATTGTTGATGGTATCAGTCTAGTGATTCAGATACGAGAAGGCAGATTTCAAACACTTGACCAGTGCTTGGTTCGTGAGTATCGGATGTCCTTGCAGGGGATATCTAAGCAAATCTCTAGTGATTTCTGTGAGGTACAAAACCTTTTTGTTTTTGCAGTTCTCCAAAAAAGGAATGAAAATTTCATGGACCTCATCAAATTTTATGTTTCATATTAGGGTGTAAGAGCACGAGTGGTGGACAAGGACTTTGCTCCAAAGGTGTGATTCTTTTTACACCGAGAACACCGTATGATTTTTTTTTTTTTTCTGTTCAAGTCCATTCTGTTACCAAAACTGATTTCCCTTTTTCTTTAATCTTTGGGGATGTAGTGGGAACCTCCAAGCTTGGAGAAAGTGTCAAACGATATGGTGGATCGGTACTTTGCACCCCTTAGTGAATCTGAGCCAGATCTAGAACTCCCCACGAAACAGCGGGAAGCATTTTGTTAGTTTTGCCAATGCCAAAAGTTTAGATGGATGGATTGATGGATTATAGGTAGCAAGGTTTTAACATACATAGAATCTGAATTTATGGGTTCTCATCCTGAAAATGTAAACCTGGAAATAATTCATTGCACTATATTATATTCTGTTTAAAAAGATACATTTATCAATGATGGTCAAGAATTGACAGTTTACGGTTATTGTGCTTACAGAATTTTATGACTAAAAAAAGATAAAATATATATATATAAAGCCAAAATTAATATCACAACAAATTACATGACTTGAAATAAGTATTAGTTGCCTGTGGCTAGTTCTTTAATCTTTCAGCCATTCCACCGATTATTCAGCTGCTATTATTGGCCTTCTGGTTGTTCACTAACTGCATTTGCACGTCATGAGAAACTGGTGAATGCTCCTTGTATTCCATTGTGAATTCACCTTTTCCCTGTATAAAGAATATATAAAACGTATAAAACAAATTCAAATAACCCAAACAAGGATCAGGCCAACGTCTATGAATTACTTGTGCCCCACCTGTGTCATTGATCGAAGCGGTTGTTGAGAACCCAAACATATTGTTCAACGGGACCTGGAATGACGTGAAAATGATATTAAGGTGTTTGGAGAAAAGAGCCATATGGGAAATCAAGATTCTACATACGAGACAGGGTATAAGCATAAAATTTTAGCATTATGGCAGCGATGAACCTGAGTTAACAAAGGTAATAATGAAAAGTCTATGGACAAACTTCAAGAGCAACCTCCAGAATTTATCCATAATGTTAAACATTATAGATAACCTTGCTTGGAAATGCAGCAGCTAAAGCTGAACCTTTCAAGAGAAAGCAAGTTTCACTTACATTGGCAGTAATTATGGAATCATCTCCATTTTGATCATTTCCAACAACACCACCTTTCCTCCCAGATAGAGTTGACAATGCAGAAATTCAGATTGAAGATCAAAGAACTGCCAAGTCCGAATAACATTCAAGTATAAAGTAAAGAATAGCGAACTCACTTATTAATATCACCAGCTACTGTACCCTGAAATTCAGTTGGTACTTTCAACTCAACTAACATGATAGGTTCCAGTATCACAGGCCTTGCAGCACTATAACACTGTTTCACAAGTCAAAATATGAAAATTCACTAATAGCAAGCCAAAAAGAATAATAGGATGGGAAACCAAAAGATAAGAACTAATCACTTCACAGAATATCATCCTAAGCGCATTAGACATACCTGTCTGAAAGCATATATAGCAGCTAACTTAAATGCAAGCTCACTGGAATCTACTGCATGAGAAGCACCATCAGTCAGAACAATTCGGATGTTTTCAACTGGATGTCCGATCAACGAACCCCTGCACAAAAGAACACAAAAGCAATACATACAATTCATACTCACAAGTCACAACAATACTATTCTTAAAAGTAATCTTTCTGTATTGATGAGTAAGTGTCAAGAAATATGGGAGCAAAATAAATATACTTACGAATTTGCAGCTTCTTTGAAACCCTTCTCAATTGCAGGAATAAAATTTGATGGTATAGCTTGTCCAACAATCATGTTCTCAAATTCAAACTTAATTGGAGACCCTGGTGGAAGTGGTTCAATGTACCTATGAATACAAGAAATCAACAAATCATTTCATTAAACAAGGTAGGGAAGATTTGACAATCTTGCTAAGCAATACTCTAACAAAAGAAAATCAAAACTAATTCTGATAGCCAAAAACAACTAGGTTATTATTACAAAAAGAACTGCATATGTATTAATCCAAGATAGATATTACAATAACGATATTAGTAGAAATATAAGCCAAAGACTGATCGTTGCTGCTTACCCACATACTCGTCCATATTGGCCCTGTCCTCCAGATTGTTTCTTATGCAAATAATCAAATTCAGCACGTTGAGTTATAGTCTCCCTGAAATTCACACGAGGCTTTCCGACAGTTGCATCAACCTGCTTTCAGGAACTATGAATTATTTAAAGCACAAAATTTTCAATCATAAGAATCTGAGAAACCTTTATTTTATATGCTCAACAAACAAGTGAAAACCTTATATTCTCTCCGGATCCGTTCCACATATATGTCCAGATGAAGCTCCCCCATTCCAGAGATAATTGTCTATGCAAATAAATAAAATGATACTGTTAGTCAGTTAATGCAAAATAGTGTTGTGTATAGTATAAGAAGTCATCGAAATAAAATTTCCATATAACACCTGCCCACTTTCAGCATCCAATCCCACACGAAATGTAGGATCCTCTCTCTGAAAACGATTCAATGCCTTTGAAAACTAATTCAAAGAAACAAAAGATCCAGCATTAGTTAACACCATATGCTATGATTGAGCGCATGCTCACAAGAACTTATATGGGACCAAAATGCACTCACTTGTCCTCCAGAATCTTTTGAAACCGGCTGAACAGCTAGTGACATCACTGGCTCAGGGACATTCATAGAAGTCATGGTGTATTTAACAGACCCATTTGTAAATGTATCACCTGGAAACACAAAAAGCCATACATTATGACAAAACTTTGAAAGCCTTTCTTTTCTTTTCTTTTTTTTAACTATTTTAGTTTAAGAAAAAACACAAGCTTTGTCTACCCAACCAGCAATTATATTGGCATTTTTATTGCTCCTGTGTATTCAAGCTCCTTGAATAATTAAACAATATCACAGAACAAAAGCTTTCACTTGTGTGTACGAATATGCCGTGTGAGGAGTAGGACCTGAAGCACAGTCTACACCAAAAACTGCAACTATTTGCCCAGCATGTGCCCCTTGAATGTCCTGCGTATTATAAACCCCAAAGAGAACAACATTAAATTAACGGATTGCTTAAAGACTAGCAGTTCAGATAACTAATAAGACTGATATCAAGTAAAAAAATCTAACCTCCATTTCATCAGAATGCATCCGAACCAAGCGAGGAACCTGGGACAAAATGGTAAATATTTAGCATGTAAACTGAATTCCAAAGTCCAGGTTAGCACAGCAAGGAAAAGAGACAAACAAACAAATTGCATTAAAAAGAAGAAATTGTATTCCAAGTCCTTAAAGTGGATCACATCAACCACAACACCAATACTAGAACATGTTCAGACCTAATAGAACCACAATTTATAAGCATTATATTAATAAAATGAGCCAATGTTACCCAATTTTGATGACTAGTCAGCTTGCATGTCAGGGTGAAATTAACATGCACACGAAGCAAGTATATAGACATACATCACAGCTAACTGCTTTTCAAAATTTCACCTAATACTGTTTTCTACCATAAATCACAAAATGCTAACTAAAATCATATTTTAGTTTGATATATGCAGTATTTTGGGAAGTCCATCTTACTTTTCGTAGCTCAAGACCAAATTTGATGCAGGAGCATCGACAAATAACAGTTTTATTTCATTTAGGATTTTGTTTAGGATAAAATTTATATTTTTATTTTAAGAATTCTAGTTTAATTAGATTATTGTTTAGGATAAAAGTTTTATTTTACTTTAGGATAAGTTTTATGATTAAGTTTAACTAGTTTTCTTCTAGGAATAAGAAATCCTGTAGGAGTAAGAGTTCTAGCCAACTTATATGCACCAAGGTAATTGCTACAATGTATTCGATTATTATTTTATTATTATATCTAAAAGGTTTCTTTTCAAAGCCTAAACATCTATCCGGCATCTTTCTTTCTCGACTATTTTCAATTCTTTTGTGTTTTAGCTATTTCTATCATCCCTACCTTGCATCAATTCAGTATTAGAGCCACGGCAGGACGTGCAAGGGGCCGTGGAAGAGGGAATCAAGAACAGCAGACAGAGTTGATCGACTTGAGCCGCTTGCTGGAGGATTTGTCGCAAGCCGTATAAGCTTTGCAGCGACAAATACATTTGGGAGCCCGAATGAAGATACCAAAAGCTGACCACAATCCTTTTGACATGCCGAAAGGTGGTCTTGAAGATGTGTCAGATGAAGGAGAGCCCGAGAACCCTTTCCATAATGCTGGACCTGCAAACATTGCAATACAAGGTGGATTGGAAAAGTGATTGTTACGTGTTCTAGAGTCGAATGGCAGAGGAGTGAATATCCAAGTGAATGATTTCCACGTGGAGTTACCCAAGGAAGACTACTTGGAATAAGGAGCCACTGTAGAAACTTATTTTGAAGAAGAAGATCTAGAATTGCCAGATCCAATTTATGATGAATATAAGGACAATGAGAAGTACGTAGATATATACCTTGCACAAGGAGAATCCTTGATTATCAAGAGGGTGATGACTATTGCTAGCCAAGATGATAAAGAGGATTTGAAGAATGAAGCCAGCAAGGTTATAAATATAATCTGGCAGTGATGAGAACTTTAAAGAACAACATGTTGTAATGCAAGAGTTGTTAGAAGAGTTTGCTTCGTCAGTTAGTGACAAGTGACAACTTGCCACAAGGTTTACCACTAATGAAGAGCTTTCAAGAAGCTAAGGTGCGTGCTGATGGAAAAGCTTTTGTTGATCACACTTGAAACGTCCATGAGGAAGTACAAGCAGCTTTAAAGAAAAGCAAAGAGACTTATGCAACTGATGCCAATCAAAATGTTTCAAGAAATTGGAAAAAGGAGATCTCGTGATAGTTCACTTGAGGAAGGAAAGGTTTCCCAAGAGTACTCACCATAAGTGGAAGTCTAAGGAGTTTGGAACGTGTAAAGTTTTTTTCAGCAGATACTGCCACTTTTTTCAACCAGGGTAGAATGATGCAGGAGCATCGACAAATAACAGTTTTATTTCATTTAGGATTTTGTTTAGGATAAAGTTTATATTTTTATTTTATGAATTCTCGTTTAATTAGATTATTGTTTAGGATAAAAGTTTTATTTTGCATTAGGATAAGTTTTATGATTAAGTTTAACTAGTTTTCTTCTAGGAATAAGAAATCCGATAGGAGTAAGAGTTCTAGTCTATTTATATGCACCTAGGTAATTGCTACAATGTATTCAGTTATTATTTTATTATTATATCTAAAAGGTTTCTTTTTAGAGCCTAAACATCTCTACAGCGTCTATCTTTCTCAACTATTTTCAATTCTTTTGTGTTTTAGATATTTCTATCATCCCTACCTTGCACCAAAAATACACTTACAAAAAACAAAAATAAAACCTCCGGTATGACACATGGTTCTCATAGGTGAAAAGGAGCCATGTTGTGTTGCCCAACAAGATTACACAACGGGAAGTTCATAAAGGCGATAAAAAAAAATTGACCCAAGAGAAATTGAAGCAATAAATTAACTTACCTTAATCTTCTTGCCTGTGTTTATGTTCACTATGAAATCACCCTTTCGAATCACACCCTCGTACACTCTTCATCAATTTAAATTACTTTTAGCATAATAGAAGCACTAAATACTAATATAATGCAGAACATCAATGGAGAATGATGCAGTTGTATTACCTTAGAATGTTAGCTGACCACACCACCCTTCCTCCAACTTAAAAGCTAATGCCACAAGCGGTCCATCCGGGGTTCCAGGCAACACAATCTACAAGAGAATTACAAAAAGGATTAAATGAAAAGCAAAAAAAAAAAAAAAAAGTTAAAAGTTTCCTATCAGTTTCAGCAAAACTTTTTTTTGGCAGCATTTGCAGTATCAGTCTTATACCTTCTCTTCATTCTTTGTTTGATCAAGAGCATAGTTACTGACTTCAATTGGACACGGCAAGTAACTAAGGACACCATCCAAAAGAGGTTGTACACCCTAAGCAGAAGAGAAAGCATCTGATAAATGGCATCCAATAACCCGACAAATTAGTAAAACAAATTACATGATGTTGTTCTCTGTCAAACAATATGAGAAGGAGAATCCCAATGGGAGCAATGCCTCATCGTCGCAGGTTGGTTGATTGTGAATTTAACAAAAACCAAAGAACAAAATCAATCATAAGTACCTTGTTTTTGAACGCACTACCCATGAATACAGGTACAAACTTTCGTGCAATGGTTGCCCTACGAATTGCTTCCTGCTCCAAATTTTAGGAATCATAGCAAGTTCATAAAGGTGGATAAATAAAAGGAAAACAGCAGCATTTAGAATTAATGTTCCTTGTTTAGCTTGGGTAATGGTTAAGTTAATTTCACATTTTTCAACATTTGGGGAACGAAAAAGAACAATGGGTGTAAAGTATATATACAGAACGATGAAGAACCATTCAACATGCAGAATCATTCTAAATTCATTGAGAGGCCATTACATCCTCATTTAACTTTCAAAAACAAGTATCAACTCCGAAGATTTGATGGGTGTAAAGTAACAGTGAAGGCAACCTACTATTTTTCTCTGCCATTTTTTTAATTCAAAACTGACACTAGATGGGCAGTATCAACTCAAACACAATTTCTGTCACTAGAAAATAAACAAGTAAATAAAGTAAATAAAGCATCATTCCTCAAACAGACCTCAAGGTCAACAGATGAAATAGGCTTGTCATTTAGAAATGCTTCGGCAAGTTTATCATCCACTTCAGAAACCATTTCTATCAGTTCACGTCTCTTTTCTGCAACTACGGCCTCCATATCGCCTGGTATTTCTTCCACAACAACTGTTTCTCTGCAATAGTGATATGATTTAAAAAAAAAAAAAAAAAAAAGAGATAAAGAAACGAAACAGGCTGTACACTCAAAGAAAAATTATGCAAACGAGTTATTGAAACAAACCCGCTGGAACCATGAAAATAATAAGCTTTTAGTTGCACAAGGTCAATAAGACCCTGAAAATTTTGTTCCAAGCCAATTGGAACTTGCACAGCTGCACTATGATGTCGAAGCTTAGACCTTGCCTGACAACAGAGACAAAATGATCAGCATGCCACTGTTAGATACGCGAAGTTCAGTACATCTATTCGGTTACACGAATATATCTAAATGTACCTGGTTGAGAACTTTCCACGGCTCAGCTCCCATTCGATCAAGTTTGTTAATAAACGTGAGTCTCGGAACCTCAAATCTTTTCATTTGTCGATCAACAGTAATTGACTGACTTTGTACACCACCAACACTACACTGAACTAAAATGGCACCGTCAAGAACACGCAGTGCCCCCTCCACTTCAATCGTAAAATCAACGTGACCAGGCGTATCGATTATATTAACCTAAAACAGCAGATAAAATTTATGCAAACCTTAAAAAATAAGAAGAAGCTGTTAGATTAGGTCAAAATAAAATCTCTTACGAACCTGGTAATCCTTCCAGGTGCAATACGTGGCAGCAGATTGGATAGTAATTCCTTTTTCTCTCTCTAAATCCATGGAATCCATCTTTGCTCCGACGCCGTCTTTGCCATGAACCTCGTGGATCTGGTGAATTCGGCCCGTATAATAGAGAATCCGCTCCGTTAGAGTGGTCTTGCCTGAGTCGATGTGAGCGGAAATTCCGATGTTTCGTAGTCGCTCCATAGACTCTTTCCGCCATGGCTCTTTGTCATCCTTTGCTCGCGCGACGTTGCCAGCTGAGAAATGACGGACCTCAAAGTTCCCGAGCAAAAGGACAGCGGTCGGAATGGGGGAAGAAAACGTTGTCGTCTCGGTGGAAAAGAAAGTGTAAAGGAGGCGCGGGACCGTGGATCTCGGGTATCGCGCCATGGTGGAATAGCATGCAGTGACGCAGCCCGGTGCGGTAAAACCCTAAACGCCAGGTGAGGGGGTTTGACTTTTCAGTTAATCGGTTTCTTGGATTTTTTTTTTTTTTTTAAGAGAGAATTTGGAAATGGGCGGGTTAGGATAGAGAATAATTCGGATTCAAATTTGGATCTAAGTATGTGATTTTTTTTAATTAACAATAAATTTTTTTGAATTTTATTCTTTTACTTATTTTATATTTTTATTGCATTAAAATAATTTTTTATTTTTTATTTTAAAATAAATCCTTAACATTTAATTTATACTTAAATTAATTTTTAATTTTTAATTTATATTTAAATAAGCTTAATATAACTTAATTTTTTGTTTGAAATAAAAAATTTATATGAGTGTAAATTAAAGGATAAAAAATTATTTGAGCGTAATAAAGATATAAATTTATTTAAAAATAAATTAAAATAATTTAAAAGGCTTTTTAGTATTTTATTTTATTTTTTTATGAAATATGTAATGTTGGATGATAATTCTGTGGCAATAGTTAATAAACCAGCCAAACAAACCAAGGAAGTGTTCGCTTGTATCAATGCCTGGCTTGTCTTCTCTTTTTCCTCACTATCATATTCATATTTTAGGACCTGTAATAATCACTGATCAATAAGTGCAATAACAATTTACAGATAAATAAGTTGCAATGAAGTGGGTGAAGGTTTAATTAGACCAAAGTCTCAATTTAATTTTTTATATTTTTGTAAAACCAATGATCCAGAGAACACCCAATTTCAGTTTATATGATTGGAATTATTGTGCTCATATAGCTTATTTGATGACAGAAACCTTCGCTTTTGTTTTTGATTTTTTTAAGGGGAGGAAAGCTATTCTTTAACACTGAATTAAAATGCATTAAAAACTGTCACAATCATACTATTGAATTTTTTTTATTTTTTTATTTTTACAAAATTGAAGTTTATCCACAAGAATAATATCTCAACCCCAGTGCTATCATGCTGAAGTATCATAATTGGCCCAGAAAAAGGAATGGCTAAAATCTTGAACTTACTATAAGAATGTCCTTGAACCTTTCGTATGTTACAACAGCAACTGTAAAAGCAAAGCTTTGATTACTGAATACTATATCTAAAAGGAGCAGAACCATGGGAGGAGGTGCCATGCACATCGACCTTCCAAAGATTCAATTCAATTCTTCTTCTTCCTCAAATAATCATAACCTTTCAATCCCATCCAATTATGCTTCTCTCCTTAGACCTTCTTCTGCTGATTCTTCTTCTTCTTCTTCTTCTTCATCCTCCTGCCAAAATGAATTTAGTAAAAAGCTAAAGGCTGTTGATGGCAAAGAAAATAAAACTGTAACTGGGTCCTTCAATAATTTTATTTTGGGGCCCGTTCCATCCAAGCCGGAAGTTGAAAATGCTATAACTGCTCTCCAGAAGTGAGTGTTTTTCCGACTTCCTGTTGTGTTTATTTTGATAGTTCTATTTATATCTTGTCTGAGAATTTATGCTTATTCCCTTCGAGAGTTTCTTATAATCTAGCTTTGTCGACTAGTTTCATACATGGGATTTCTTCATCTAGACCAGAATTTAAATGGCCGCACCCTCTTTTGGACAGTACTGAGTCAAGAAGGTTGCTATCTCAAGGTCTTGGTAGAGTTTACGATGCCTTCATCTTGCTACTGACTGATCCATCTTTTAAGGTGCCTTGAATGTATTTCTTTTACTATATATTTTCAAGGGCAGGTCCTAACTTGCTAGTTCTGCTTCAAAGTATTGTGATTTGTACTTTCAGCTACATTCATGTCTTTTATTGAATCAAATGTGCATGTAGAGGCTGGTCGTTTCACTATCATCTGATAAAACTGTTTGGGATGCTATTATGAACAACGAGTTAGTTCAGAAGCTCTGCGACTTGCCTCATCCTGCGGGTAAGTTTCTGATAGTTATCA
Source organism: Adansonia gregorii (assembly GCA_038382025.1). Taxonomy (NCBI): domain Eukaryota; kingdom Viridiplantae; phylum Streptophyta; class Magnoliopsida; order Malvales; family Malvaceae; genus Adansonia; species Adansonia gregorii. The sequence continues at coordinate 6,029,299 of JBBYHO010000003.1, read as the reverse complement.
TCTTTGTTTTAAAGCAGAACCCACAGGGTTTCATATGGCTAAATATGTGCTTAGGCTTTTTGGATCCACCCTGCAGCTAACATAGCAGCTTCCAAGTAATTATTGAGAGTTAGCAATGCAATGGAATGAATCGAGTGTCAATGGCGTTTATAAATTCCATTTTTTTTTTTTACAAAGAAGGTCAAAGCCTAGGGATAAGAGAAGGGTTAGAAATGCTGAGATCTAAACTCCAAATTTATTAGCATGAACCTATTGAGTTAAACTCCGGGTTTGACAATAACACCGTTTTTGTGTGCTTTAAGTGTATCATCCAAGCCCCAGCTTGGAGTTTCTAGACATAAGGAAATTCTTGTATTTCTTTTCTATATAAAGAATGCCAATCAACAGATTGGCAGCAATTAACCTTCCCTTCCCAGCGGTAAATTTGAAGATCATTGTGATTTGTGACAGCCTTTTGTATGATTCGATGCTCTGAACATTCTGTTTCTTGCAGTTGAAAACGGAAGGCCTAGGAATTCTACTGCTGAAGCAGATCTCGGCAATGACATTTTGCAGTGGATTTTGGACATCGCAAAATCAAAAGTTATAGAACTTGGCTTGAAATTCCAATCGCTTCTGAATAAGGTTTTCCAAACTCGTAGGGGACAAAAACTTAATGAAGAAACCAGTGAGCAGTTTCAGGAAGAAATTAGATCATCATTACTTCTTTCAGTTGTGATATTGTTGATCGTGGTTGTAGTTAGGGTTCAAAAAGTTTGATGATCAAGAGAAAACTTAAGTCCTCTTAAAAGGAAGGTAACATGCAAATTGCAAACCCGAATCACATTTTCAAGACTTTTGTTTTTATTAAGAACATGATCATCTACTGTTATTCTTTAATACAGCACTGTTCAATTAAGTCCATATTTACAATTTGTGTGCGAGGCTAATAGCAAAGCCATGAAAACCAAGAGGGAAATTCAAGTTCTTAGGGACTTCAAGTCTTGCTACAAGCGCATCAGTTTCCCCAATCCTCTTGGGATCCAAAATGACGAGATAACATCTCTGTATTGAGCTGCATATTCTAAAAGTATTCAGAAACTTCATAGATAAATATCCCGCATATAGGTTATTTTATATATTGCAATTCAAAATGTTTATATTCATCAAAAGCTTTCATCTACAATTGGTAATCCAGGAGAATCAGATTGCAGGTAGTCAGGCATATGTTTGAAGCCAACGACATAACAGTGTTGCATGGTTGAATTCTTTTACAATCCATTGATTATGATTAGGGTGTTTTCATCGGCAATATTCCATATTCACTAAAAGGAAGGATAAGGATTCTCCCGAAGTTGCTAAGTCTTCCGATTTCAAGGGCCAAAAATCGTGGCAACTTTATGGGTTTTTATGTAAGAATTAGTTGTCGACATATTTCATTTTTGGTTCAGAAAACAAGTTACATCAGCGTAGGGGGGAGGATTAATGTGGGCTTATAACTTGTAGGATTTTTGGCTTGTTTTTAACTCATGCCGATGAGAATATTAAAATGGGAAAAGTTCACTATTTAATCATTTGTGTATTTGTGTCATATTCATCTTATTTTTATGTATTATAATAATATTTAAAATATTATATATTTATAAAAATTTTAATATGTTAAAATTTGTATAATATAAATTTTTATAAATTTATGTATTTATGTTAGGTAAAACTTATTTTTTTATCACGTTATGTTTTATATTGTATTTTAATATATTTTTGCATACCGTATGTAAAATTGCCCGGGTTTGGAGCCTTCAAACTTCCAACAACCGTTGGCCAAAATATTACCAAACCCCAATAAAGTAACCGAATTTCTCTTTTCATGATAGGCATTCCTGAAACCAAACTCTCTCCAACAACGAGCGAACCTATTGTTTATATTCTCAGCTCAAGAATGCCTACATTAACTTTTTCGAAAGCCTAATTAGTACCCTGATTTTCGGCCACGCGAAGATGTCAAAAACCGACAATAATGGTGCTCCAAGGCACCACCTTAAGCGTGCTCCCACACCGGCGAAGGCAACAGTGCTTGCCATCGGCAAGGCATTTCCACGGCAACTCATTGCTCAAGAATGCTTGGTGGGGGGCTTACTTTCGTGATACAAAATGCCAAGGTGTCTCCATTAAAGAGAAACCAGAACGTTTATGTAAGCAAAGCACTATCCATTTCAAACTGCCATACAAATTCAGTTTGTTGGTCTCTGCATTTTAGATCACACTACTTGCTTGTAGCTGATATCAATTTCAATAAACCTAAAGAAAAAGACTAATTCGGCTGGCAGACATAGTTTTGTCATTTATCTAATATTAGGCTCATGAACTTCTCTTTTATTCTCTTTGGTAGGTAAAACAACTACCGTGAAGACTCGGTACACGGTGATGTGCAGGGATATTTTGGACAAATACCCGGAATTGGCAACTGAGGGCTCATCAACAATCAAACAAAGGCTTGAAATAGCGAACCCCGCAGTTGTTGAGATGGCATTGGAAGCAAGCCTAGCTTGCAAAAAGGAATGGGGAAGGCCTGCTATCGATATCACCCATCTCGTCTGTGTTTCTTCCAGTAAAATACGTTTACCTGGGGTGATCTTTACTTAGCTAGCAAACTTCGCCTGAAAAATGATGTTAAGCGGGTTATGCTCTATTTTCTTGGTTGTTATGGGGGTGTCACTGGCCTTCTGTGTGGCCAAAGACATTGCTGAAAACAATCCAGGAAGTCGTATTCTGTTAACTACCTCCGAAACTACCATCCTTGGTTTTCGACCTCCAAAACAAAGCACGCCCTTAAGACCTTGTTGGTGCAGCACTCTTCGGTGATGGAGCAGCTGCAGTGATCATCGGAACCGACCCAATAACAAGTGCCTAATCTCCTTTCATGGAGCTTAACTACGCAGTACAACAATTTCTGGCGGGAACTCAAAATGTCATCCATGGTTGCCTCTCTGAAGAGGGCATAAACTTCAAACTTGGCAGAGACCTCCCCCAAAAGATCGAAGACAACATCGAGGATTTCTGCAGGAAACTCATGTTAAAGGCTAGTTTGACAGAATTCAACGACTTGTTTTGGGCCGTGCATCCTGGAGGACCAGCCACACTTAACCGCTTGGAGAACACTCTCAAACTGAACAATGGGAACCTAGTATGTAGCAGGAGAGCATTGATGGACTATGGAAATGTTAGCCGCAATACCATTTTCTATGTAATGGAATATATGAGGGAGGAATTGAAGAGGAAGGGAGGGCAAGAATGGGGGCTTGCCTTGGCATTTGGTCCTGGAATTACATTTGAAGGCATCCTTCTTCGCAGCCTGTAGCCACATTCATGTTGGCGAGTTGCTCTATTTACTTGGTTATATTCATGTAATGCACTTATTTTAAGTTCAGTAACCAAGAAATGAGAGTTGAACTTTTTACAAATATGTTCAATTCCTCTCAACTCTCAATCCATAGCATTGATATATCAATATTTCTATTAATATTGGTATTTTTCATTTTTTAATTTTTTTGTCCTTTATTTAATGGATAATAATTGAGGTGTTTTTTTATAAAAAATTAAATTTGTAAAATTAAATACGAAAAAGATTATTTTATACATGGATCGAATCAAATTTAGATAACAAATAATATATTTATCGAAGTAGACCTGAATTTAAAATAACCAATCCCAAATCCGATTTTTGAAAAGAGTTCTAGCAAGCACAAAAGAATATACTAGCGAAAAAAATTATTTGAATATTTGATTCAAAGATAAATACATGTATTGAAAAAAAAAAAAACAAATTTGAATTACTTTTTCACAAGAAAAAAAATTAAATGACCATAAACCTCACATGTATTGCCTTAAAATAAATAGATCCCTTTTTGTGGCCCATAAGAGTTCCTTTATTTAATGTAACATGGCCCTGGCTTTTTGAGCGTTGAAACCAGATCCCAGAGATCCGTTGCATTTGCGGCCCAATGTTATTAAAGTGAAACGACATCGTCTAGCTTCTTTCCGTTCGGTTTGCTCCTCTTTTCTTTCTCGTTGAGAATTTGTCAATTCAAAAACGAGTTGAAGCTTCTTGAATCCACGGGAGGCATCAATTGCAATTAATTTCTAGCATTCCGTTCGCTGCAAAAGATTTCACGCATAATTGATACCTCGAGAAGAATTTAGGTAATTGCTTCATGAATGAACTTCTAAAAATAATTTTTATTATTGTTAATTATCTGATTTTTGTTGCTTTTCATGTTTAACCTTTCTTCTACGTTTTGCCTCTGTTTTTTTTTTTTTTTTTTTTTTCATTTAAGTTGAAAACGTTTATCCACCGAATAATTTAATAAGAACGATCTAGAGTTTAAGAGTCAGTGACAACAATTTGAAAGAATCAAATATTAACTTGGAAGCAGATTATTCCATCATGGGAATGCTCTGCCCCAAACTAAGATCAATAAGGATTGGATTGTTCTTCTTCGTGGCTCTTTTTTTTTTTTTTGGGTTTCTTCATTTCCCTATTTTTCTTCCTTGATTTTTTTTTTCTTTTTAAAGAAGCTAGCGTGTAATTTTTCCCCTAATTGGTTGTTAGAGGTTGATTTCAATGAGGGAAGCTGAAAGCTGCAGAAATGGAGAATCAAGGACAGGGTCGTTAGTAAGTATTTCAGCTTCCAAAATCTAGTTATTATTTTTGTTTGGAAATGTTTTATATGTATCTGCTTGAAGTTTAGGTTTCAAGATGTTACAGGGTTTTAATGAGGTTCCTTTGCCAAGGTGTTTAGGCTAATACGGGCACCAGTTTAAATCAATGACATACTAGAACTTTGTAATCGTTCATGTATGGTTTTCTGCGCTCTTTTTCTTGATTGGAACTGATTTTGTTGCTAACTTTACTTTGATATAACTTTTATCTTCTGCCATTTTTTCTTTGACATAAGATCTTTTTTTTTTGCAATAATATTCAGTTTCTATAACTTCATATCTTGGTGTCATAGTTCTCTTTTTTCATTGGTACATTGTTGTTATAGCTCTTTGACTAATCACATTAAAACCTGATCTGCCCTTACTTACCTTAAATAACAAGCAACAGCAACCCTGTTTTCAGGCAGAAAATGATGGTCTGGGATATGAAGGGCTTATTCCTCACTTATTTTCCTCTTTACCAGCTTTAAATGAAGCTGCTTCTTATCTTGCACAAACGACCAATTACTTAACTGGTTGTTTTTCTGGTTATTCTGGTAACTTCTCTCCTTTCATCTTGATTTGTCCGCTTTTTTTGTTCAACACTTATCTGAAGAAGTTCCATTTTATTTTTCTTTTTTTTTTTTAATTAATTTTTCCTGGAACTTTATTGTTAGCCTTTTGAAGAATTTATTATCTCATTTTCGTGCTGAACGTGCTGATTAATCAAACTAATAGTGTTGTTCATTTCTTTTTGGTCCATATTTCTTCTTCTCATTGTGTTAACCTATGAAATATGGACGGCTTCGTTGCAATTCTTTTCGCAATTTTGCAGAGATACCTGCTGGTGGAGATTCGAGGGATTCTATTGTAGATGCACAAGAATTAGCAACATTTTCTTCTGGGCAGACTGAGGAGCCTGTGATTAGTGATCATCCATTTTCAAGTGTAAGCAGCGCAACATTGCCTGAATCCTCTTGTCCTGCAACTATTGCCTTTACTAACCATCTTGGAGTAGGAAGGGCCTCTGTAGATGCATCTGAAAATAATGGTGCGATTGTACAATCAAATCATTCTGAGCTAAATGGGATTTCCATTTTTCAGGGGTATTTATTCCTATATGCCTAATCGTGGATGTCTTTTGCAAGGAAATCTGTGAAAATGGATTGTGATTTTAAGATATTATCCTATGTTTATAATTTTACAAAAAGTAGTCATTACACATGATGCCAAAAGGTCAAAATGTTTACAATGTAGAAGTGGTGAAGTTCCTCAGTCGGTCAGTTTTAATTATCCTTTTCTGCACTACAATTTTCTCTGCTCAAGTAGGAAAAAGAGGGGTTGCAGGTGGGGTGAAGATAATTGATTTATGAAAGATACAGGATGGTAATTATTGAGCATACTTATTTGTAATTAAAAATTCTTGGAGTATTTTGAATAATCATCTTCCCTTTATTTTCTTGTGATGTCTATGTGTAGTTGTGTATTATTTCTTAGTTAGTGCAGAAGAAATTTCAGTTTGGGTGTTATAAGGAGTAATGAATTGTTCCAATCTTTCAAAAAAAAATATCTCAGGTTTATTGAAAGAGCAAGGAGTACTGTTCGTGGGTCTGCAAATGATATAGGATGGCTGAAGCGTGAGCCAGAGATGCCATCGGTTGAAGATGGAACTGAGAGGTTTACAGAAATTCTTGACAATATTAGGTAAACTAGGCAGCATATTTATGTGGTTACTATTTCCTAGCATGGTTATGCACTTCTTGATTAGTTGGCTCTTTTTTTTTTTTGTCAGGCATGGTCTGCAGAAACTGCCAAGCTCGATAGTTTATTTATTGGTTCCAGGTACCTTCATAAATTTTTCCCCTGAAAACAAAAATACTGGTATGGAAGAGAAGAAACAAAAGTAGAAATTGGAGGGAGGGTTGAATCTGATGTACTCAAGTAGAGATTAGAACATAGATACTATCTCTTATGGTACGTTTGGAAGATTTAGACTAATGGTTTGTATAAACAGGTTATAACAGGAAAATATTGTTTCTTGAGAATTTTAGGGGAACATGAAATCTTCTTAAAATAGCATTACAAAATCCTTAATTGAGTTTGACTTCCTTACCAAGTAAGTATATGGATGGTGTATTTCATATCACCTGTGAAACATATTGTATGCCTTCCAGAGGTGAAATCAAGAATGTGTGTTCATTGATATACAATCGCCTGCCTTTATATAGTTATAGCAAGTGATTAGGATTCTACCTTGGATTTCAACTGACCAAAAATCGGTTACGCAAAGTTGGAACTAAAAATATACTAAAATGGAACAAAGGCTGAAGTTGACTTTTGGGTTCAAATTCAAAATTTAACCTCGAACTTAATCTTTTTGAGCGGTGGAGTTGATGCATTGGTTTTCATGACACAAATGGTAGATGCGGTAAGGGATCTTTGTATTATGTTGTTTTAATTTCTCCTTTTTATAAGTTAGATTCAATATTTCTATGTTGCTTAATTGCTTAGTCCTAATCATTTTCATATTTGGCAGGTCTTTTCAGCAACCATGGGCCTCTTTATTTTTTCAGTACAAAAACAAGTTTCTCAAAGATGGGTCTGACTTGTCATATTGCCAAGATTCACAGTGAGGTATGTTTAATTACTCTTATCTTGCACAGTTATGTCTTTTTGTAGTCTCTACTGAACATTGAACAATCACTAATCAGGCTTCAGTTGAGAAAAATGCCAGAGAGATAAAAGATTACATTGAGGAAATTTATTGGGGTTCCAAAAAACGTGTTTTGCTTCTTGGACATAGCAAAGGGGGAGTAGATGCAGCGGCTGCTCTATCTATGTATTGGTCTGACTTGAAAGATAAGGTTGCTGGGTTAGCATTAGCACAGAGTCCATATGGTGGAAGTCCTATAGCTTCAGATATCTTGAGAGAAGGACAGCTTGGTGATTATGTTAATCTACGGAAACTTATGGAGATTATAATTTGTAAAGTGCTTAAGGTACGCAAGTGGTCCTTTATACACTTTGTTTGCTCTTGGGTGTCTTTAAATAAGTTGACAACATGATCTTATGCAATTACTTTGCAAATTCTTAGTTTCCATGGAGAAACTCAGCGAGTACATTTGGGTAGTTTAGTGATTGTCACCTCTTTTTCTATGTAAGGATTTGTGTCCAATGCGAATCTACTTTCTGGTGAAGTCTGGTTGCATTATCTGTTAATAAGTTGTAGCCTTTCACTTTTTATTTTTCTGACAATTTTCACCTGAAACATTCTGACTGTAAAGGGGGACATGCTAGCTATGGAAGATTTGACTTACGAGAGGAGAAAGGAATTTTTGAAGAAACACCATTTGCCAAGGGAGCTTCCTGTTGTTTCTTTCCATACTGAAGCTGGCATCAGTCCTGCTGTACTGGCAACATTATCTCACGTTGCTCATGCAGAGCTACCTTTGATGGCTCCCCTGTCTGCTGGCCAGCCTACAAGACTGCCGGTGGTCATGCCCCTTAGTGCTGCAATGGCTGCATGTGCCCAGTTGCTGCAGGTCAGGTACGGTGAACAGAGCGACGGGCTTGTAGCGCGCTGTGATGCAGAAGTCCCAGGATCTGTTGTGGTGCGGCCACAACGAAAATTAGATCATGCCTGGATGGTTTATTCATCCTTAAACGATGACCCTTCAGAAGCAGATGCAGCACAAGTGTGTGAAGCTCTTTTGACATTGCTTGTGGAAGTTGGACAGAGGAGAAGACATGAACTCTCAATGAAAGATGAATGACATCAGGCCAGAGACTCATCTCGTTGCCACGCTCGGTTGTAATAAGGTTAACTTGTTGGTATTTTTTAATTTGTTTGGCCATACAACTTTCATTATCTCGACTGAAGTCCAATATTTTGATCGTGTATATAGCTGAAAGTTAGGCAAACTCGAATCAAATACTTGACAATAGTCAAAGAGTAGGAGTTGATTTACATCTCAAGAGCTCTGTTCTTTACTGACCGATTTTTAATAATGCCTAATTGCCCTTTTGATTGGTTTACAGGACGTAGAAGTTAGCATGTAAGACAAAAGAAATAGAAAACTCGAGCTCTGTTCTTTAGAGACCGATTTTTAATAATGCTTAATTGCCCTTTTGTTTGGTGTACAGGGAATAGAAGTTAGCATGTAAGACAGAAGAAATAGAAAACATTAGCAACAATTTAACAATCTATGGTTAAAAGTTTTTTTTTTTTTTTTATTAAGGGCCCAAATTCAAGCTCAATCCCTGCTTTAGAGCTTTTCCTTTTTGTAATTGTCGTCGTTATTATTCATCACTTCTACCGGTGTTATTGTCCGGTCTGATTGAATTTTTTAATTCTTTTTTTTTAATTTCAATTTAGTCTAAATTAGTTTATAAATTTATTTTATTATTTAAAAATATTACTATTAAAAAATTATTTAAAAATATTAAATATTTTTATATTAATATTTAAATTTTTATAATTAAATTTATTTTTTATTAATTAAAAAATAATTTTTAATATTATATTCACACCGACGCAGGCTACCTTTGAACAGTGAACGCTTCCTAGCTCCACCTCCTTGGGTTTTATTTTAGTTGACGAAATTCCTCTCAAAAAAAAACAAAAGAAGGGGGAAAATCGGTCTTCCGAATTCCCAAAAATACCCCTTGAACATTCTCGAAATTTCAAAACTTCTTCATTCCATACCCCACAGTTTCCATACTGTTCTATTCGTTTTATTTATTTATTTTTTTAGTTTGAATTTGTTTTTCCTATTTTTCGACTCGAGCGCTCTTCTACTGCGTTTTCAGATAGAGAAAAAGTAAAAGCGAAAGAAACTGCGATGCACAACTCTTGTTATTATTATTAGAAAGTGATTTTTCCTTTTGTTTTCGATTATAGTTTTAATAAAGCTAGGGTTTTCTCTGTACAAAAAAAAGGAAAGAAAAGCTGATCGGTTAGGACTTTCGATTGAGAGGAGTTAGGGTTTTCGAACGGATTAATTGTCGTGGCTTTTGTTACAAAAACTTAGGTTTTTTTTTTTTGTCAATCAGGTTAAGATTAGGGTTTCTTGGTGTTGGATACACCAATTGGCCTTGATGTGAATAAAGGTTTCGTTCGGTGTGTTTCTAGGGTTTGTGAGTTTGGGGGTGGGTTCAATGGGTAGCACTGGTGAGGCTGACCGGAAACGGCGTCACTTTAGCACCATATCTCCCACTGCTGTTGCCGCAAAGAAGCAGCCATTCTCACCAATTTCTGAGGAGAAAAAGGTATGGTCTTTGTTGCTCATTTTGTTAAATTTTTCTGATTTATAGTAATAGTCGAATAGTCATGCTTGCCCTTCTACTTAGTATTTTTCTTAAATTTCAATTTGAAAAAAAAATGAAAATTACTTAATTTCTGACTTGGATTTTTCTTATGTATCAAATTTGGCATTGCTTTTCTAGCATCATGTATGTACTTTAATCTTGTTTATGGGATCAAATGAATGCGTGTCTATGTATTTTATGGCTTTGACCTAATGCTTGGAACTTTAAATATTGTTATCAGAAATATAATTTTATGGATCTTTTGGGCTTTTGAGGAATTTTGTATTATTTTAGGTGTCATGGATTTGATGCAAATACCACTTAATCCCTTTTGCAGATGTTATTTTCCCCTTGGTAGTGACTATTTGTACCAATCTTCTCATTGTAGTTGTATGCTTTTGGTTGAACATTACTAGTTCTTGTGTCCTGTGGTGTGCTCAGATGTGAATATGGGGGATTTTTATCTTTTCAGCGAGGAGTTTCCTTTGGGGTTTGGTAGGTTGATTAGTCTATGGAGATTTGGTGGCTCAACTTCATTAATTTGTTGGCTGAAATATCTTCATTTAGAATTTGAAACCTCAAGGAACAAGTTCGAATGTTTTCTTTTATCCCTCATTTTTTTAACCTTCTTCTAATGTTACCTCCTCTTTATTGATATGATGCAGCTTGATATTGCAGTTCTGCAATTTCAGAATCAAAAGCTTCTACAAAAATTAGAAGCTCAGAAGGTCGAGTATTCTGTTCTTGAGAAAAAGTTCATTCAATTGAAGGAGAAAGAAAAGCCATATGATTCTACATTGAAAGTGGTGAACAAATCTTGGGAAGGGGTAAGACCCTGTTCAGACTGTTGACAATTTTGTGCATTTTCTGCTTATTAGAAAAGAAGATAATCGTATTTATATCTTTTAGGTTTTTGTTTTACATAGTAGATTGCTTGATGGGAAATTAACATTATCTTCTTATAATAGCTGATAACTGACTTGGAATCACGTGCCATGCACACAAGAGAATCTGGCAGACAATGTGGTGAACGCGCGCCAAACACAGAGAGTGAGAATTTTCTTCCATGCTTCGCTTTCTTTCATTATTGTTGTAGTCCCTTGTAATGAACTGTTAAGATAATTTCAAGGACTATGCTTTCTTGTTATAACCTATAATTTTACAAGTTTAAGTTAAGCTTGGCAGTTCTGATTTATAGGAGTTTATAATTCTTCTGTTGTCAATCTTTGGCCTTTTTTTATTTGTTATTTTGTAAATATACTTGCTGAGAAGACTTTTGCATTGCTATGTAGATGGGGCTCTATCTCCTACTGAAGATGATTTTCTTAGCAGACTTATGGAGACAGGTGCGACTGAAAGATCCTCTTCCAATAATTGTCCATCACAGATGAAAGAAGATAGAGAACAGACTGCCTCTGAAAAGACTGGGAACATTTTACACAATATAGTAGTTGCCATTGATGACCTATGGTGCTTGAAGGAGGGATTATATGCTGTAGTTCACAAAGAGCTTCCTAGCCACGGTACGTGTTTAGTGGAAAATGTATATTGTGAACTATATATTATTTTTTTTTCCTTTTTTTGATAACATTATTCTCTGGAGTTATTACTCAGTTAACTGCGTTAATGTCTCTTTATGCTAGGTTCATGCAGGCAGAAGGCATCTAGTGAACTAGAATCAGAAGTTAAGAATTTGAGATTAGCAATAGGCGATATTCATTTGAAACACAGATCTTTGGCAAGAGAATTGCAGAACCATAGAGACATTGATGCTAAGAATAAAGCTGAGCTTAAACGTCTGAAAGGTAAGTTTCTATATGTGGTCCAAATTGGTCTGTTTATTAAGCAGTTGTGGCATCATCATTGATTGTCTGGATGTGACACTAATCAGTTTCTACCCAAGCAAATGTAGTTTACATAGATATTTCTTAACACATAACGTACACCGATCTTGCATTTATTTGCTGGTGGGAAAAATCAGAATGCATGCCTGCAATTTAATTATTTAAATTTATGCAATCCACCCAATTCTTGCACCTTCGACAAATTTTTATCTCCTTTTAAAGCTGTGGATCGGCCAAGCAATGGAAGATACCATTAATTATCAAGGTACCAAATGTATTGAAGTATCTATAATTTTTCCTCTCTTTTCTACTTTGTGTTTTGCAGGTGAATTGGAGACTGCAGTTGCGGAACTGCAGGAAAGTAATTGCAAATTGGCAACTCTTAAAGCAGAAAGAGATGCAACGAAAGGGACATTTTTTCCTGTCTTAAACCTCAGCGGCAAGCATGTTGCTGGTGATAAAGTCAAAGATAAACACCGAGATCTGCGGGAAATGGAGACTATCCTCAAAAAGCTATTGGTAATTCCTACTTTCCTTCACGTTATCTTGTGAACTGCTGAAACTGAAAGTTAATCAGGATGATTAATGTGAGCTGTACAGGAACAAGCTTCTTCTCAACTAACAGAATTAAAAGGTCTTTTTGAAGAAAGGATAAAAATATTACAACAGTTATCTGATTTGCAGGTTTGCTTTATTGATTTTTTTTTCCTCTTCATTTCTGAGCATGTAGTTCTATTTGTTCACTCATAAAATTGGATGAGTATTTCTGATTGACAGAACACATTGAAGAGTATAAAGTGTATTTCTTCTTCCCAAGTGTATCTTCTGCTGAGAGATCAGCAAGAAAAGTCAAAGTCAGAAGTTTTCCGGTATCAAGATTTATACGAGAAACTCCAGGTTGTTACTGGTCGGTAGTTTCATTTATGCTTTTTGTCTGTCATTTTTATTGGGGGCGTCCAATTCCAATGCTGACTATAACTTCCCTCAAACATCTAGGTTGAGAAAGATAAGCTGGGTTGGAGAGAAAAGGAGCTGAGTATAAAAAATGATATAGCTGATGTGTTTCAGAGATCACACGCAGTTTCTGATTCTAGAGCTTCTCATCTGAGGGCAGAGATACAGCGACAAATTGCTGAAATAAAGAGAATTGAAGCTAAGCTGGAAGAGAAATCTAAAGAACCAGGTAGGAAGATAAATACTGTTTGCTCTGATTCTGAACCATCTGCTGTTTTTCATCTTATAGCTATTGTTTTGCTGAAAATCTGCTTAAAGTATATTTATGTTACAGGAAGAAAGGAAATAATTGCAGATTTTAAAAGCTTGCTTTCTTCATTTCCCGAGGAAATGAGTTCGATGCAGAGTCAATTAGGTGAATACAAAGAGGCTGCTATGGATATTTATTCTCTCCGGGCTGATGTGCAATCTCTTTCCAGTATTCTTGATAGGAAGGTTAGTACTTCTACAAGTTGTTTTGTTATTCTTGGTTTTGCTTTAAGGACTTAAATATCCTTTTTTTTTTTTTCTATATGGACTTGTACATTTTTAAATAATTTTTTGTGTACAGGTGAAAGAATGTGAGAACTTATCTGTCAGATCTGCTGGCCAAGTTGCTGAGATAAAGAAGTTGCAATCCATGGTATAGTTGGTTAATATTACTCTACGATTTTTGATGAAATTGTGTTCAAGATAGCTCTGATAGGAAATTATTGTTTGTTGAAATTAAAAGAAAATATGCTTACTGCTATTACCTGTACAATGTTCTCTTGTCATCCTTTATGCCTATCTTTTCCTCAGAAAAAGGAAAATCTATTTGTTAATATATATTTTTTTTGCTACAGGTCCAGGATTTGAAGTACAGTGATGTGGAGTTGAAGTTGATATTGGATATGTATAGACATGAATTTACTGATTTAAGGTCAGATTATTTATACAAGATGATTTCTTTATTATCTTCTGCAGTGAATTCACATCTAATTTGCATTGAAGTTGACTTTCTTTCCATAGAATTTTTCTGGATTCCAGAGCAATGTTTTGACAAATCTCTTTTACAAAATTTCTCCCCTTAAGTTGTGTTTATAGTTAGAATAAGCATATGTTTCTTGTGTATTTTGTCTGCTAAGTTGACTGTTTTCTGGAAATTATTGTCTGCTAAGGTAAGGAGAATGTTGGATATCTTATGTTATACTGGTTACGATATGCCACCTCTGGTTATGTTGTTTCATGAGTTGATGGAGAACTTTCTTCCAAGTTGGAAGTATGTCTATCCTAGATGTAAATTAGGAAGTAGCATTTAATGTACATTTGTCTTTATTTGGGTTTGGTGGGCTTTATTTTTCCTATAGGCGTAAAACCTGGGTTTATAGCTTATATATTTAGGTTTTACTAAGTTTGGAGTTGCGGTTTTGATTATTGACATCATTTGCATCAAGAATTTGAATTAATACTATTGATCTTTAAAAGAATTATTGAATATTGTTATTCTGGTTTATTTGCTCAACCCAGAACAACAGTACTGATCTTGGAATCCTTGATATGGTTCTTTTCTTACCTGCCCCTGTCAAGAAATAGAACTGACTAATCCTAAGTCAAAGGATCGAGAAACTCAACAACGCCACTATTCTTGAACAACTTGGAGTATGTAGTTCCACATTTTTACGATTTTCTTTTTCCGGTCATTGCAGAGATGTTTTGGAAGCGAGAGATTCAGAATACAAGGCGTGGGCTCATGTTCAAAGTTTGAAATCCTGTCTTGATGAGCAAAATTTGGAATTACGTGTTAAGACTGCTAATGAAGCTGAAGCAATATCCCAGCAAAGGTTGGCTGCTGCGGAAGCTGAAATTGCTGAGTTGCGACAGAGACTGGAGGCTTCTAAGAGGTTAAATTTGGCGTTTTTTTTCTTTCCCTTTCTAGGTTTTCTTTTATTTTTGGAAAGAGGACAATCCCTAGACCTTCCAGCAAACCTGCAATTGTCATTTCTGCATTAGGCAATTTTTTTTGTTAATGTGCCAATACAGGTCTATTGTACAGTGTCCTGTTGAAATTCTCATTAGCCAAGATCTAAATGTACTAGAAATAGTATACCTGGTATTAATAGTGTAGTTGCTTCCTTTATTTATCTTCTCATCTAGCATTTATTTATCCAACAATGAGCTTATGAGAAGCATGCAAAAAAAGTTTAAGAATATTGCTATTTCAGGGATAAGGCCAGGCTTTCTGATGCTTCGAGATCCAAAAATGAAGAAAATGAGGCTTACCTATCCGAAATAGAGGTATGTTTCTTTTAAGTCTTGGCTCTTACTTTGTACTATCATGATGTTTTAATGAGCCTGGTAGTTTGGTTTTCTCCTCAGTCAATTGGACAGGCATATGATGACATGCAAACACAAAACCAGCAACTATTGCAGCAAATCACAGAGAGGGATGACTATAACATCAAGGTAATTGATTATTTGGTTTATGATATTCTTTAGATCTGATCAAGATAATTGGTCATTTTCATAGATCTGACAATTATGGACTTCACATGATTGTACGATACGAAAATAGCACAGGAAAAATAACTAAATCATGACACAAAACACGGCACGACATAAATAACATAAACATGACACTAGTACACAATTGTGCCAAAATCTATATAAGATATATTATTGTGTCAATTTATATTAATATATAATACTTTGAATACAATCATGACATGAGGAAATAACACAAATACAACATAAATACACGAATTGCCACGTTTACATTTTTCCTTGAGTTAGAAATGGGGAGATAGAACATGGGAATGTGGATTAAGTGCTTGTGACCACCTTTGTATATTACTTCTTGGTATGAAGATTCATAGATGTTCTATCCATCTTAATTGGACTTGTGATCACCTTTGTGTTAAAATTTTATTGGGATAGGATTTCTGATCAGCTTAACCCTCAAAAATTATCAGGGCAGAGGGTTGGCCTAAGAACTACTAACATTTACAAATGGTGATATTTGGACTTTGTAATTTTAGCATAAAGATGAATGAATGTCCTTGTTTTGAAACTGGAAAAGAGCAGTTAGTCTGTGGTTTCATTATAATCTATTCTTATAAAGGACTTCGAGTTTTTGTTTTCATCAAGATAGTTCTTGATGTTTACATATATTCAGAGGACTACTACTATAGAGCATCCATGGTCTTCTGTAGGGCTGTAATTTGGCTCCTAGAACTTGATCTTGTTGCCTCCGTGTTCCTCTTTCAGCTTGTTTTGGAAGGTGTGAGGTCAAAACAGCTGCAAGACGCTCTACTTTCTGAGAACCATACCATGGAGAAGGAGATTCAGCAAGCCAATGCATCCCTTGATTTTTATGAGATGAAAGCTGCAAGAATCGAGGATCAGGTATGCACGACTTATCTTGTATGAAATAATCTTCTAAAAGTAACATGATTTTTGAGTCTTGAGCAATTTCCTTTTGCAGCTGAGGTTCTGCTCAGACCAGGTTCAGAAACTTGTGGAAGAACGATTTCAAAACTCAGTATCATTGGAAAATATACAAAAGAGATTGTCAGACGTGAGAAGATCATCTCATCACGAAAGGGAATCACTGGAGGAGTCACAATTTAAGATTGAGAAAAATCGAGTAACATTGGTGGAGTTGCAGATAGAATTAGAAAGGGAAAGGTAAACAAATTTGTTAGTATTTTCTATGTTTCAGTTTGTTCCAAGTGAATATGGGTGAATTCATATCAGCCTTTCTATGCTTTATTCATCTATTAGGTTTAGCAAGAAAAGAATGGAGGAGGAATTGGAAGTGGTGAGAAGGAAGGTGTTACGTCTCCAAGCCGAGATTGAAGGATCATCAACTGTTGAAAGGCTTCAACAAGAACTTAGGGAGTACAAAGAAATACTGAAGTGCAGTATCTGTCTTGACAGACCAAAAGAGGTAAATGTGCAACCCTGATTTAGTATTTCAAGGTGGCAATTGTTCAACTAGGTCCTTTATCTTTGTAGCTTGAGCTTTTATTCTCTTTTGCACTGAAAATAGGTTTGGGTGCTTCTGCGCAATTTGACTATGCATCAAGAATGGTTTTTGACATTATTACCTGATTAGATGGGTTTTCTGGGAAGAAGTACACTTAACATTGTTTTTATAGCTTTGTCTTGTTCAATTCTGTTTCAAACAAGGATCTTGGTTTGACATTTTTTTTCCATCCATTCTCTGTATTTGCTTAGAGATTGTTTGCCCCTTCTTCAGGTAGTTATTACAAAATGCTACCACCTCTTCTGCAACCCTTGTGTACAAAAAATTATCACAATTCGTCACCGCAAGTGTCCAGTGTGTGCTGCAAGCTTCGGTGCTAATGATGTTAAACCTGTTTATATCTGATACTGGAGATCTCATCACAACTGATCATCCATGAGATTTCACCAGCAGCATCTTGAGTGCATGCCGCAACACTGATGCATCCACTTACAGGTTCCCATGTATTGTTTATATTAGAGAGATGTTAGAAGAGAATCTTGACTGGAACTAGAGGGTTCCCGCCCATTTGTTCAGTGCAAATCATCTCGGATTTGCTTGTTTGGTTTGAAGTTGTTGATTTGACTAGATTTTATTGTATTTATGGTGTTTAACCGCTTGGAGCCAGTGGAATTTTTCTAAGTTATCATTTGCAGATTAGTCAGTGTCCAGAGACGTGATCATATGATAAAATTTATGATGCGAAGCCTCGTGAAAGAAACCAAAAAAAAAAAAAAAATCTATTGCACGCTACATTCAAAATTGGCATTGAGACGAATCCAAGGGTTTTCTTTTATTTGTATTTGCCTGCTGAAGTCATTTCTAGTGTTATCCTAATTTTTGGCAGCACAGGTTCTAATAGCATGCTATTGGTATTATAGGTTTTTTCTTGTTCTTTTTGTTTTTTTTGTCAGAATGTCTCCTGTTTTTATGGTTGACAGTTATCTTGCTGGAAGAATATACGTATGTATAGATTTAGAACGTTTGTAATTTGCATCATAAGCCTATTTTTTTTCTCTTAGAAATTAATAGCTTTGATTTTGCTTGTTTTCGGCAAGGTAGGGAGTGATGAGAATTTGTGTGACAATTTTGCTAGCAGCAGCTATGGTGTTCCTACTGTGAAGCCAGGCGCCAGTATCAAAGCCAAATAAATTACAAACCGACTTGCAAGTAATAAATGCCGTACACCAGATTTTGATGGAGAATATTACAGATGTTACTTCCTTTATCTTCTCTCCCTACGTTCAGAATTAGAAATTTTCCGCTTGTTCTGATTGGAAGATGCTAAGGGTTTATGCGGTTAATAGCATTGGTGAATAGTTTTGATAATGGAGAGGGCTGTTTGATGTTCTATAAAAGATTTGTCATAGCAGTCGCTGGAGGTACGTTATATAGTCTGGGTAATCAGCTAATTAAAGTGTTCCAGCAGGCTCTGTAGAAATTGTCAGCTTTGAGTATTTGCACACGAGTAATGGTTCACATTCAACAAACAAGTACACTATTTGTTGTTAGTAGCATTACTATCTGACAATCCCAAATTCAAGTTTCATTAACCAAAAAGAATATTTATGGCAACGGACAATATTTCAAATAGAGTTTCCAGACTGGTAACAGGGGGAGTATTTACAACTGTGGTCACCCAAGTTATAAACAAAAAAAGCAGCAGAATCAGAATAACCTGTAATTCAGTCAAGCTGTGCTTAATAGAAGGGCGATCCCCAAGCGCTGGGTGAACTTGGAGGCATTGGAGACTTTACAAGCAGTAGCTCCTTCAAGCGCTTCAGCATTACTCGGAATCAGAATTACCCGTAATTCAGTCCAGCTGTGCATAATAGAAGGGTGATCATCAAGCACTGGGCAAACTCGGAAGCATTGGAGACGTTACGAGCAGTAGCTTCAGCATTAATGGTATACCAGATAATAAACCAGCTCCAAATTGTCAATCCCCAGCTGTAGAGACCAGCAATGGAACTCACTCCGGTCAAGTGGCATAATGGGGAACGTCAATGTTTTCAGCAAATAGATACTCTATAAAGATTTTATGGGTTACGAGTCTTCCGAACCCACAAGTCGAAGTGAGTTCTAAAAATTTGCCCATGCAAAGTTAAGTGTAGAGTCATGGATTAGACTTTTTTTTCTTGAATATTATGGCAAGAGCAGGCTTCAAGTGGCACATAGACCCAAAAAGAAAGAAATGAAGGTGCTAATCATCAGATCTTGTGATACTATTGATAAGATAATAGGTTCTAAAGCTGAGAATTGATAGTTACTTCAAGTGGTGGAGCTGCCAAGATCAAAGTCCATGGCGTAGTCATACTCAATTGGTGGAATCAAAGAGGCTAGAAATTTCAAGAACAAGAAAAGATACCTGCAATAGTAGATTTGGAAACAAATTCGTGAGCAATAAAGAAGTCACACCATGGGAAAAACCAGCAGACGATTTTTACAATAACGATTAAATTAGAAGCACTTAAGCACCAATACTACATGTATACTGTTTTTCTAAGTGGGTAAGAAAACAATATGATGACAGCCACTGTCGACGACAATTGAACCAAATAGTTACCGAGGGACCAATGGTTTTACTTATCAACTTCAGGTTCTACTCCACTTCACATCCCCCATGGCTGCATGGATATACAGATGCTTGCTTCCCAGGTAAGTGGGGATGGTCCTCAATGGTAGTCTGAATCGGGGCAGATCAGCATAGAGTGAAAATTTTTCAAAGTCATTTAGGAGTAGGCAGATAAGAATATGAGTTCAGGAAGCTGAAATCCATATTCCTAATGAATGAAATAGAAAATTTTGACTTTGTAAGTACCATATACCGTTTTGTGTGCATGGTCCTGACTAACATCCTCCAGCACAAGTCAGGCTGTAAGAGCATCCTCGACTATGACCAAATTCAGATGAGGACAATGATTTGTAGTCATTGATACTTTCATATCTGCAATGAGAAATATAAATAAAGGAGTTTTATTTATTTATTTATTTTGGGGTGGGGGGGGGGGGTTGGGGATATGGGAGAAGGGGAGAAAGGCCCCTACTCTCCAATACCTACCTCGTCATACCCAGTAAGCCACACGAGGAATTTGATAGTACTTATCATACCTGCAAATAAGATAGATTTGGTAAGTTTGAGCTAACATAAGATATAAGTTTTCACATCAACTTAAGAAATGCTCAAGTGAAAATTTTCCAGAATGGAAATGCATATTCAGAGAACAAGTCCTAAGCGCACTTGCAGACACCACAATTGCCTTACGTGATGCTAACATCATAGGTTTGGGTCAGTAAAATATTGTCATCATCAGGCTCCTGAGCAACAAGGTACGTCGATTGTAGAGTTGCCTGCAATGATCATACACCCAGCAAATCAGTATGCTAATATTTTAACTTATAACGGGCGCGCACATAAAAAATTAGTATACTTATCCATTAGGATAGGTTTATCAACAACAACCAAACCTGTTCACCTTATCAAAAATAAGCTTTCATTTCCTCTCTCTCCCAAATTTAACCTCTAATTTGGTGTTAAGGTAGTATAGGAAGTTAGTTGATAAGCTTTCAACTCTTACAAAAGGCTAATCTACAGCAATTGGTTACAAATAAATAATAAATAAAAATAATGCAATGAAAACCAGTTACCAGCAAGTTTTTGAATCTCTTCAAATTAATTTCCCATGACTTACAGCATGAGTTTCAATAACACTGTCAGCTTCTTCATAATCTGCCACAACACCACCAAAATATGAAGGTATCGATCTTACAGTCTCGGTATGCCTGATTTCTAAAGTTTCCATGGAAGGCAAATTTTCCCCCTCATCACTTCTATCTGTCAAGAACAGAAGTTCTATAAAGTCCAAATTTTCATCTTAGATTCAAAACAAACACCATCTCGAAGAAGAAGATACCTTTATGTTTGCCGTGAGTCGCCAACCAACCATCATTGTCTTCATTATCAAGAAGAATCTCTCCTCTAGCAGCTTCATATCCTTCTTCCACCGGTGCAGCCCTCCTTAGGCAAGGGACTAAGAACAAAATCACCAAATAATATTTACAAGTACAAGTCATGTTATGCAATTCAAAGGAAAAACAACTGATGCAACGAGAAAATAAGTAAAAGTAATATGGTGGTCAAGTTACCATTTCTAGTAATCAAGTATTGCTTTTCGGGCGGTAAGTATGGCTTCCTCTTCCTTGGCTCTCCTTATTCCCTAACATTTCATAACAATCCACTGAGTTACATTATTATACTCTGAATTATGCAGACAAATTAAAATTTTACCATAAACTAATCAATTACTATCGACATACGATATGAAAATTACAATTGAATCATTTAATTACAAAGTTACAAACTTAAAGAAGAGAAAGAAATTGAAAGCAGGGAGAAGAAAATACCAAGACCAAGTAGGGCATTTGGACACGAGATTATCTCCGGCGAGGATGAATTCGGAGACGCTCAATACTCCTTTCTCTTTAAAAGCAGAGACGGTTCGAGGTCTAGCTATCTCTCGACTGTTCCATTGAATGCCTCGAGAATCCTCCGAGAAAGGGCAATCTTCTTCGAATTTCCTAGTTCAACACGAAATACGATAATAGAAGAGAATGGAAACCCTAGCAATTCAATATAGACGAAGACTGAAACCCTAGAGATCCGTATAAACGAGGTAGACAAACGGAGAAAGCGATCGTTGGATGCGTTGCCTTGTGTTGCGTCGGGAAACGGAAAAAGGATTCAATGCGGCGAATGGCTTCCCCTTTCCCTTGGCAAGTTGCCTCCGTGGTCAGATGTCATCGTAATGGCCCACAACCCTCAAGTCCGCGTTCGGACGGTCCTGATTAAAAGTTAAAAGATGAGGAGAGACTCAAGTTCTTCAGCATTAGTAAATTATTGTTAGTCATATTTAATAATATTGTATTAGGAAATGGTAAGAAACCTGGATAAGTGTGGCCTATGATATATGCATATTCGTGGCACATTATTTGACCATGACTGTATCTTGCTAGCTAGCTAGCTAGCTTGCTTTCGGTCCAATGTCGACTGAATTATAGAATAGAGCTTCATTTTCTAGTCCCTAATGTCTAGGTACATAGGTATGTAGTACTGTGCTTTTATGTTGGACCAATTATAATATGACCGTAACATTAGACATGGTCGGTTTGTAAGATCTCACTTAGTCGAGATTTCTCAGGCTTAAAAGTTAAGCCAGTCTTTGCCTCCCTCTTGGATTCTTTGTCTTCAGCATTATAATTGGCTCACGAGCTCTTGTTTAGAGCACTGAAGAGGTTTATTTATTCGTTTTCAAGGGCTATTTGATGAAGCTATATGTTAGGGAAAAAACCTTGCTCAGTTAATGTTTTGGAGAAATTTTGCTCACCATTCTGTTAATGATGCTGATGAGTTGGTGGGAGTCTAAAAGCCTGACAAAAATGTTATCAGATCTGAGAGGAGAAGTCCAAATATTTTAGTTAATGCATAGTCATCGTCTCCCAAGAAGCACAGCATCATCAACTAATTGTTGGCATCCAAACAGTCCGACGCAGCAAAATCAAGCCTCTGTGGACCACTAGAAAACCATATTGAGATCCAACTGTGACTTCACATATTGCTTGAATATTGATGACTCTCTGCATATATAAGATGTTTGGCTTACTTCGTGATACATGTACTTATGTTTAAGTTCCATGATGGTTTGCTGTCTCTAGCATGCATTACACAGGAAAACATTGGATTCATTAAGTTTCTGCTTTATTTGCTTTCTGCAAAAGAAAAAAAAATGAACGAAAAAGATGCTAAGCCCTTTGTCATATATTTGAGTGAAGCTAGTGGAGATGAACAGCTTTTTCTTCTTTAAAAAAAAAAAAATGTAGTGTTAGTTTCTTTCATTCTTTTCAATTTGGATGCAAAACAAACATGAGTTTTGGCCCATCCATGATGTCAATCCTTTTTTTTTCCACTCTTTCTTTTCATTTCATGCACATGCTCTCCCCTTCATCTCTCACTCAGACGTTGAACACCAACAAGAATATCAGATTTGTTTCTTCAAATTTTTTTCTTAAAAAAAAAAAAAACACTTTAGTGCAAAAGAAACCGTAATATAAGAATAAGGGAAGAAGTTATAGACATTTTAATTTGAATCGTAAATTTATTAGATGCCACAAATTTACAAATCAATCAGATTAAACCTTGTTCAAATTAGATCTGTGATGCTCATTAGTCCCAAATGCAAAATTTAATTAATAATGTACCTCTATCTATTATTTATCAAGAACGCGATTTGACTTCAAGTATATAAAGACGAACACTTTATATAAGCCTTTTAGTCTTTTTTTTATTTTTGGATAATTATTTTGTGATAGTACATAGGTAATTTATAGACTACACTAG
>JBBYHO010000003.1:5967591-5980433 GCA_038382025.1 Adansonia gregorii | reverse complement strand
TTATTAATTATTTTTATTTTATTTTTGAATGACATATTTAAAGGGTTAGTCCACACATTGAGTCATAGATCAATTTAGAATTTATACCAAATCTGGTAAAAAATAAAATAAAATTTGATTTTATTAATTATTTTGTTTAATTTTAGAAGTTTATTTAAAAGGATTAATCCACATGCTAACTTAAGGATAAGTTTAAGATTGATACTCGAGCCGATCAATGAAAAAAGTTTAAAAATTTTTATTTTAATTTTATTTTTAAATGATATATTTAAAGTGATTAATCTACACTTTAACTTATGAGTTGATTTAATATCCACATCAAATTTAAATAAATAAATATTATTTAATAAAAATTTTAAAAAAATTATTAATTATTTTATTTTTAAATGATGTATTTAAAGTAATAGATATGCTCAATAGTTTCAAATCAATTAAAATTTATATTCGATTTTAAATACATATTTATTAATAAAATTTAATTTATAATTAATTTTTATTAATAATAATTAAATTTATAAAATAAATATAATCTTTATACGAAGGGAGGTATGATACTAATATATATATATATATATATATATAACCGGCAATCTCCCTCATTCTCAAATCTTTATGCCAAGTTCCAAGCCCACAATTTAGCTCACGTGATCTGAATCGTGTTAATAATAGCCATAGGTTACATGAAATGCCTTAATGCTATTTAATTAAAGTTTTTACTTTTTGCCGTAACATATAACTAAAGGCCATGCATTTTGTCGAAGTTTAGGCACGGCAAATCTCTGCACGGCAACAAGCGAATGTGCATGACGCATACTGGAACTTAGTAGGCGCGTGAAGGTTGGAAGCTGATTCTGAAAAGCATGAAATCCCGGACTGGAGAGAGGGGGATAGAGAGAGAGAGAGAGAGAGAGAGAGAGTATCCAATGATTGTAGACAACTGGGGGGTGTCTGGTCGTAAAGAGGCAAAGCGACACACACACGAATGCAATCATTGGACCATGTGTTGACACGTGGCGGATCATCACATATGTTGCTCGTGGGTTCATGCACACCTCTCCCCACGTGATCTCCACTCTTTCCTCAGCCCCATCTCTCTCTCTCTCTCTCTTCCCAATCTAACCTTTCCAATCGCATTGCAAAATGAAACAAAGAAAAGTTATAAGATTTTAAGTAAAGCTCCTTATAGAAGAAAGACATGTGCAAACCACTGTTTTATTAAAGAAGGATGTCAGCAAATTTTAAATTATGATCATCCAACAGTAAGTAGTTCTATATATATATATATATTGTTTCCTTATGAAAAATTAAGATTTGATTCAAGCAGAAGCAAAGCAGAGCATGATTGAAGTTTGCTACTAATATCAGAAAAAGATCTCAGTTGTTTAGTGATTGAATGATTAGTTGGAAGGATCTTCTTTGTGGATAGATGAGAATCCAGGGCATGGGATTCCAAAAGGAACCATGCATGTGATGAGAAAGATGTCAATCTTTGGCAGATTTTTACAAGATTTGGTTGGTAGGACTTTCTTAGACACATTTACACGCACGGATTAATTGGATATATATATATACATATACATATACATATATAAATGCTGAGTTCCAATCCTGTATTAATATAGTCTAAATGAGAGATATTTAACATAATAGAGTCATTACCCTTTTTGCATGGAGAAAATAAAAAATCGATTTGAATCTTCCAATCAACGTTGATTAATTGAAACATTAATGTTTTGTTATATTTGATTGAAATCTTTATTCAGTTTAGCTTTCGATTCATAATGCAAAAAATCAAAATTATTCAAAATTGAATCAAATTGTTTTTATTTTTTCAAATTAAGTAAATAAACAAAAAATAATGTATACACTTAAAATTCTTTGAAATTAAAAAAAAAAAATCTACAAATCGATCCAATTTCAAATGAGTGGAATCTGAATTTGAATTGATTCAATCTTTACATATGTTTGGTCAGTATAGTTTTCAAAACAAATGAAACTATTACTCATACATTTTTTTCCCAAACACCCTAATTGATCCATTTCTATGCATCTTTCCTTATTTTGTAGGACAAAATTTTCTCGCATTTGTTTAATTGAATAATGGCGATGTTTGCCAAACTTACTGGTTTGAATGCATTTATTGCAGTTATATACGCTTTTAATTCCATCAATTATATTTATTAAAAAGTAGTCATTTAATAGATTATAACGCCATAACTTGTACCTTCAAGTTCGAACCGGCAAAGGTGTCGAGTGCATTTTAATAAATATTAAGCCAAAAAGGCAAGAATAGTTTTGATTTTGATTTAAAATATATATATATATTTTTTATAAATAACTAAATATTGATGAAAGTTGCATTAACACTTTTTAGAATTACACCTTTGGATTGGATCATTCTCTCTCTTAAATTATTAAAATTCCTCAAAATCAAGGAATATTTGTATGAATTTTTCAAGTTCCAATAACAATATATAATCTTCTTAGCAATAAAAAAAGTTGTATCTATTAAGTTATACATGTTATACATATATATATATATATATATGTATGTATTCGCCGAAAATTCCTTAGCAAATAGATGTCAGTCATTTTATTAGCTTCAGATATCTCTGAATTCGGTCCATCTTTTCAAGAAAATGGATAAGAAGCATAAAAGTAAAAATCCATTTTTGTGGGTCAACGATAATGTATGGCAATAAATAGAATTATTGGCCAACTTGCATATGTCTATTATCACATATATGCATAAAAGGAAAAGAAAAATCTTCTAAACTATAATTGTAGTAAAATATTCGCTAGTATTTAAGCCCTATAATTCCTTTTTTGTTTGGTATATATCCCATTCCAAAGTAGTTCAATCAGTTGTCATTGAAAAGAGTTTGTTGAGTTTTTGGGTTGATCCAATTTTATATTTTTGGAAAAAAGTGCAAATAATATATCATTCATTTTTAATATACTAATAGTTCATTCAAAAAAAAAATCATAAGCAACGTTGAAAATATGTCATATGAATCTTAAAAACTTTAGGGATAATTTATATATTTATATATATGGGCATATGGTGAGGTAGTTGCCTTGCTATGCAAAAGGGATAATAATGAAAAGCATCCATGGGAATGAAGTTTACTCAACTCTCGAGGATCTCATCGTCTTGTCCAGTCCCCACCAATGAATATATTTTCACATATATGAATATGAATAAGATTGTGGCAGCCCCCTGCATGTGGCCCTATTTTTCCCCGCTTGATTACTTATAATTGTAAGAGAATCCACTCAACAATGGCGTTTGGAAGCATAATTCCAACTTCCATGTTAGGCTAAACCAAAGAAAAAAAAAGCACGAAAGCTATTCAATGAATTAATACCCCATTTTGGCTATAAAGATACAAGGGTTGGCAATTCATGCTTGTTGGTAGATTTGCATTTTTCTCAAGTGCGTTTTCTGCCACTTATTTTTGACAATTCGGGAGGCCATTGTGCCTTGCAAATTAGGGCATAATTTAGGAATTTAACGAAATGAAATGAAAGGATAAATGATAACAAAAATAATGAAATAAAAAAAACATTGTTTTTTAATTAATGAAAGATTTATTATCTTTAATCTGTAATTAGCATAATTTGAACGTTAAAGTTTTTAGGTTTTGGACTAATAACTGATTCAATCCTATAAAATCCAAAAATTTTAAGGGTATTAATGGGGGCATTAATGATTTGGGTTGAAGTGGTAAATGGCATTTGCATCTTGCATGGTTCCCACTGTAGGTAACTCCTCTATTGGCCAATCCCTAGGCAGGGCCATCACCATGCAGTTTTCCCCAAAAAGCCTTAAATGCTTCCCAACTCTGTAGCCTCTGTGATACCCTTCAACACGAACCACATCCCGTTGAGACCAGTACCAAATGAGCCCACGCGCCTTTCACTTGCTTGCAGACAACAGTGAGCTGCGGGCCCCCCATGCATTCATTTGCCTCGTGATTTAATGTTGGCATGCAGGCAAAAAGCCACGCATGGGCGCCAACGATGGACCCGACTTGTGGGGAGGGGGACGGGGACGGGGAAGACCGTAAAACTCTGCCAGTGCTCATGATTTACCATCATATCTGATGATTTTCAAAGATCGTGGTCCCGGTGTGTGGGGGTTTCGGCAGCTTTTGCTGTCCCATTAGACATCGGTCAACGAGCGAGAGAGCCTCTTTTCAAGCGAAGCTAATAATAATTAATAAATAAATAAAACTGTCCAAGACAAGACCGGAAGACCTAACCGTGGTTAAAAAGGAACTTAACATTAATAAAGATCTCGGTTACAAGTTACAACAGCTTCTTCGAAACTGAATCATGGTTAAATGGGAAATTAAACTAGCGCTGAGTTAAGTCATGCGACATTGCAATTGCGAGCGAAGCCAAGCAAAAAGCCATAAAATCATGGTTGAGCCAATAGGTCACTGACATAAGTATGATTTCAATCTATGCCCATCTGTCTCTTTCTCTGTCTATGTTATATCTCTATATAAATAGTCCCATCCTCTCATTATTCTGCTGCAGCAAAAGCAAAGCCTGTTACAGGCCTCTGGCTGCTAAAGCTCAAGCCATTTTCTACCCTTCTTTTCTTTCGTTTTGCTTTTTCTCAGAATCCGAACACCCTAGGGAGAAAAACCAAGAAAGGAGGGAAAAGTAGAGAACTTTGGTTGGTTTTACTTTGGAAAGTGAGAGTTTTTGTTGGTTTTGAAAGACAAAGGAGGGGAGATGGGGGATAAAGATGATGGTTTGGGGTTGAGTTTGAGGTTGGGATGTGCTCAGAATCAGCCTTCTTTGAAGTTAAATCTGATGCCTTTAGCTTCCCCACGCATGCAAAACCGTCAGCAGAAGAATATTTGGAATGAGCTGTTTCAGTCTTCTGGTGTGTTCTTGTCCCCTTTACTCCTTTGTGTTTTTCCTCTTATCGGGGATAAGAAAATGGTTAAATTTGAAAAATGCATGTATTCTTTGTTTTTTTCGTGATTGCAAAACTTGTTTTGTTCTTTTTTCCTGCACCAGCTTACGTGGTTGTCATGTTTCACTCCTGTTTTTATGACTTTCTATGTTTTAGTAACATGAAATCATCAATCTTGAACAAAATCAGTACTATATTATGTCCAGATCTGTTGTTTTATGTCTCTTTCTTTCTTTGGATCGCAAATCTCTTACATTTAGCCGCTGTGATTTCTTCATTCTTCTTGGAGTTATAAAGTAATCTTAAAACTTCAATACTTGGTAAACAGTGAGGAAGCCTAAAGAACTGGTCAGGCGTTACGTTGCCTATGGGGTTTGTGGTGTCACATTTTTTTAGCAGCTACTATTGACACTGCTTTTACTAGTAACTTGGTTTCAGAAGCAACACGATATTCTAGAAGTGGCCATTAATTGTTTTGCAATTACAAAGCTGCCATTTAGATAAGAGTTAACTTGATCAGGTTGTCAAAATTAGTTTTCTGATTCAAAATATTCATGCAGAACGACACTTGGATACAAGATCATTTCTTCGACGAATTGATGTGAACCGGGCACCAGCAACGGCTGATTGCGAGGAGGAAGGTGGGGTGTCCTCACCGAACAGCACCGTTTCTAGCATAAGTGGAAAGAGAAATGAGAGAGACCCTGTGGGTGATGAAACTGAGGCTGAGAGAGCGTCTTGCTCTCGTTCTAGTGATGACGAAGATGGCGGTGCTGCCGGTGACGACGCCTCAAGGAAGAAGCTGAGGCTGTCAAAAGAACAGTCCCTGGTGCTTGAAGAAACCTTCAAGGAACATAGCACCCTTAATCCGGTTAGTGGCATTTCAGTTATTGATTTGGCTTTGTAAGGGTAGTTCAAGAATTTGGTGTTGATATGAACTGTTGGGTCTTGTGTTATATCTACAGAAGCAAAAGTTGGCACTGGCAGTGCAATTGAATCTGAGGCCTCGGCAAGTAGAGGTTTGGTTCCAGAACAGAAGAGCAAGGTTGAGTATGTTTAAATCTTTGCTAAGGGTATTTTTGGGACTTTATGGAAGGGCAAATTAAGCATTTACAAGTTTTGAACGCACTTATTAATGTCTCGACAATGATAGATTTTGTCCCTTTCGGCGAAGGAAGATTTTAGGCGATTCTGCAGTTGCCTTCATAGTTTCATGATTAACTGGTCTCTTGGTTTTTGAATTTTGAAGAAAAGTGATTAAATCAGTATCTTTCAGAGTTCTGATTTTTTGACTTTTTTCCTCAAGAGTGCATCCTATTATGTTTTGCTTTAAATTTGATTTCCGACTTTAGGTGAACAAAAGAAAAAAAAAATCCCAATGGAGTTAAAAAGGGTGAGCCTATTGACCCTGATGTCAAATCTATAGATTTAGCAGCAGCTATGGTTTAGAGCAGCTGAAAAGCGAGAAAAGATTTGTTCATGCAAGTGGGTAAAAGATGAAATCCGAATGAAATCTGAATGCATGGAGTTGAATTGGTGCAGGACAAAGTTGAAGCAAACGGAAGTTGACTGTGAGTATCTAAAAAGATGTTGCGAGAATCTAACAGAGGAGAACAGAAGGTTGCAGAAGGAAGTACAAGAGCTTAGAGCCTTAAAACTCTCCCCACAGCTCTACATGCACATGAGCCCTCCGACGACCCTCACCATGTGCCCTTCTTGTGAACGTGTGGCGGCGGTTTCTTCATCATCATCGTCCACTGCTGCAGCTGCTGCTTCCTACACCCCTAACTCAACACTTCCAAGCCGTCGCCAGATGAGTCCTGGCCATCAACGGCCAGTACCTATTGGCCCTTGGGCTGCAATGCCAATTACCCATCGACCCTTCAATGTCCCTGCATCTGGATCATAATTACGATACTGATGTTTACTCATTTGGAGAATATTTTTGGGAAATGTATACAGTCAAATATCAATGATTGTGGTTAGGATACAATTTCCTTTCTTTTCCGAAGCGAAGCGAGGCGTAGAAAGGAAAGGGTGATAAGTCACAACATCTTAAGACGATATAGAAAGGTGACTTTGAGTTGTCCTTTTATTGGTAGCTTTTTCTATGTGAATGGTTGTGTCCAATTAATTTCTATCAGATTCCAGGCTTCCAGCTGTTGTCCAGAATTCCATCGAAACTCTTTAACAGGCAATGGACTGCGGGTTTTGGCCACTTAAATCTCGAAAGATGTACGGCAAATCTAATGAACGAAGTCCTATAAAGATTTTGTTCGTGTCATTCAATCCCTTTGAATGTATTCTTGGAAAAAGATGCCATTAACATCAATCATTATTGAACTGCTCTTTCATAGTTCGGTTTGCTTTTACATTTTTTTTCTCCCCATTTCTTCAGTATTCACAGAACTTAGTGCGATGAAGTGTGGATCCATATACCGACTAGGAACGAAAAAATTTTACAATCAAAATTTATGAGATGGACACATAATTTACTTATTATTTTTTAAATATATTTTAAGAATATGTCAATTAATTTTACTCATGGAATTTTGTTTTTAGCATTGATTTATATAAGATATACTTAAATTGATATGGCAAAACCAAAACTTTGGCATATTTTTTTCGCTTGCTTTCTCTTTTAAGCTTGAAGGAATAAATTGGGGAAATAAAAAGGGAGAAAACTATGACGGGCCTAAAGCTTTACGAAGCAAAGGATACTGATGCCCGAAAGTTTTTAGCCACGCATTACAATCCCAGTGGTGCTGCTTTGAGGCCTAAAAGTCAAAGAGAGTAACGGCAGAAGCGTCCAACAGGCGAAGGCTAAGCTATAGCTATGGCATCTCTACTGGCTGCAGGACATCTAGAAAATAGCATGCCAGAAAGATATCCATACTGAACACGATCAAGCAAGAAACAAACAAGTACTGGAAACAAAATAAGAAACATAACACAGATGAAAACAGAAAACATGCTCGTACGTGATCGATATTTAAAAAATTTAGATAGAAATATAAAATATAAAATTAAATTTAGATAGAAAATAAAATTTATTTAAAAAAAATTTCAATCTTGGATGTAAACTTTTTTACCTAAACTTGATCGTTTTATTATTACTAAAAGAGGATTGATACTCTTAAAGGTTTAGCTTCTTTCAAGAAAGAATGATCCTTTTTTTTAAGAAATGATCTTCTTTCAAGAATGAATGGTCCTTTAGCGTATAAATTAGACGAGTTTGCGCAGGACTGTACAGCGTGTTGTATATGTAGTACCGGACTCTTAACAAAATTTAGCCTATAATTTGGGTCGCACCAGGCCTCTCAAATAAATTTATTAATGTATGTTCTAGACCAGACACGAACACGTACCATGGATACCTCAAGTTCAGGAATTAAGTCGTTTGTTAGTATCTCTAACCCTTTTCCCGTACGATTCCTAATAGTCAAAATTAACGAGATTGTTAGGTTAAAAGGGGGGAAATACAGTGAACTGCCAGAGGAACAACAAGTGATTGCCAGGTGATATGATTCGATAAGCTAAACACCTCCAATTTCCCAAGTAGAAAAGCCAGATATAAATATTATCATAAACAAAATTTATATTTAAACAAATGATTTAAAGATTGCAGCCATGGAACAAGATTTATATTTCACATACACGTGTAAACAGCAAGGGGAAAATCACAAACATTTCTAAAATACATGTTTTTCAAAGGGTAGATAGAGCCAATTAGTCAAACTGTATTCACAGTGTCTGCAAGGGAACGAAGTATGCATCCCAAACCAGCTCTCTCTGTCAGCTTCTCATGGATCTTGAGGCACTGATCACATGTGGGGCGATCTCCAGTCGACAATCCTCTATACAAGTACCTGGAAATAACGTAACAATCATCACCTTGTTAATCATTGGCAATATCAGATACACAAATATAGCGCATGTGCTTGTCATGAAAGCAATTGTTTCCCCAGAGCTACAACATTGTTTCAATAGGGAATATTCAGCAGTGGAACTCAACAATCAAGTAAGGTTCACATTGCATTCTAAACCTATTCTATTTGGTCATTCTAGAAAAAGTTATCAGGTGTAGTTTTGTAGAAGTCATCAGAAGAATATCCTCGTATACATTCCTTTGCTATTATTCATTAGCAAATATACGTTAGTTCTCAATTATCAAACAACTATAAGATAAACTATCTCCAACGCTTCTGTAGGGAAGCATAAAATAGACCTCCAGCCAAGAGGTTATAATTGGTCAGAAGCTCAAAAAGTCATTGACAATTTAAAAAAAAAAAAATCCAGTTTAACATAAATCAGATCGTGACTCAACCTTCAGAGCACCTTAACATTCCAGCCAGACAGCAATCTGTAATTTGCAAAATCCCATATATATATATATATATAAAGTAGGCTGTAACCTTGGGATAAATGAAGAGTTGCAGATATTAGAATTCAAATTGCAAACTTGCTATATACCACCTCTTAAGGATAGCTACATGAACCAATTGATGTAAGCTCAAGGTTCAATTTGAAAAATCCTCTACACACTAAGTAACATGGTTTACGATCAAACTTCTTACCAGTATGGGTAATCAAAGTGTAAGACCCTAGCGGCAATCTTGACTAAGAAAATTCTTGAAATTGAGCTAAGAATATTAAGAAATATAAAGGGGAAGGTGAATGGAAGTCATCTCATCATTCTAACAATAAGAATGATAGTGACATAAAGTTAAGAAGAAGTATTAGAAAAAAAAAACAATCTCAGACACAGATCATCTAAAATTATGTGGACTTGGGATTAAAATTAAGATGCCATAGCTTTCAATCCCTAAATTCGAGTAAAATATAAAACAAATAATGAACATAAAAACCCGAAACAAAATTTGAAATAGCATTTATGCTAAGGATTTGACTAAACAAGAGTAAATTTACGGCGACATTCTTTAAAGTTATTTAATGTACAATTTATAGGAATAACATTGTATTAAATAGAGTAATTGACAATGTTAATCATTGTCTCCAATGCGTTAGCAAAATTATTAAACTAAGATAAAAGACTCACTTCATAAGAATATCATAGTACTCGGGATCTAAAGAAGAGAACATTCCTTCAACATCTTTTATAGCCATTAGTGCTCTATGCACAACTATCCAATTCGCCGACTGCAAATGCCAAAATCCCAAATAATAATAATAATAAAAGGAAACGCCTCATTATTGTTATGATTAAATAAAATATATATTTTTTGTTTTTTGTTTTTGTTTTTGGTCGAAACCTTGCATCGCTCGTCTCGGGTGATATGAGGAGAGCCCTCGAGTGCAGTTTTAAGAGCTTCAACCGGTTTATTCCTAAAAGAGGAACCAATCAATCCTCCTTAATTAGGTTTCTTTTTTCAAAAATTAAAAAAAAAAAAAGAGAGAGAGAAATTTGATTCGATTAAAAATCTTACTGTTTGAGTAAGCTCTCGATCTTTCTAGATTTATGCTCGATTCTTGTTATTATAGCCTTTGCATTATCAGCTTCCATAAATTTCTGTGCTCCTGCCATCATCGCCAAGACGCCAATTCCACTCAATCCTCTGACCCAACCAAGACCTGCGAAACTCAATTTTCCCGGAAAAATATTTTTTTGCCATGATAACGACGCCGTTTAAGCCTTTGACCCAATAGGGCAACCGATTTTATTTTCCCACTAATCACGGGGGCCAATTCGGTCATTTAGTTCAACGGTCATGACAAGTTTTACAGTAATAATACTTTTGAATCCTGCCCCTCCCTGTCTGTCCCACTTTACTCTCTTTGCAACCAAACCAATTATTTTCCTTGGTCTCAAAGTCTTCCTTTCTTCAATCAATCATCGATCGTTTTATATCCTCTTTTCTCCCCATTTTCACTCACCAAAAAGAAGGGAAAAAAAAAACAGCAAACAAGCCAGGCAGAGGAGCTCACAAACATTTTGTCCTTTGTTAATGGCGGATTCATATCCTCCCTTTACGACCATGCCCTTCACAAGGGCTAACAACATATACAGAAACAATAAAAGTAATAACTACTTGCGCTTTCTTGGTAAGTTGCTGTTTTTAACTTTCTTCCTCATTGCGATCCCTTTGTTCCCTTCCCAAGCTCCAGATTTCATCAACCAAACTGTACTCAGCAAGTTTTGGGAACTCCTCCATCTGTTGTTCATTGGCATTGCTGTTTCTTATGGCTTGTTTTGTCGTAGAAATGTAGATAATGGTAATCTTGATGATTCTCATCCGTCATATGTTTCTGGAATGTTCCATGTTTCGTCTATTTTTGGAGAGGGTTTTGATCATTCAATGTACTATAGTGGACAGGGCAAAGCTGGATTTTTTAATGTTAAAAATGATAGCTTTGACAATCTTTATGAGGAAAATGTTGTTCAAGCTTGGAGTTCTAAGTATGTTCAAGAGGAACCCATGGTTGTGTTGGCTCAACCACATTGTGGGCTTCAAAATTATGGTGAATTGGGTTCATTTATAGATCATCAACCTTTGGGGTTGCCTGTTAGGAGTTTAAAATCCAGGGTTGGAAGTCCAGTTGGTTCTGAATTTGGCAATGGATCAAGTGGGTCTTCTTGTACAAGTGTGATGGATTTGTCCGATAGTTCTGATAAGAGTAGAGGTGGCAGGTTTGTCGATTTAGGCACTGAAAAATTGGAGGGGAAGTTTAATAATGAGAGTGATGTTTTAGGTTCCCCGATTCCTTGGCGGCCTTCGAGATCTGGAAGGATGAGACAGAGAGTTCGTGGTGGTGCCACTCGCCCTTCTCATTTTAGGCCTCTTTCAGTTGATGAAACTCGATTTGAATCACTCAAATCACGGTCTTTACAATCCACGGTGTCATTCTCTTCCCACCTTAGTTCGCAATCATCTCATTCACATAGTAGCCTGTCTCCCTCACATTCCAATTCTTCAGAATCACCAAAGTCCAAAATGAGTGAGTCATCGAAGGAAAGGAGTCCCCGCCAGTCTTTTCCTCCTACTTCACCATCAATACCAAGACTAGTGAGTAGTAAAGCTTCAGTGAATGCATCACATTCCCGGCAGTACAGTGATGGCTCCTTGTTGGGGACTCACGCAAGGAAATGCTTTGAGGATGAATTGAAGGAATTCTGTGACAGCAAAAAGGATGATTCATCAAGTAGTAAAGAGTGGATATCAGGTTCCTTTAAATTTGATGCAACTTCACCATCAATACCAAAACCAGCGAGTAGCAAAGCTTCAGTGGATGGATCACATTCTCGGCAGTATAGTGATGGCTCCTTGTTGGGGACTCACGAAAGAAAATGCTTTGAGGATGAATTGAAGGAATTCTGTGACAGCAAAAAGGATGATTTATCAAGTAATAAAGAGTGGATTTCAGGTTCCTTTAAATTTGATGCAACTTCACCATCGATACCAAAATCAGTGAGTAGCAAAGCTTCAGTGAATGGATCACATTCTCGGCAGTATAGTGATGGCTCCTTGTTGGGGACTCACGAAAGAAAATGCTTTGAGGATGAATTGAAGGAATTCTGTGACAGCAAAAAGGATGATTCATCAAGTAGTAAAGAGTGGATTTTGGGTTCCTCTAAATTTGATGCAACTTCACCATCGATACCAAAATCAGTAAGTAGCAAAGCTTCAGTGAATGGA
Organism: Adansonia gregorii; assembly: GCA_038382025.1. NCBI lineage: Eukaryota > Viridiplantae > Streptophyta > Magnoliopsida > Malvales > Malvaceae > Adansonia > Adansonia gregorii. The sequence goes on along the minus strand of JBBYHO010000003.1, from coordinate 5,967,845 downwards.
TCGCATTCTCGGCAGTATAGTGATGGCTCCTTGTTGGGGACTCGCGAAAGAAAATGCTTTGAGTATGAATTGAAGGAATTCTGTGACAGCAAAAAGGATGATTCATCAAGTAGTAAAGAGTGGATTTCATGTTCCTTTAAATTTGATGCAACTTCACCATCGATACCAACATCAGTGATTAGCAAAGCTTCAGTGAATGGATCACATTCTCGGCAGTATAGTGATGGCTCCTTGTTGGGGACTCACGCAAGAAA
>JBBYHO010000003.1:5949232-5965245 GCA_038382025.1 Adansonia gregorii | reverse complement strand
TTATAGGAATATTAAATGTAAGTTACAGAGCGTTTATTTACTTACTTTCATTTTCGGGAGTTTGTTGAAGAAAGGGAAAGCGAGAAAAAAAAAAAAAAAGGAGTAACTGATTCAGCAAGAAAAGGGCCAAAAATTAATGCTTTGTCTTTTAAAATCCTTTGATTTCGGATTCTTTTTATCCTTCCCATCTCTCGTTTCTTTTCCGTACTTCCCCTCAAAAAATTTCACTCTCTTTTCGTTCTTTTTATCTTCATTTTTTTGATTAATATAATGCATGTTTCGAGGTCAAACATGTTTTCATCTCTTCATAGTCAGATTTGGCGTCAAGGTCTTAAAATTTGTTGTTTGATTACAGTTTTCATATGTTTTAGTTGATTGGGTTTCTTGTTTTTCGTTGATTTCCATGCTATTCTTGTTATAGATTCCGACTCTGGGTAATGAAGATCGAAGGGTACTTTTTTCTTGTTAATTTAGCTTTTGTTATGTTATTTTAAGGGTTTAAGGGTAATTATTGTTTTGTTTCCCTTTTATGTCTGTATTTTGGTGAATTAATTGAGAGAAAAGAGAGATGTATATTGAGGAATTGAAGGAAGGGGAGCAGCAGTATCAAGATCGGAGTCAATTGTGTGGAGATAGCCTGGTTGTTTGGGATGCAAAAAGGGTTTTGGTGGGAGCAGGAGCACGTGCTCTTTTTTATCCAACGTTGTTATACAATGTTGTCAGGAACAAGATTCAGTCTGAGTTTAGGTGGTGGGATAGAGTTGATGAGGTATAATCTTTTTTATGCAATCTCTTTTGCTTTTATGTTCTCCCTCTGACGTTAGAATTTGACAAATATAATGAATTATGCCCCAAATCTATGAATTGTATTGGTGAATTTTTGGTTTTAATTTGTGTAGTTATTGGGCAAGGAGAGGGGGTTAGGGCTGTTTTTGTTGTAATTCTGCCATTGATATCTTTTCCCCATTTGGATCCAATCATCGTTTTGATATTTTGATGCCTATTAACAAGTTATGTTTCAATGCCTATATAATCTTATTTTCTAAACTTGAACGTCAGCTTAGTTTTCCTGGAATTCTAGGTTTTTTGGTTTGCCATCTCTCACAGTTAGACTTAAATTTCACTTGACTGTTAATTGTGCTGATTATGGATGTCGTTGCTTGTATTCTTTGTGATTTCCTTTTCTTTTGCCCACTTTGCCTTGGATTCAATTATTTGTTGCTCTTGCTTGATTTTCATATTGCTTTATGGTTATCTGTTAGATCCATTTCTCTCACTTTGCCTTGGATTCAGTTTATTTTGTTAGGTGCCGTGCCTTTCCCTGCTGATGTTCCCCGCTTGAAGGATCTTGGTGTCTCTGGAGTCGTTACTTTAAATGAACCTTACGAGACTTTGGTCCCGACATCACTATATCACGTGAGTGTGCTCCTATGCTGCATGTTACTTGCAATGTACCTCAAAGCTCAGATATTCATTATTTTTTTGTTCTTTTTCTTTGGTAGGCTCACAACATTAATCATTTGGTTATTCCTACAAGGGACTATCTTTTTGCTCCATCATTTGCTGATATTTGCCAAGCTGTAGGTTTCATACATGGTATGCGTCTTCTGGGTTTTGTCTTTGTTGTTAGTGGAGTTTAATTTTTCTGATACTTGGTGACACATTTACTTGTTTTTGGTTCTTTATGAAGAGAACGCAGCTGTTGGAAAGACCACATATGTTCACTGCAAGGCTGGTCGAGGGCGCAGCACAACCATTGTTCTATGCTACCTGGTATGCACTGATTAAAAAGCTAAAATAAACTGTCTAAGTTGCTTTATGAATTAGTCTTATCTTTCTTTACAATACATATATATCAGGTGGAACATAGGCATATGACACCTGATGCAGCTTATGAATATGTCAGGTCTATCAGACCTAGGGTACTTCTAGCTCCTGCACAGCAGCAGGTATGAATGTTTATTCAAATCTTGTTTAGTGCATATTGAATTGGCAGATATTTTTGGCGCTTCTTCCGGTATAAATGGTTATGTCCGTCGTCGGTTCATATTATGTATTTCCGTTAAATGTAGGCTGTTCAAGACTACTATCTTTACAAGGTGAAAAATAATGGAATCCCTCGAAACTTTTGCTGCATGATAGTAAAGAAAACCCTAGTTGTCCCGGCAAAAGAAGATACAGCAGCCTTTGATGATGCCTCTGTAGTCGTTGTAACAGAGTCGGACCTTGATGGATATGATGCTAGCTTTGACACAGCTGCATCAACTAAAGAGATGCTGGGTGAGGGAAGCCTGGCTGGCAGGTTTCAGTTTGCTAGTCACTCCGCTATTACCAGACTTTCATGCCTATGGCTTCGTTGCCGTGCGGATCAAAAGACATCTAGAAAGCTATTGAGCAGTCTTGGTATTGACATTCGGGTTTATTGATTTGTCGGTATCAATTCAAGATGTTAATTCTGAGTTTTTTTTTTTTTATCAACTTCTCAATTTTTTGTTTTTTCCCGAAGTGCATTGTGTGTCCTTTTTTTTTTTTTTTGTGTTATTTCATTTTTGGTTGGGTTATACAGAGAATGGACTATCCTATCGATTCATTCCTGTTGTTTAATCCGAGTTCAGAGGTCATGGAACAGATAGAGGGCAAGGTTAGTTTTCCTATCTTTCCTGAAGCTTAGAGATTTGAGGAAGCAAGCATGTTGGCATTGGTAGTAGGCATGGTACTTTCATGATTGTATTGCAACTTTAGTTGTTTTAGATGGGGAAAGTCTTCCGAGTTTGTACATGGTCTTTGCAAAGATGCTTTAATATTTGATCAAGTCTGCTCTACTCCACTCCCTCCACATTCATGCCTGTATTCATAGATTACCAATATGAATTGCTCATGGGTAAATCATGTTAAACAGTCAGTCTTACTTAAAAAGTAAAGTGGCCTGCCAGTCGCGGGTGTAATATGACAGTGCAACCTGAGATCCATTTAAGGGGTGGATCAAGCCCGTAAAAGTATTTGCATGTCCAGGCTAATGTCTCTTCCGGTCTAACGATTCCAAAAAATGCGTCAAAACATGCGTTTAGTGTTTCAAAAACATTAAAAATAATTTTATTTAAATAAAAATATTTTTCTTTATTAAGTAGTAATTTAAGGCTTAGATGTTATCCCTCTAGTGGAACTTTTAGATTTTATTTTACTTTCAAAATTATAATGGCATGAAATCAAATTATTATAAATTAAAATGCTTTATAAATTTTTATTAATAAATATATAATTTTATAAATTATTTTTAAAATATACAAAACAATTGTAATTAAATGATATTTTAAATCATTTAAAAATAAATAAACCCGTTGAAAATTTATAACATTAAACATTTGAATATTCAATGATTTAAAATTTCTCAATAATTTATCAAAAAAACTCTTTAATAAAAAAAAAAGTTTCTAATATATTTCATAAACATTCAAGTCGCATAGGATTAAGATCAGTATAACAAGGAGGTATCCCTAGGGTACCCACGTCACGCGACAGAAGGAGCGGATGAAGCCTGCAAGAGAGACTGTTATTATAAACTACGATGCCGATCAGGGTCGTCTCGGCGTTTAGCCTGCATTCCGTTACACCGCCCTTGCTCAGCCAGATCCATGCTACCAGGATTGGGATGGAGAAAAGAAATTTAGGTTTGATGATTCCGAGCGGGTTGTTAACTCACGTGGAACGACATCATTTGCAGATTCTTCTTTGTTGTGTGGATGAGAGGAAAAGTTGCCGTGGAAGTCGAGAAATGGAAGCCGGTTTAAATGTAGGCGGGATTTTCAATTCGAATGGAAACGCCGGCGATATGGATTTTGCAGTTGCTATAACTATTAACACATGCGACGACTAAAGCGCGTGACAAATACGTGGACTCTTTTGGTTTTCAAATTTCAGACTGATTTTTATGTTTTCAAATCACATTTATCTACATTATATTTTACACAAAATTAAAGTGTTTTAAATCTTTTTAATTTTTAAAACATTTATCTTCTATAAAAAATTATTTTGTAGTTATTAAATTTTAATTTTTTAAAAATATAATAATATATTTCTGACAATAAATTTTATGCTATTATAAAATATTTAAGTAAATCTATGTTATCGATGAAGTGATATCAAATGATAAAAATATTATAATAAATATAAAATAAAAAAATATTTGTCTTTTTAATTTATAATTCATTTAATAAATTATAAAAATTATCCATTTCATGTAATGTAATGTAAGTGTCAGTACATGTACCTTAACTCATTCAACAAAATTATAATTTTATTTTTCTTTTTAAATGGAAAACACATGAGTCCGTTGCACATATTCAAAACTTAAGCAAATCCAAACGTCATAATTCTAAGAACTTAATTATGATTTTTTTTCTTATTTATTTACTCTTAAATTTTTTAATTCTTTTAAAAAATAAAAAAATCGATATAAATAATTAATAAATAGATCGTTTTTTTATTCAATTTGATTTAAAAATCTTCTTCCATTATTATTTTAAAAGATAATGAAATTCACAAAGTTAGGTATAGTACCATTTGCTTACCTTTTTCTACATTGAGGACAGACGAAATTTTTTCGAATTTCTCTTCATACCATCGGTTAAGAGTTATTTGGCTTAGTTGCTCTTTAAAATACATAATATCTTATTTTTAACCTGATTCAAAAGGTTAAGTAATTGTCTTTATTAAAGATTTTGTTAACAAAATGTTTAAAGTTTTATGTTAAAATTATTTTATATAATTATATCTTCATTTAATGCATTAAAAACTACAAATAAAATTGTTGATTATTTTATTTAATATAATATTATTATATAAATAATATGTCACATTATTAAAAATTCTTTCTTCAAAAACTCAACTTTTTATTCATCAAATTGTAACTTACTATTTAAGTCCAAAGTAATTAATGCTAAATGGGTGAGTGTATTATTTTTGTTCTAATATTGACAGATTTTGATGTATTGTGTTGAATATTTAGCACTTTTTAAAATATTTTTCTCGTATATACATATATATATATATGTATATAAAATATAGGAAGCCTATTTTTAAGTTTTCTCATATAATATATACCATATAAATGTATAAATATATCTCCATTATGTTATATCTGTTAAATATTAAGTATTTTTATTTATTTTTATTAAAGTTGAGCCTTTCATCTATTACTATTTAATTTAGATTGAATGTTTAACATAATATTAAAATTAGCGTTTTGTTTTGTTTTATTTATTGTTATTCCCACCAAATGCAATATGAAATTATCTACATCTAAGCAATATTATTATGAATTAATTTTATGTTATATGCTTAACGTAATATATTTTAATTGTATATATATTTATATATAAATACAAATTTTAAAACATATAAAATATAATTATTAAAATCTGTATATCAATATGTACTATATATGTCAACATTAATAGAATATCTAATACCTAAAATTTTTAAATATATAAAATATAAAATAAATATATCAAAATTTTATTTTAATATATACGATAAATCTCAATATTAATGGATATAAATTAATACAAATTTGATAAGCCAATAAATGGCATAAATGGTTTTCGAATTTTCTTGGAATCTATGTCATGTAAAACTAGATACCAATGCCACACGAATACACTACCGGCTAAGGGGAACGTAAACCAACCTTTTTTTCCGACGGGAAAACTCTTATCGATGTCTATACAATTCAAGGAGGCAAATTACAGTATGAAGTACTGATAGGATTATATATCCACCTCTGCCATGATTGATTCCTTGCGCCTTAATAATAGTGCTGAAAAAATTCTCACTATTATTTTCCAAAAAAATGAAAAATTAGCCAAAAGAGGTGTAAACGTATGCCTTGAGGGTTTGGTTTCGTTCTCTGCTTTTTTTCTCTCAAATGCTTGCCTAAATTCTCTCCGATGCTTCTTTAACTCTCTCTATCCTTTTCTTTCTCTTTCTCTTTCTCGGTCTTTCCTTTTTCCATTGCATTTCCATTGAAAGCTCTTCCAATGCAATCAGATAAAAAAATAGAAGGAAAGAAAAGCTCTTAGTGATTTAATCTGAAAGCTACGAGATTTAAGGGTTTACCCACATACCCAGAAAAGCCTGAGCTCTCTCAGGTTTGAGAAGAACATTCGATTTTCATCCTTGCAATGCATTTATCGTTCGAGATTTTATTGGGTTGTTGATATCGGACAATTTGATTATTGTAAATTATCCAAATTAAAGATTTATTGGTTATGACGTACATACAACCCATTGCTGGTTTGAGGATTAGTTTTTTTTTTTTTTTAGGCTAAGGACTATTGTTTTTTCGGTATCTCCTCGTGTATGTTAATTGGTTTTATGAATTGGGTATTTTAGTTTGAAGGGTTTATGTATTGAGTTCCTTGTTTGTGCTCTTACTGGTTATATGTTTAGTTGCTTTGAGGTTCAAAGGATTTCGGTATCTGGAGTGCTTTTTAGATTGATCAAGACATGAGTCGTAGGGTACGGCGAAAGGTGGCAAAGAAAGGAAAGGATGACAGTGTCTCGTTAAGTTACCCTGAAATTGAAGTTGAGGATTTTGGTCCTGATAGAAATGGATTTGTGGACTGGACAAGCTTGCCTGACGATACAGTGATTCAGTTGTTTTCATGTCTGAATTACCGTGACAGAGCAAGCTTGTCATCAACGTGTAGAACATTGAGGGTTTTGGGTGCTTCTCAGTGTTTATGGAGTTCATTGGATCTCCGTGCTCATAAATTTGATACTGCAATGGCTACATCACTTGCTTCAAGGTGTGTGAATCTTCAAAAGCTTAGGTTCCGTGGGGCAGAGTCTGCTGATGCAATAATTCATCTTCAAGCTAAGAGTTTGAGTGAAATAAGCGGTGATTACTGCAGGAAAATAACTGATGCTACTCTATCTGTGATTGTTGCTCGACATGAGGCTCTGGAAAGTCTTATGCTTGGGCCGGACTTTTGTGAGAGGATCACTGGCGATGCTATAAAAGCAATAGCTCTTTGCTGTCCAAAATTGAAGAAACTTCGCTTGTCTGGAATAAGGGATGTTTATGCGGATGCGATAAATGCTTTGGCTAAGCACTGCCCGAATCTGGTTGATATTGGGTTCCTTGATTGTCTAAATGTTGACGAGGCAGCATTGGGAAATATTTTATCTGTTCGCTTCCTCTCAGTTGCTGGGACGTCAAATATGAAATGGGATGTGGTTTCGCATCTCTGGCCCAAGCTGCCTAAATTGATTGGATTGGATGTTTCACGAACTGATATTGGTTCAGGTGCTGTTTCTAGATTGTTGTCCTCATCCCAGAGCTTGAAGGTTTTGTGTGCTTTAAATTGTCTGGTTCTTGAACAGGACACCAGCGTTAGCAACATTAAAACCAAAGGCAAATTGTTGCTTGCTCTTTTTTCAGATATTTTTAGAGAACTATCTTCTTTATTTGCCGAAAATAAAAAGAAAGGGAGAAATGCTTTTTTGGATTGGAGGTGCTCAAAGAACAAAGATAAAAACTTGAATGAGACCATGACTTGGCTTGAATGGATCCTATCTCATGCGCTTTTGCGTATTGCTGAGAGCAATCCACAAGGTCTTGATGAGTTCTGGCTCAAGCAAGGGGCAGCACTGTTGCTCAGCCTGATGCAGAGCTCACAAGAGGATGTTCAAGAAAGGGCAGCCACTGGACTTGCAACTTTTGTTGTTATTGATGATGAAAATGCTAGCATAGATTGTGGAAGGGCTGAAGCAGTTATGCGAGAAGGTGGCATCCGACTTCTTCTGAACATAGCAAAATCCTGGCGGGAAGGGCTTCAGTCTGAGGCTGCAAAGGTTATATATTTTCTTTCTATTTTTTTTTTAAATATACTTTTATCGTCACAGGTGCAATTATCATCTATACATTTCTTTTAGCTAATTTTGTTGACTCTTGTGATGGTAGGATGGCTTGATTCTTACCTTTTCCATATAATATATTATTCACAACATTTTTATGTGCGTTATCATTTTTCCATCTATTTTCTTGAGGACTTAGGCTGCTAGTTGACATCAGACATTTGAGTTGATTTTGGAAATTTTAATGGTGTAGGCTATAGCAAACTTGTCTGTGAATGTGAATGTTGCAAAAGCTGTTGCTGAAGAAGGAGGAATTAGTATCCTTGCTGGTTTGGCAAAGTCCGTGAACAGGCTGGTTGCTGAGGAGGCAGCTGGAGGGCTATGGAACCTCTCTGTCGGAGAAGACCACAAGGTTTGTACTATTCATTGCGTTTCTGAAGACCTGGGAATATTAGCTTTCTATCTCTAGTTCTAACCACTTATTCTTAAATGAATTAGGCTGCAATTGCTGAGGCTGATGGAGTCAAAGCCTTGGTTGACCTTATATTCAAATGGTCCTTTGACGGTGACGGAGTTCTTGTATGTTTCTCTTTATGCAATGTTTTGGCTTGTGTACCATGTTTAAATATCATGTAGCATCTGAGGCTCTCATGGTTGGAGTTGCTGGTAGGCTATAGTTCATTGTTTGTGTCATGATTTCCGTTGCTTGTTTTTAGGAACGTGCAGCTGGTGCCTTGGCAAACTTGGCAGCTGATGATAAATGTAGTATGGAAGTTGCTATTGCAGGTGGTGTGCATGCGTTGGTGATGCTTGCCTGTAACTGCAAGTTTGAAGGAGTGCAAGAACAGGTGCCATTAATTTAACAATTAAGAGGGAACCTTGGACTGTGCATGATATACTCACTTCCATTGAGTTGTTTTGATATGAAATGATTAGAATTATCTGATTTTTGCTATGTTATAGACCCATTCACTACAATTCCTGGATATTTTATGACATTGTTCTGGATGGTTGAAAATTTTCTTAGTACTCTTATCATCACCACACTGCACTTGTTTTGATGCTAAGCATCCTGTCACGTGCAAATGCTTCCTGATGCTATGCATTCAGCTCTCTGATAGGCATGGAATTAAAAAAGCTAGTAAATTCAATATTCGACATTATGGCTTCAACTGTCAACTTGCTTTGCTTACATTTGTTTTGGAATCTTTTTGTTTTTTTTTTTTTCACCATTCAAGGGTCAGTTGTGAAACCAAATACTACATGTTTATTGCGAGTTGATTAATATCATGTGCATATATGCTAGGCTGCTCGTGCCTTAGCAAATTTGGCTGCTCATGGTGACAGCAACAGTAACAATGCTGCTGTAGGACAAGAGGCTGGTGCTCTTGAAGCGCTAGTTCAACTTACACGTTCTCCTCATGAAGGTGTCAGGTAATTTATGGTCATGTATTTCAGCTGGCTCTTTGATTTCTTAAAAGCATTCATATGTGTGTGTTACTGTCAGTGCATTTTCTCATTATAAATTTTGCTGTGTTTGGGAGCATCAATTGAAGCTTTAGAATTGATTTGCACGGAGCTGCAGGCATTCTGTACTAGTTTTTATATATTGTTGCATCTACTTCCATCAAATTCCTATTCCAAGATTATGATTCCCTGCTGCTGAGCACCTTCTTTCTATCTTTGTACCACCTATTATATGTTTTTGCCTGTAAATAGGTTCAATACTCATCCGCTGGTCCCACAATATTTGTTTCAGCTGTCTGCATTTTCTTGTTGATCTCATAGTAACAAATCCAGATTTAGACCTTAACTTGTTTTCTCCATGCACAAAATTATGTCGTTTCTGTAATAGGTTTGTTCTAAGTTATATGATGATATCTATTGATTGAAACAGGCAAGAAGCTACTGGTGCATTGTGGAACTTGTCATTTGATGACAGAAATCGAGAAGCAATTGCAGCAGCTGGTGGTATTGAGGCATTGGTATGATATTTAGCATTTTAGCCCATAATTTGATCTCCGCCCAAGCAGGGGTAGTCTTACCATAATGTGCAGCAAAAAGTAGATAACTTTTTGAGGTCTACTAAAAGCCCTCCCAGATATTCGGTACTTTTTAATGGTGTGCAGCTTACACAATTTTGCTTGAACAGATTGTTCTGTGTAGACTTTTAAACCGTTTAGTGCAGTAAATGCCTTAATCTAACTTAATATGTTGAGATGTGGAGCATATGTGTCTTGGTCATCTGAGGCTTTCTCTTTCATGTATGCCATGGATTCCAGCAGATATCTTTGATGTTCAATTCCTTTCCTCTTGTTCTGTTGTGGCATGGTGTGAATTCTGAATCCTGAAATATGAGCCACTATTGGAAGTCTTACAGAAATTGAGTAATGTTAAAGATTAGTTAATTTTTGCTTTTGCCTTCATGATAATTCTTTGGTAGTGCTCATGTGAATAAAATTTCTGCCTTAATATATGTTTCAGTTGGTAAAGAGTTAACTACATCGTAAAGGCATTGTCTTTTTGTTTTATGTAGATTACTCTTGCCAAATCCTGTTCAAGTGCTTCCCCAGGTCTTCAAGAGAGAGCAGCTGGTGCTCTTTGGGGATTGTCAGTGTCGGAAGCCAACAGGTACTGCAATTTTTTTCTTCCATATGTGGACATTCAAAGCTATGCATGGGTTGGTGATAGAAATCCTGCAGTCTGAATGTGCATTAAATGTTTTTTTTTTTTTAACTTTTGGCCCTCTTGGATTTTTTTTTATGCATTTGGAACGCAAGGCTTAAAACAATAGGGGCAGAAGCCCTGCTGTTTGTGCTGCCTTTTGTCTTCTTCATTCTTTTCCCAGCTACAGTTTTGTCATAATCCTTTGCTATCATCATGTTATGGCCTAAACCTTCAGCAATTTGCATTTTGCTGTTTTGGAGTCTTGAATATGCATGTTTGTGCAAAGCAGCATTATTTGATTGCTGCTTCTTGTCATAATGGTTGCTACTACCAAAGCTTCATGATGAAATCTTAGTTTGTTACTGGGTTATATAATTTCTTAGTTGCAACTGCATTTTTTTTTTTTCTTGTTCATGCATTATTTGAAGCAAATATTCCATTTTGTAATGCCATGGAACTCTAAGAGGCAGAGTATTGATGCTATTTATTTTTGGTCGTTGTTAGCATTGCTATTGGACGAGAAGGGGGCATCGTGCCTCTGATTGCACTTGCACGCTCTGATGCTGAAGTAAGCATTTCATCAGCCATCCCTTGCAGCTACTGTAGAATCTGTTTTCATAGGTCGCATCTCATTTGATCTTAAGTTATACTTTTGCTTTCAGGATGTTCACGAAACTGCTGCAGGGGCTCTCTGGAACCTTGCTTTTAACCCTAGTAACGCTCTTCGTATGGTCGAAGAGGGCGGGGTACCCACACTTGTTCATCTTTGTTCTTCATCAGCATCAAAAATGGCACGCTTCATGGCTGCATTGGCACTGGCATATCTGTTTGATGGAAGGTAATTTTTTTTCTTTCTATCCTTAGTTGCTTAAACTTTAGCCTTACATATCTTTGTCTATTTTCTCTGTCTAGATCTTTTATCATGGTCTTGATCTCCATAATATTTAATTGGTGTATGATGTTGTATTTTGCCTTAGCATGATGAAATCTCAGGTTGAAGATAAGATAACCAATGACTGAAAATTGGAACATATATCTCTACAGTTTATTCTTATAAAGGCAGCTTCTAAACCGAGTAAATTGGTGAAGTTATTTATGGATAAAGTTTATATATTTTTCTATTCTGAATTCTTCCAGATAAGTTAAAGTATATCAAATTGTTTTTTCTGCAATTGCTTTACTGAAGATGTTGTCTGGTCTGGATGCCGGCCATTATTTATTCCTAACTAATGAGTTGAGGTCAATTCACAACTATTAAAAGCAACTCTAATGTATTATTTAGTGTAATAGAAATTTACAAATTTGTTTTTTCCCCCCCTCAAATCTCTAGATATCAAATGTTTGAATCAGATTCTGGTTTTCCCTTTCATGTCCTTGGATGAATTAGAGAAAAGGGAACTCATGAGAAAGTAAGCCAACCGATCACCTTAACTTGAAAAGTAATTCTTGCAAGGACCTTCCATGAGCTCTATTTGAAGTTTTCGGATAACACGTGCCATAGTTCCTTTAAGATGGTGTTAAATGATTGCTTTTTTTGAAACTTACACTCTTAAGAATTTCTACATGGTAGAAAGAAAAATTAAGGGCTGGAGTGAGTGAAGGTTGATATCACCAAGCAATTAGTGTTTTATTATCCATGCACAAGATATCATATAATGTCAAAGGGCTCTTAATATATTGTATGTGTCCTGTGGGAAAATAACCAGAACTATCTTTGATGATAATTTGCTTTCTATATATCACATTATATCCAATTGTTACTACTGTGACTTATGAAGGCTAGAGTTTGTTCTAATTTAATTGTAAATATGAACGCTTTGAGTGGAGAGCTTTGTAACCATTGGGGTATTAACCAACAACGTTAAACTTTAAAGTGCTATACATATATAGTGCCTTTTGTGTGTGTGTGTGTGTATTTGAATAAAATTTCAATTATCCAAAAAATAATTTGCCTTATGATATTTTTAGCAGGATTGATGAGTTTGCACCAATGGGAACATCATCAGAAAGCACTTCAAAGATTGTGAGCTTGGATGGGGCCAGAAGAATGGCTTTGAAACGTATTGAAGCTTTTATTCTTACATTCTCTGATCCACAAGCATTTGCAGCAGCAGCTGCTTCATCAACCCCGGCAGCATTGTCACAAGTAACTGAAAGAGCTCGTATTCAAGAAGCAGGGCATCTGAGATGCAGGTTACTTGCTCATCCCTTTCCCCCTGGTTGTATTCCAGATGCATGTCTGCTTTAAGATAATTATGTTCTCTATTTCATAGCATGAGTTGCACAGAGAAAATGGTTTGCTGTTAACGAAGAAGGTGCCAACTATAGATGTCAATCAAGAAACACAATCGTAAATTTAAGGAATTGCAATATGCTTTTGACTTAGTTCTTAAAGGATAACCTCCAGTATGGTATCTATGTCTCCCTTTGTTAAAATATCCTTTCTGATAAGCTTACTTGCCAAATTTTCTTCACTGAAAATTCTGGTCAAGCGATCTTTGCACTTTTAGAATTCATCAATCATGTTGAGTAGCAGTCTGTAATCTTTTATGCTAGTCCGCTCTCTTTCATGTTGTATCTGCGGGCGTGCGGGTTGTGACTCTTAAGTTAATCTGTCTGAATTAACATGACTTCTTATCCCTCAGTGGAGCTGAAATTGGAAGATTTGTCTCCATGCTTCGAAACTCGTCCTCAATACTTAAGGCATGCGCTGCATTTGCTCTACTCCAGGTAATTTGTTCCTATGGATTCCCTCTGGTATCCAGTAATTATGAAGATCCTGTTTCATTTTAAGCATAATAAGTATTTGCTCAACTTATAGCAAGCGGTTTTTGCATGTTCCTTTTTTATTTTAATCGATAATTGCAGTTCACTGTTCCGGGTGGGCGACATGCAGTGCACCATGCTAGCCTCATGCAGGGTGCTGGAGCCGCAAGGGTTCTGCGTGCTGCAGCTGCAGCAGCAACCGCCCCTATTGAGGCTAAAATCTTTGCAAGAATTGTACTTAGAAACCTGGAGCACCATCAACTAGAACCTTCCATCTAATTCAAGAACCAGCGTAATATTGGGTAAGTGTTTCATATGCCTGTTGCACATTTTACGGTCTATGTAACCATTCGAATATAGGAAGAATCAGAACAAGTTTGCATAGTGATTTTGATTTTCTCCCCTTCTATTGTCTCCGAATTTATTGTTTAAAATCTGCTTTTAGGTTTGGGTGAAATTTCCTTCCCCCTTTTTCTTGTAAGGAATCTTTGCATGGGGATGGATGTAGACCCGTACCCCGTAATTTTCGTGTCCGTATTCTATTCATGCAACAATATCTTCTGTGGACTAAATCTGTATCGTCTCTGTTGTCCTTTGTCTTTACCACTGTATTATGGAGAATTAAAGACAGCATCTTTTCACTCTTTTCCTTTGGAAAGTACTAATACTGGTACTACTGTAGTAGTTTCTGGAATTATATTTGTTGATTGGGTTACAGAATTTTTTGGTGAAGATTAGCCGGTATGTTTGTTTTTGCTAATTTGCTAATTTGCCAGTTTCAAATGGAATCCAACAGGGGCATATGTTTTGGGCTCCACATATCTTAGCGGATATTGCTGATTGTTTCCATCTTAGTGGATACTGCATGCATGGCAAGGAAAAAGGGAAATTTAGGGAACAATGTTAAGCAGAGTTTTGATCATATTATAGAATTTTTATGTCGGAGATATTAGTTTTGCATATCCGAGGAGTAACAGAGAAGAGAAGATTAAACTTGTTGGGCCTAGTTTCATACAAGCCGACTTCAATTAGTGTTGGGCTTCATACAAATCAGACCACCTAAACATTACCAAATGGCCCATTCGTTTCCACTAGGACTTTTTGTTCTTTTCCGCTACTACATTTATAAAATTGCATTCACTACGTCACGTAAAAAAAAGAAAGATTTTTACAGGGATATAAAATTTCAATATCGTTATTTATAAGAAAATAAGAATGCAAAAAAAAAAAAAAAAGAAAAAGAAAAAGAGAAAAGAGAAGTAATAAGTTATCATCATCATCTTAATTTTCCTACTTTGAAATGGCATTTGAATTTTCTTCCAAATTATGAAAATTATGGGTATATACGATTGTCTAATTTTTAGAAATAGTTTTGACAATTTATGTATGTGTATTATTTCATTTTTTTAGTTACTTAACTATAAATATAACATAAATTATAAAATGTGTTAAAATTTTAAATACGAATAAGATATATTTATTAAATATATAATTTTTAAATATGTCGCATCTTGTTTATTATAATGTTTTTGTATTTATTAAAAGTGCCGTGCTTTTTATATTGTATTCATAATTGTGAAGTCTCATTAAAACCAATAAACATTATGAGTTTGTAAAATCCGATTATCCTGTGTTGCTATGAATTGAGGCAGTACATGAACGCATGAAATTTTTATCAAACGTCATTTTTTATTAATACACTAATAAGCTCAGGTACACATTGCATGATCTAATCTCTGAACGCATAATACGAGTCATTATTTGAAAAACGGCAATATTAATTAGGATAACCCAAGAGATGGGAACAAACAGACACCCAGTAGCTTCCTCACAGCTTAATTTATTTCTCTTTATAGAATTCTTGATGGCCAGCCTACATTTTAGTGGATGCTGCAGTGCAGGGCAAGAAGAGGGAAAATGTTAAACACAGTTTTGATCATAGCGTGATAATAATACATATGTTGGATTTAATTCTATTTGAAGAAATTAAAAAAATAAAACAAAGGGACTTACTCTTTGCAATGGTGTTCTTGGAGATTGGGAAATTAATTTGAACATTGCACTTGGGAGGGAGAGATGAGGCTGCATCTTCCTTAATGGTGGGGAAATGAGCAGCAGCTAACTTAACACAGTTGCAGGCTTGTTGCCTGTCTGCCGTGGTTTGAGCAATTTTCTGGAGTTTCCTCACACCACCACAACACTGAGCCGTGGGATTACCGGCCCCTGAGGTAAGGTAAGGAATGCAAGAACCTAAACATTCGTTAACTTGATCACAAGTTACGTCGGCCTGTCCTGGCTTCATCATGAGTTGCACCATAGCAAGCACAACGAAAACTGAGATGCCAGCACCCTTTATTGTTGCTGTTCTTTTTTTTTTTGTAGTTAATTATATATATATATATATATAAATGAGAGATAATACTGTTTATGCTTGTTTAATGGGAAATTCCATTTGGGTGTTATGTACAGCATTTTGGTGGATAACGAAAACAAGAACATGTGGGTCAGTGCATAACAAATGTTATTTAAAGAATTGTGGCTTCTTCTTTACATTGAATTCTGCACAACCATGGCAGAAACAGATTGTTTTGGTTGATTCTTCTGCCCAAAAACTGTCGCTTATTTTCTTGGAACAGTTAAGAAGATAAGCTTGTGGGTCAGATTTCCTAATCAGTTTAAAGTTTCTGATCTTTAAGCTCTTTATGAACCCTGATGCAACTGGA
>JBBYHO010000003.1:5891643-5902735 GCA_038382025.1 Adansonia gregorii | reverse complement strand
ACATAAAGAAATATATACGATGTGCTTTATCCACGGTGCATGTTTGTCCATCCTGATATAACTGGGAAACAAAAATGGTTTCCCAAGACGAAAAGTGAATTCAATTTCTTGAACATTATGTCTAGCCAGGTCTTGAAACCACGCCTCGGTGGCCCGTATAGTGTAATGGTTAAAACAGGATAAAGAAAATGCTCCGACGTGCAAACTACAATGTCTGCGCACCACGCTCCATGACCTACGTTACAAGAATTCGGGAAGTACCGTTTGGGCCTCATAAAGCCGAAACGTTATGTAAGCAAATCCACATTTCCAATATTGGGTCGACTTAAAGCAAAAGGGTCGATCGCTGCCGGTTACAAAGACCCCCCAGAAGCCCATTCTCATCAATAAGTTACAACTGAATTTGGAAACTGAAAGTTTAAGAAAACCGTAAAATTCTTCCTTCGCATCGTTACCGTTCGGAGATCCAAAGGAATAATAATATGACAAAGGGCAGCAAAAAATTATGTTGTATAAAGGTAATCTAAAAGGAGTTGGTGTCACTTCTTGTTGGTATTAAAAAAATTTGTCAAACAAAATTAAAAAAAAAGGTAATTTTTTTAAATTAATTAATTATTTTTAAAATTAAAAGATAAATTAAAAAATATATAGTTTTTAAGTCATTATTTTTACTATTAAAAATTTAAAAATTTTTAATTTTTAGATATATTGTAGATAATTAAAATTTGATTTTTATATAATTTATCTAACTGAATCGATGTCATGATTCAATTTTAAATTTTATATATATTATAGATAATAAAACGCATATTAATAAGTAATAAAGACAATTTTCTCTTTATAATAAAAATAAAATTTTAAAATTTAAAATGTACTTATTCACTTTCTTTTTTCTTAAAAGCATGTGGGTGTAATAATTTTAATTTTTTATGTTTGATTATTACAATATTTTTTATGTTTAATTAATAATTATATTTTTAATTTTAATGATTAAAAATTAATTCCGACAATCCTGAAAATGGACGAATGAGGTAAAATGTTTTAATTAAATTGATTTAACTTTTGAAAAGAAAACAATTTTTTTTTTCCGGAAAAGAATGTAGTGAGCATGAAAATTTTTCTAATTGGGAACGGGGAAGCAACAAGTTTAAAGACCTAAAGGGCCTCGGGGCAGCCAGCAAACAAAGCAAAGCCTGATATAAAACGGCTGAAGATAAGCCGTGAAGGCAAATTCCTTGGGCACTTCATCTTCATAGCTCTGTAACCAAAAACCGCCACTTCACTCTTCAGCTTTGGGTGCAATCTCTTAATACCTAGCCAAACAAACATGCTTCTCCAGCATTCTTCGCTGCTCAATCATCCTGTTTCTCTCTCGTCGACCTCTTCGTATTCTCGACAGCTTCCATGCCAAGTTCCCCGGTTTATCCTTTCAAAAACCCAAAGTTACCAGAAGCTTCCAATCACTTGCTCAATATCACAAATCCATAACTATGGAACAGTAGACTATGAACGACGACCCATCATCAAATGGAACGCTATATACAAGAAAATATCGCTCATGGAGAACCCTGAATTGAGTTCTGCTACTGTGCTGAATGACTGGGAAAAAGGAGGTAGGAAGCTCTCAAAATGGGAGCTTTGTAGGGTTGTCAAGGAGTTGCGGAAGTACAAGCGTTACAAGCAAGCTCTTGAGGTAAAACCCAACCCCCCCAAAAAAGTGAATTTTGCGTGCTTTTGTTTTGTTTGATTTCATGGTATTTGCTGCCTGTTGTAGATACTATAATTACTCAATAATTACTAGGCAATCAAGTTCTTTGCTAATGTTTGATGCTTTGGCGTTTTGAAAGTCATCTGATTGATGAGTGTGTGTTATTCTAGTAAGAGGTGATTACTTTGTTGGTTGCTTCATTAACGTTGGTACTTTTGGGACTGAAGGTGAAATTTTTTGAAAGGATTTGCATGCCTTGAGGATTCTAATTATCTGTCAAAATCCATAGACAATAAATGTGTATCATTTTTAATGATCTTTCTTATTCACTGCAATGAGTCTCTTGAACTGGCAGTCTTCCCTCAGATTGTGAATTCGCATCAAGCAATAGCTAATATGGTAAGTTAGTATTGATGAGTTCCCTATATAATAGACACAGTTTGGCACTTGAGATAAAAATAAGTTAGGGTTTAAGTAGGACAGAAGAATAATTTACGGTTGATGCACTAAGTTCTTGTCAGCATACTCTTAGAGTCCTCCTGAAGAGGATGGACCTATCTCAATTGACAAGGGTTGACTTAACCTGAATGATAGACTGGGAACACAATTATTCCTGCTTAGAAAGCAAAAGCATATATAGTGGAATGGAGGCAGTTATTATTCAACTTATCAATGGCATGGATTTTATTTTTTTGTCATTTATTAGCACATTTTGCTCAATATTTTCTGGATTCTGAGTTAGAGTGATTGTAAGGTTGCCTAAAAATAAGGCAAAATAGCATAATGTTATAGATTTATCTGAGTCCACTTAGTGGGAGAAAGCTGAGTTTTTTTTTTTTTTTATGAGCGTCGTGGATGGCCCCACAAAATTGTCAATTTTTATAGGGAAGTTTACACTGTTTAGTGCTTTTATTCAGTAGAGTTGTCGATATTCTTGCATCAATCTTTCCTTTAAAACTTTCCAACATGGTGCAGGTATATGAGTGGATGAAAAATAGAGGAGAGGGGTTTAGATTTTCGGCCAGTGATGCTGCAATTCAGTTAGACCTTATTGCTAAGGTTCACGGAGTTTCTAGTGCCGAAGGATTCTTCCTTCAACTCCCTGATACTTTGAAGGACAAGAGAATCTATGGGGCTCTTCTGAATGCCTATGTGCGGGCTAAAATGCAAGATAAGGCTGAATCTTTAATTGACAATATGAGGAATAAGGGTTATGCCTTGCATTCCCTTCCATTTAATGTGATGATGACTCTATATATGAACCTCAAGGAGTATGATAAAGTTGAGTCCATGGTTTCAGAAATGATGGAAAAAGGCATACGTCTTGATATATATTCCTACAACATCTGGTTGTCATCTTGTGGGCCCCAAGGATCTGTAGAAAAGATGGAACAAGTATATGAACAGATGAAACAAGATCGAGGCATCAATCCAAACTGGACTTCATTTAGCACAATGGCAACGATGTACATCAAGATGGGACTCTCTGAAAAAGCTGAAGAATGCCTGAGAAATGTGGAGAGTAGGATCACCGGTCGGGATCGTATACCATATCATTATCTTATTAGTCTTTATGGTACACTTGGTAACAAAGAGCAGTTGTATCGGGTATGGAAGGTTTACAAATCTGTTTTCCCCAGTATTCCAAATTTGGGCTTTCATGCCATGATCTCAGCTCTGGTTAGGACCGGTGATATTCAAGGGGCAGAAAAGATTTATGAAGAATGGCTGTCAGTTAAGACATCTTATGACCCCAGAATAGCAAATCTTCTCATAGGGTGGTATGTTAAAAAAGGGAATTGGGATAAAGCTGAAAGCATTTTAGATCACATGGCTGAAGTGGGTGGAAAGCCAAATTCAAGCTCATGGGAGATTCTTGCTGAAGGGCATATTCGAGAGAAGAGAATTGATGAGGCTTTATCTTGCCTGAAGGAAGCTTTTGCAGCTGACGGCTCAAGAAATTGGAGGCCAAAGCCCATTAATGTTTCTGCTTTCTTTAATCTCTGTGAGGAAAAAGTCAACACGACAAGTAGGGAGCTTTTGGTTGGATTGTTATGGCAATCTGGGTATCTCAAAAATGAAGCTTATGCTTCACTCATTGGCTTATCTGAAGGAGCTGTCAGTGAAATAGAATTTGCAATGGACAAAGATAGAGACAGCAGTTATGGTTCCAGTGATGAGAATCCGGATGATGATTCTGAGGTGCTCCTCAACCAACTGCAGGGCAGTGTGTGATGACATTATTTAAATCTTAGTTGCAGGGAAAGTTTTTATCTATCTTTTCATGGAATTCATGAGTTAGGATATCCACTGATGTCGACAAGGAAGGTGGACTCAATGGTTATTTCTCCATGCATTCGCATACATTTGTGCAAGGGAAGCTTCACTTGGCAGAGGAAAACCCATCTGTGGTCTGGCTGCAGCCCTTTCTTATTTCTCCTCTTTCGATGTATGAATTTTCAATTTAAGCCTGTGTAGCTGCTCAAGTGGCAGAGTTTTCTTCCATTGTTGAAGGTATATGGATAATTTGCGATGCTTACGACTTGAAGAATTTTGGCATTAATCAGATTGAACTTTACATATATTATTTCCTTAATATCAGATGAGCTCATAAATAGGAAATTCAATCATTTAGGTTAACCTTGTATCGTCTACTTTTTTCTGCTAGAATATGTGTCCGTAAATTCAGAATAAAAATGTGGAACCATGATTCCTTGTAGCTTTGGGACCAGATAAAGTCCGCTTTAAGCTTTTACAGACTTGGAAAACTGATTGAAAAAGCATTACATTTCCATGGCATTAACGAATGAAGGATCCGCATGTCAACACCTCATAAGTTTGTAAACGGATGTGCTCCACCAAACGAAGTTTGTGAACGAAGAATGTGCTTCATAGAACGTACAGGTAAATATCATTCCTCGTTTACCTGAAAATGCAATATATCCTCTAGCTTGTCTAGGTTTTTGTTGAGCATATTGAAGCTGAGTGAACCTACAAATAATTTTTGAAATTTATAGTTTTGTTGGTCGCATTCCATGCATTATTTTTGACGCCATTTATCAATTATAGTTTGTTCTGGATAAGGAAATAATTTCAGGATCTTGGTTTTTATGATTGTAAGACATTTTGACTGAGAATGATAACTATCAGGCTTTCAGCTTACGCGATCGAATTTAAACCCTCTCAATAACTGTGCTTTCTCCTCGACATCGACTATTATCTCATTGCTCCCATCGATCGGTCCCACACGCTTCAAATCTTTCCTTTCTTGCATAACCGGCTATCCAGCAACTAAACCAATTTCCAATCATAAATTACTACAATACAAATGCAGCCAGCGGCGGTGCAGGTTATAATAATATTCTCCCTACAAATTCTTTCTTAAGAAGGAAATAAAAACGCAGCTGGTCCCCAATAGCATGTGCTTGGAGTGTATTCAACTTTTCAGGAAGATTTTCATTTGCAGATAGACAGAACAAATATCCAAAATCTTCGGCTTGTCAATGCCCAATTAATTAGAAAGGGTCATGTTCTTCGGCTACACGAAGCCCGGTACCATGCGTTAAGGAGAGTAACATGCAGGCTGACCTTGTTTTGTGTGTGTGTGTGTGTGTGTGTAATTGTAAGGTAAGAAAATCGTTTATTTTTGTGGTACCAAATTTTTGTAGGTCACAATATGCAAAGAGATTGCTCACATGGACAGCTCATGGGTTGGGAAGGTGCCTGCTGCAACAGACACCCTTCGAAGTTTAATCCCATTACGAAATCAACAACTGCGAGTTAACCAGACGTGCTTTCCTCTTGTTTCACTTCAAGAAAAACATGCTTCCAAGTTATATACATATATATATGTATATTATTTCGGTTTCAATCTGCAAAGTTGACCGAAATCGTCATTTTTAGAAAGAATGGAATATAGTTATTATACATTAATAAAAGAAGACTTGAAGCAATTGATTGGTAAACTTAGGCGTAAATCCAAATGTTCTGAATTGGAATCTTAATTTGGATGTATCACATCAAAGATTTTTTGCCGTTTAACGATTTAACTGTTAGACTTTTGCATAATTCAAAAAAAAAACCTATGAAAGTAAACATGATTTTATAGTTGTATAGTGAAAGTGCAAAGTGGATGTAGGGTCAAATTATTTAAATATCTGCAGTTTGATTGTTAATGATATGGGAAGGGCGGGCAAAGGAGAAAATTAAATGGCATAAACTGCATGTTACAAATTACATATGTTGCTGTAAAATCAAGTCTTCTCTCTGAGTCCCTTCTATCCAACACTATGTAAATATCACTGTACTTGCTAGGAATAATAAGATATGTCATCAAATAATTCTTGTATCATGAATGCAGTCCAACGCCTTGAAATCTATAGTTTTAATTATATGTTACGGTGCAAACAGAGCAGCGTATAGTACGCTACTAGGGCAAGGCTGTAGACTATATAGTACTGGATCAACAACAGGACAAATACACGTTACCCATCGTAAAAACAGGACAAATCCAGTTGTGTAGATTTACAACACATGCAAGTGCAAGATCTCTAAAAAGTAGGACCCACAAATTGCAACAACATTTTCCCCACATGTAATCACATGATGGATATGGGATGGGATGCCATCAGCAGCACAACAACAGTAGCCAGCCACAAGTTTAATCACCGGAAAACCTCAAAATCTCGGAAAAGACTTCAATCCACCAATGAACTACCTTTAAATTTGTTCCCTCTTGCAAGTTGAGTTTGAAATTTTAATAATCATAACCCCAACTCAAAATCCTACGCTTTGTGTAAAGAAAAAGACCTTATAAACCCCACCAAATGGGGACATCCAAGTTATAATTCAAATTCCTGAGACTATTCTTTTCATTGAAAATACCCACCTTGCCTCTTTTATAACACAGTAAAACCTTACACACCTCAATAAGAGCAGCAAAAAAGAAAAAATATTCTACAGTTTTCGTCCAAAAATCTTTTCAGCTATGGCAGAGTTAGAGAACCCAAATGTGATGCCAAATCTCATAACATTTCTGTCCTCTGTTCTCGAAAAAGTGGCTGAATCCAATGATGTAAACCGTCGGTTTCAGGCTCAGAAAATTTCAGTGTTTCATGGCCTAAGTCGGCCAACTATCTCAATTCAAGACTACCTGGATAGAATTTACAAGTATGCAAATTGTAGCCCGTCTTGTTTTATTGTTGCATATGTTTATCTTGATCGGTTTGCTCAGAGGCAACCTACCTTGCCCATCAATTCTTTCAACGTTCATCGGCTGCTTATTACAAGTGTGATGGTTGCTGCAAAATTCATGGATGATATGTAAGTTCTTAACTTCCTTGAATAAATCATACAGAATTCTTGGATTTTATATATGGGCTTTCTTCTTGTTTGCTTTAATGGGCGTAGCTATTATACTTCAAGAGGACCTTGGAAAATGGAAATCTATAATTTCTTTTCTTGGCTTTGTAGTACCAGAGTATGTTTCTAAGCAAAATCTCAGATTTTTTCCCAATTGTACAACCCAAAAAAAAAGAAAGGATCTCTGATTTTGGATTCGTCAACTGCTTTCATGTTTTCTGAATTCTTAGTGAAATTCGAGGTTTGATTTTGCGCTATTCTTTTAGAACAGAGTTATTGTAATTAGAATTTTAGTTCTTTTTTTGTATCCTTTCTTTTAAAGAGAAACTTCTGAAGTGTACTATGTTTAGACTAGTTGGAACTGGTAAAGCCATTAAATTTCCATGAAAATCAAGTGTCTGCGGTATTAATTCCAAGTTGGGATAATTCTAGGCATGTGAATCCTGGCATTTTAACAAACTTCATCTAACTTCAGGTTTTTGATATTTTGAAACTTTTTGTCTTAAGGTGTTACAACAATGCCTACTATGCAAAACTAGGAGGAATCAGCACAACAGAAATGAACTTCCTTGAAGTGGATTTTCTGTTTGGGTTGGGTTTCCACTTAAATGTAACCCCCAATACCTTTCACACCTACTACTCTTACCTCCAAAGAGAGATGATGTTATTGCAACCTCCACCAAGTATTGCAGAATCCTCTTTAAGCCTTGGAAGGTCACTAAAACTCCATTTGTGTTTCAATGAAGAAGAATCCTCCCATCAAAAGCAACAATTAGCTATGTAAAGGCCTTTAATTTAGCTCTGAATGTAGCTAGATGCAATTACAGTGAGTTGGTTTAAACATTTTGGGCTGGCAGATTGAACGCTTGCATGACTTATGCACTAAAAAGAACCACATGTTTTCTCTCCCTCTTCAATTGGTTTCTTGTGGTCAATTTCCTTTTTGGGGTTTAGGATCACAATTTGTTTATGTATGTACAGATGGGACTTTCTTCTTTACAGTCTGGCTATCAAGGTCTAGTTGTCAATTAATTTGTTCAATTTCTTTTAGTTCATCATTGTGCTTTTCTACCGGTGAGGAAATTTCTAAATGGCTGTAATATATAATATGTGAATATATTTTTTGAATTCAAACAGCTGTGTAATATCAAATAAAAACAATGTAAAATTACGCATCATAGTCT
Source organism: Adansonia gregorii (assembly GCA_038382025.1). Classification (NCBI taxonomy): domain Eukaryota; kingdom Viridiplantae; phylum Streptophyta; class Magnoliopsida; order Malvales; family Malvaceae; genus Adansonia; species Adansonia gregorii. Next base: position 5,894,482 of record JBBYHO010000003.1, on the reverse strand, counting down.
CAAAAGGGAACATTCCATTTCATTGATGCTGTTTTCCACCCAATTCTGGTAGGCAGTACTTTTGATTGATAAGAACAGGAATCAAGGCTAAGATTCTCATAAATGGACAGCATTGGAGTGGAAAAAGAATGAATAGTACGAATGGTGGATAGAGCCCTGGGAATGGGATGTATTGATGAGGGCTGTATTGATGAGGATACAATTTGGACACCAAGGTTATTTTCGGTCGGGATGACAGACAGAATGCCCCAGATTGACAGTTGTTTTAATTCTTTTGGAAGGGATATGGAACATGGGCAATCACAGGCAACAACGCTACTGGAGAGAAGTGATCCTGCAAATTTTAGCTTAGGACATAGATTCATAGATATATATACAATGAGAACCTCATATAAGTACGGTAAAATTTCTGAAACTACTGAAGCATAAATTGCTGAGCTTTTTTAGAGACGTCAAATATTTAGAACTAGAGAGCAATTAGCCTTGGTCTTGGTCTTGGTCTTTTTAGACATTGACATCGGCACAAAACATTACCGATTCATTTTAGCAGCCCACTCAGTAACCGCACAACCAAAGTCCAATAATCTCGAGCACAACTAGCCTTACACCCAAACTATTACAGGCTCACACTCATTCATATAATAATTAGAATCATCTAAATTCGTAGAGAAATATTTAAAATATATATATTTAGATCATTCTAACATCCTTCAAATAAAAAAACTACAAGAAATTAGATAGCTGAGACTAATTATTTTAAGTTGTAGAGAAACAATACCATATAGAAAAAAAAATGGTACCATTCCTCCATTATAGATTATCAGGAGCAAGGCTAGTGTGAGAATTTGAGTCTGCACCTGTTGAACATCTGAATGACACATCGGATTAAAAAAGGCACAGCGGCAGCCATCAAGATGAATCGAAACCTCACAGATTCACGAGGCGTGATAGCGAAAACAGATGATGCATATGTGACAATCATGGAACCCGTGGCTACCCATACCTCGAAATGAAAAGGGAACTTATATGTTAGAGAAATAATAACAAGAATGGATGAGGAAAGAGCCACGGTGTTAGAGATCAAGAAAACATAAAAGGCTTCCTTTTGAGAGGCGTATATGGCCCTGCCTGCAACATGGCCATCTCCATTATCTTGCCAAACCCCGCCAGGAGGGTTGACACCTGCTTGGAAGGTCACGGCGGCTATCAGAGCAGCGACTACCAAGAGAACATTCCGAGCATCGCTCGGAGAGTCCCGCCCTTCTTCGTACTGGAAATATCTAAACCAACTTTTGCCTGTGCTCAAAGCTGGGCTAGCCATTCTTTTGATATTGCAGTAACAATGTTCTCTGAGTTTCATCGCCAAACTTTTGCTTATAGAAAGGAGTAAAATATAGAAGCTTAGAAGTGAATCGTAATCTGGTTAACATTTGTACAATGATGATTGAAGTTTTTGAGGTAATTAGGAATCAATCACGGAAACAGAAATGGAATGTATGCAGAGGGTTATTAACCGTATCAACTAAATTAATGATTTTGTAAGATGTCAAGAAAAAAAATGAAGAAAATACAAGGAAATGAATCAAGAAAATATTGCTTTATTCTATTATTATAGACCAATATTAAAAATAATTTATATTATTTCCTTGTACTGCTTCTACATTCTCTTTATAAAGGCAAATCTTGAAATTTTTGGGTTAGAAATATATATTTTCTCTTTATAGGGGCTATGTTGTGAAGTCATATTGCTGGTAGTAGTATTTTATGAAATCATGAACTAGAGTATTTAAAGTGTATACTTTACACTGATGATGATTCTCCTTTCAAAAAAATCGTGACAGAACTTTTAAATTGATAGTTGCAGCAATTCAATTTTACGAATGAAGGGATTAAATTAAATAGATAATCATTATATTAACTGTAATGCAGTCCTCCAAATTAATGAAAGACTACAATCACAATTAAATATTTAAATCCGATGATATTTAGTTTTTTTTTTTAAAATAAAATTGTTTGAAAGAAAGCGTCAGAATAATTATAACAATAATAATAATAATAATAATAATAATAATAAAGGAATTAAGCAGGGGTACAGATTTTAGGAGAGAGTGTTAGGGTTAGCCCTGGACGAAATGTTTCCAAACATGGCTGAGCAAGGCTTAGCCCGACTTAGCACTTCCTTCCCATTTAACATATTCAGAATGGACTACAAACATTGATTTCACATCGGGTGTAACCCATGTTTCATTTGCCCATGACCATGGGGTTGGTAGCGAGCAAGCTTGACGAGGTTTCCCCTGCGTATCTGCTGAGTGGAGACACCAACCAATATTTCTTCCATCACCTATTCTTTCCTAAACTTATTGAACATCTGAATCAAGCACCGAATTACAAAAGGCACTGCAGCTGCAGCCATGACATAACGAAACTTCACTGCTTCACTCGGAGTAACAGCGAAAATTGCAGAGCCATAGGTCACTAGCATTGATATTGTGGCAACAATAACTTCAAGTTGGAAAGGAAATCTGTAGGTGAGAGAGATGATCACAAGTATGGAAGCCGAAAGAGCAAGAGTGTTAGAAATCAAGAAAACGTAAAAGGCTGGTGCTTGAGATGCATAAATAGCTCTGCCTGCGATATGTCCATTGCTAGTATCTTGCCATACCCCACCGGGAGGATTAACCCCTGCTTGGAAGGTCACGGCAGCTATGAGGGTGGCAACTACTAGGAGAAGATTTCGGACGTCACTGGGCGTGTCTCTGTCCTCCTCATATTGGAAATATTTGAACCAGCTCTTGCCTGTGCTTTCAAGTACCATTGCTCTTATGCAATCAAATTG
>JBBYHO010000003.1:5874499-5886798 GCA_038382025.1 Adansonia gregorii | reverse complement strand
GTTCCATTGCCAAGTTCATGGGAGCATTTGATTTACATGGGTTTAAGATGTTCTTTGTTGATGTTTTTCTTACGAAAGGTCGAATGCAGCCCTGCAGTAAAAAAGAAGTCAAAAGGAAGTTGGAGTTTGTACTCCGAGAGCCCTCTCCGAAGATTAAGCTAGTATGGTGTTTTTTGATATAATAGTGTAGATTCAGAATTGGGAGAAAGTCTCCTTGTTTCTAGATTTGTTTACCTTTTATACATAGTGTCAGATGATATGATAGCAATGTGATCAATGTCGAGCTAACTTTCAGGCTATGATATCTTGTGATCGGCTCTGTCAGTCGGCCGTCACTCAAAATATGTCAATTCTGTAATCATATTGTTGTCAAGAAAGTCACATCGTTGTCTGATGTTATATTGTCTGATGCTATTAGGCGATCGCCGTCTGGTTATCGGGAGATCCAATGCTGTTTGGGCGATCGCCTATGTAATTGCATAACATTCTTAAACTAGTTTCACTAGCAAGTTCTGGTTTGTCTGGATGCATTGCTCTTTTAGCTCACTGAGTTGCATAATTTCCTCACTATACTTCATCCAATGAATGGATTGCTCCGTTGCTGCAAACAAAGTCACTTAAATAACACATTTAGTCGTTATGGAAATCTCAGCTGCATTTATAATTCATTAAATTATGGAGCATATCCTCCAACTTGTTCAATAGTCTGCATCTTTTTTCTGCTTCGCATCATATCAGCGGTTTTCATGTACAATATTAAAAACTAATATAACACCATATACTTCTTTCTGTGTTTACGATTTGTGAGTTTATATCCACCTTGAAACTTTTTTTTTTGAAGGGGGGGACCCAGAATGTTTCTTTAGTCTGATTTTCATTGCATGTCAACGGCTTAAATAGGATAGATCATAGACTTGTTAAAGCAGGTATTGTTGCTGGCATAGCATTCATCATTTTGCAGCAAGTGATCTGATGATTCTGATCAGAACCTGCTCTACGAATCAACTTCCCAACCTACCTTGGAGGAGAGTCGCCATACCCATGCTATCTGCAGATAATTATAAAGCAAAATACTGTTGCTGTTTTTTTTTTTTTTCCTTTTCTTGTCATTACGTTAATGAATCATTTTGAAGTTCCCTATCTTTGTTAATTTGGGGCAGTCCAAAATCGATCATCTCTTCCCCGATCGTTACACTATACCGCGCGGGCTGGTCTCTTACTTGCCCGCTGGAAAGTAAAATGAAGATGAATTAAAAAGTAAAATTGAAGACCGTTTTGGAAATTGAACCCGACGTGAATCGAACACGCAACCTTCTGATCTGGAGTCAGACGCGCTACCATTGCGCCACGGATCCCCGCTGATCAAAGCTTATGGAGTCAGCTATAGGGTTTTGAAAAAAAAGACTTTACTGATATACATGTCCAAACTTGCAAACACAAGCACATACCATGATCCAAGCAGGATCTCCTGCCATTAATCAATTTGTGGAAGTGGAACGGGTAAAATTGACTAATTGACATTAAGAATACTAACCACAGTTACACAAAAGAAAAGGCAAATCATTCTTCCGTAACAAGAACTACATGATTTATGCTTATGTAATTTCAATGGGTTCAAAATGGTTATATGTTGTAAAGTACAAAATCAATGAGGAGACTTTCTTTATATTTAATCACTTTCTCCTTCTTTTCTTTTGTTTTTGTTCATTATTCGTTTGAAAATAAAAGTTGGATTCTTCGTCCCACACGTTTCAAAGATAGACCTACTTTTATCCAAGTGCAAAATTTGAATACACCAGTCTGCAAAAGGATTTTAAACGAGTCATGAGGTCAATATATGTTACGTAAGTATTGAATAAATTTTTCACACTGATTTATTCAAAATTTTTTTAAGTTCTTCGTATATTTGAAGGGATTTTAAAAACCTCTTTATCAGTGATTCAATATGCATTGGATAGATATTTCAACTATGATTACTTAGAAACAATATGAAGAGATGGAACAATACAATGTACAATGCATGGAAAAAAAAATTTTAAATAAATCTAGCGACTTTTTGGTGGTTGAAATGTTGATGTGATAATTACGATGCGTTATAAACTCAAAATGAAGAAACCAAAAAGTGGATTGGAGGGTCCATCCCAGATATCTCTTATCTCAAGGATGTCAAACATATGGCCATAAAGTAAAGAAACAAAGCGAAGAAAAAAAGATGTATGAGTTTCGTTGGAGTGGGATAAACATTGTGCACATATACCCAACTAGTAAAGCAAACTTGGAACTCAAATCATCCAAGTAACTGAGTTTGTAAATCATTTATACATACAGAAACTGGAGGAGATGAAAGATATTCCTGCATTACAGTTACAGTCTGCTGCTGCACTTTGATCCGATGTGCACATTTAGCATCAGATCTCAAGGACTTTTCTTCACTCTTACGAACCGTATAGGAACAGGTCTTTCCAAGACCGATACTTTAACATTGCTCCACGCCTCTGGCATGGTTGGAAGCTGCGAAATTTTCTCCACAATCTCCATATCTTCAGGTAGAACATAACCAAACACTGTATATGCTTTTCTCCACTCATTGTGGTTCGCTAGACTGATAAAGAATTCTGGGCCAGCGCCAACCCATGCTATCGATCCTCTTCTTACAGTGGGGCAAGCCTCTACAGGAATATCCTTAAACACAGTCCCATAGGCTTCAAGTGTTCCTTGAATTAGTGCAAATGGGGGGCCAAAGGGAGCCTACATAGCTCATGTGAGCAACATTTTTAAGTTACAAACTTGAAATGATGAAAAACAACTCATGCATGGATTCTGAAGGATTTGATGATTTGGAAAGCATGATAAGATGATCTGACCAAGAGATACGGTAAATAATAGATGTAACACTATAAAGAATGTGAAGAACTGTTGAGTAAACTGACATGCAAACAACAAATTGGTAAAAATTCAGTGGAAAGCCTTACATGTTCAATGTGATTTCCTTGAGGATCCCAAAAGTTCCCTCGGCTTTCAGCACGATAAAATTGGCAACCACCACAATGCCATAATGACAACAGCTCAAGAATATAGGCAACAGAATGTGGAGCACAATCAGGCAAAAGCTGGAAATCATGGATCACGAGAAAGATAATAATATGAATTGTGCAAACGGAAGAAAACTAAATTGAACATGTTGAACAAAAATAAAAGTGATAAACCACGAAGCACAAGATTAACATAAAATGAAATGGGGCAGGGACTGAAAGAAGAAAACTTCACAAGACAATGTAAGATCACCAATGTACTTGTCGAGTTCATGTAAAGAAGTAGACACTAAATCATCTCACTACAATGACAGCAGTGAGAGGTAAATTTGGACAAACCTTGCCGAAGACACACAAGCACACACTTAGTGCAAAAATTCCCAAGTCTGGTCCAAATTACATGTCATTTGAGGACTCGAACTTCTTGAATATAAAATAAAAAAAATTAAGTATCTAAGTCAGTTGACTTCCAAACAAGCAGATGACCTACATTCACCCATAGCATCTGAACTTGAGGTGACAGCAAACATACTCTGGGTTGGGGTCAAGGTGTGCAACCCGCCCCACAAGAAGAAAAATAGATAAGAATATTGTATGGCACCAACTATTCAAGTGGTGCTTACATGAAGAAGAAAAACAGAGAAAATGAGCTAATCATGCTGCACGTTACACTATTTGAAAATCATGCACTTACTTTAACATGAAGAGCCCCATACTCTGTTTTCAGGTTGACAATACCCTACAAGAAAATGGCAAAGCGTGTTAGAAGTGTGAACTAGACTCGCATATATTCTGCCATCATGAAGATTGTAAACATACAAATTAGTAAGAAAATTACAATAATAAAAGCAACTACACTGCACATGTTTCTTCAGGCCAAAAATGTTACTATAAGGAAATGGGTTCCATATATAATAGCCAAGATTTTCTATTAATTCACATATCTTCCTCTTGTTACAACGGCCATAACTCCCCAATAACTTGCATAAACTTGCTACAGTTCTGAACAGTTCTGAGCTCCCACAGCCAAAAAAGTTTAATGTGTTTTGAGTACACTCAAGCTAAGAGCTTTAACAAGAGTGAAATTTTGATCAGCAAATAGCATACCTCTCCTTTACCGAAGATTAGACCAGATGTCCATATAACTTTATCACCTGAGTCCCGCCGATCAGGATCCAAGGGATCCTTTTGTTTCTTCAGCCAACACTGAATGCAAGAAGAGGACAAATCTTAGCAAATTACATTGATCCAGAACAAGGCCAATGCCATAGAAACACATGAATATAGCGTGTTATGAACTAACTTCAGGCTTCAATTCCAAATTCGATATCCTTAGCAACCAAATTAAGCAATAACATTAGGAAATCACTCCGTAAGCAATTCGTGACAACTATATTGAAGGGGAAACATCCAGACAGTATCGATCTAGTTACATCATTTTTTAACTTTTTTTTTTTTCCTTTCACTCTGCTTGTGCGACTGTCACAGTAGTTTCGGAAAACTGAGATTGAGAATTGAGTCTACGCTTCGAAGCTCCAAACAAAATTGCACGCACAAGAGGAAATTTCCCAAATTACTAAATCCAAAAATAGAATTGAACAAACAGGGGTCAAGATCAGAGCAAGAAATGTTTGTTTACCTCACCAAATCTAGACCCACAAGCCTTTTTATTGCCACAAAACACCCAAGAGTCACACAGACAAGGCCCATCATCACCTTTACACATCTCCTTACAAGCCGTGCAACATTCCTCGGAAGAATTCAATTTGAACTCCGATCCCCATTTCACTGCATCACCCCATAGCTCTAAATGCTCAATTCCTGTGCAACACCCATGTTCTTTTTCTTCTTCATCGCCCCTCAAACTTTCACTCGAACCAACAGAAATTGTATGGCCACTTCGGTTAAACGAAATAGAGAAGCTAAGATAGGCCATGCAACAGGAGATTGCGGCTATCAAGAACAGGACCAAAAGTGTAAAACGACCGAACTCAGAGTCAGCTTGCCTACGACCCATTTCACGTTGGGGACCGACTTAAAAAAAAAAAAAAAAACCGCAATGGGATTAACCAATTTATGGCCTCCGTGTAAGTTAATCCGGGATTTCGCAGCGTGACCGAAATCGGAGGAATCTGTTTCTTGTTTTTCTTTAATCATCCAATTTCGCGGACTTTTTGCCATGGTGGAGGAATATGAAGCAGCAGCTGCCTGTATAGAATGATTAAATAGTTGACACGTTAAACGCTTGCTTGGAGTCGGAGACAGGAAATTCTAAGCAAAATACAACACGACAATAAAAAATAAGCAACATCAATTCTGAAGTTCGTTGATTTAATGATTGGATTTTTTTAATTGAAAAAAAAGTAAATATATATATATATTTGTTATATTCGTCATATTTTTTAAAAATGAAAATTACGAACTTATAAATTAATCTTAAAAAATGTCACTGATTAACAATATATATATATACACACACAATTAATGAAGTCATGCAGAAAAGTTACTCCCAGCCCATTATTTCCATGAATTCACAGCTACAGTAAAACGGACGGACATTGCCCGTGAGATGGCAAAAACTAAAAATTGTTGAGAATGAAGTTCGTCCGGGAAAAAACCAAAACCTTAGGATATGATTAGTTTAAATTTTAACTTATGAGTCAACCTAAAGAGAGTAGGAAAATTGATATGCATGTGATAAATCTGGAAGCATCATTTTAAAATTAAATTATAGATCAAACAGGCATCACTTCAATAGCAATCAACTTACCCTTATTTTGGAATTTAGCCAAAAAAATAAAACCCAATAGGTTGCTGATAGTTCTACTAAACCAGATTATTCCTGCTGTTAAGTCCATGAATATATCGACAATATACAAAGAGACTTGGTGATCTTCAGGTAAGAAATGTGATTATTAATTTTTTAGGAAAAAAAAAAAAAGTCCGATTATGCAATTGTGTTAACCTTCCAGGAACCCCAGAAATTTTACAAGTTACTTCCATTCCAGGAAACACGAACGTCGCATTCTTCAAAAACGGCCATAATTGGCTTCCACCGATCAATTCGCAGGCCAGTCCGAGAGCTCAAAACAGTTGGACGCTCAAACACTGGGAAACAAAATGCCAAAACATATAATTTCGTGAAAGCAACAACTTTCTCGTCATGTTTTACCTGAAATCTAATATACCAACGCAAGACAGATACAACCGATAAAATGGAGAATTTTGCCTACGTTCAACAAAATTTTCCTAGAAAAAGAAAAACAAAGAAAAGCAGGCTCAATTTTTCAGCTGAAAAATCATAGGTGCAAAAAATAAAGGACAATATAAAGCATCATCATTAATTTTCATTGCCGTATAAACTTTCAGCAATTTGATTACAGAGCCAAATTACATCAAATAAATAAACTAAAAAAACCTAGCACCAACATTGTGTCGAAGCACTTGAGAAAAACCAAATACCTGTCCTGCTAATAATTACAAAGCTGTTTAGATAAAAACAACGTAGAAAACATCAGATTACCCCCACCCCAAAACAATGATAGAAAACCTCAGATTATTTCCAACAAACTCAAGCAGAATAAGTAACTAAGAAGGCCAAGTAATTTCAATCCCCTCCATCACCAGCTTAAGCAAGATGGAAAAGAACACAACAATCAAGATTTTAACTGTGTCATAGCTATTTAACAAGGGCAGACCCAGACAATCAATTGCCTCCACACTAAGAAATTTGATCCTACGCTGACAACTAGGTAACAACAAAATCCTACAAGAATTTCAAATATTCACATTGAGCAGAGAATAAACCACTTCTGGAACAAAATCACCAAAAGCACCAGGTTTCTGTAGACATGACATTATATGTCTTGTACAGACCGCACTTTTACATTTTTCTCACAAAAAACTTGTAAGTGTAAATTGTCGACTTATATGTTGTTAAAATACTTGAGGCGAGGGAAAGCAGGTCAGTCACTCATTCTCAAGTATGGTTAGTAAGAGTCAATAATTTGTGTACATTATCACTTCAACTAAAAGCTCTGGTCCAGTATGTTTTCTTGTATCAACAACCCTTAATCACCATATCCACAGCTATGTTCATATCTGAGCCTATTACGATTCAACTTTTCCAAAACCATTTATCTTCTAAACCAATTTGTAAAGCGCTGACTTGTTCACACTAATAAAAAGGGTTTCATCCACCAACAACCGGCCAAAACTACTATTAAGTATTTGATGATGTAATGAGGCATTCATCATAACAAACTTAAAAATTCCCTGAAATCCATGTAACAACTCATTTTGAAGAACACAGCTTCATAAGTAGTTGCTTTATTAAGCAATAACCTGGTAGAAAAGAAATAGCAAGTGTTGTAACATATGGAAGTGGTCCTCCAGTCAGAAACAGTTTTTTTCCTGCTGATCATAACTCATAAGCAAAGTTCAAATCTTTGCCTAGCATACTCCACCAGGCCAATCCAAAATCAGAAAAACGAGGAATCAAACACAAGGAACAATTTCTCAAGAAATACATCAACCAAAAACACTAAAAATGCAACACTGACTAAAAAATCAAGCATGTCAGGTATTAAAGATACCATGTCCTCCACTAAAATCAACTTCCACTGCATCTTACGTCAGAAATTCCCAACGAATAAACAAAGCAAAACCAAAAGTTGGAAGTTTGTGTCTATAGTCTACAAGCTTTATGAGACAAGGTCAAGCACGCCCTTTAGTTTCCTCTGGACTTCACAAGCACCACCTTCAGAAAATGCAACATGCTCGTACAAAAACATCCTCCACTGATTTCTTATTGCCTTCAGTTAAGTGCCATTGATCTCTTTGTGCTTATCACGCTTAAGGAAAGATGTTAATGCCATGTTTCTATCTTAATTAACATTTACCTGATAAGTTCAGCATGGCAAAGTATCCAAAATCCATAACCATAACCAAACGTAAATTAACAACTTAATCTTCCCTCTAATACTCAGCCCAGTAAAATATGCGATAAATGCTTCCAACTTATCCATGGGGATTCTTAAATACAAAAATAAATAATTTTGTTCATACACAGCACATTCTAAGCACTTGCTGTTTTCATCTCTAAATGAGATTAGTTTTCCTTACAGCATAAACTTGAATACTCACAAATAACCTGTTTGTGAAACTAGAAACAGCTTGAACCAACACACTGCCTCTTCCACATAAAACTTTAGCCTCAAAACCTTAACCTACAATGTATGGAGGCTATAGCACTTCGGCATGATTCTATCCAATGCCAGGGGTACAAAATCGAAAAGCTTCCAATGGTCCACATCCGACAGCAGCCTTACTGTCTTTGAAATCTGTTCCATAGACAAATTAACTTGTGATGATATGGCTATCTCCTTGCCAATACACCTCTCAGAAGAACATATAAACCAACTTCTTCAAGAAGCCCTAATCTCCATAAAAAATACACACTATTGCTAAAGATTAATGCAGTTCTATGAGTACAACATAAAAACGAATGGGATAAAAACAATTTGACTTACATCAGTAGTATGACCCAGAACCACCACCACCCATGTAACTACTGCCACCCATACCACGACTGGAGTACATGGATGAGTAAGAGCTACCACCAACCTGCCACGGAAGCAGAAACTTAATATCAATATAGGCTAGTATATTTTTAAAACATTAACCAAAAGAAAAGAAGGGAATGGGCATACATCAGATCCCCTAGGCATGTAATCACCACCATAACCAGAGGATGGGTACATTCCTCCAACATCACTACCACTGAAAGAACCTAAAAACCATTCCAAATTTAAGTTATCAAACCAGAAAACACCAAATAAAAATGACCACCCCACCCAGGTGGAACCCCTTTTTTTCTTTAACAAGTCAGCAGCAAATTAGAACACACCTCCACCATAGCCCATGCCCTGACGACTACCATACATCCCATGAGAATCCTGACTGGACATATAACTCCTGCTGCCGCCATATCCTAGATTGGATCTCCCAAGCCTATCAAAATAAGACAAAGCTGAAGAAGAGAATAAACACAAGGCACCTGCTTATATTTCCAAGAGATAAATAACAAACCTATCACCATATGCATCCACGTATGGAGGAGCCCCACCAGCAAGTTCATAGTCTAGACGTGCCCTTGAATGCCTCGCACCCGCGTCAGCATATCGTGGAGGGCCATCATTCTGATTCAGCAAGCAAGCGCATGGCATAAACAACTACAAAATTGTTAAATCATATGCTAATGCAGACAGAATTTCTTGAGGTAACAATTAGACCAACCATAGCCGAATATGGTCTTTTTGAGCCAGGCATAGAGTCATAATCATGGCCACGCCCCTCGCGGTAACTAGAAGGAGGTCTCTCAAACCTTTGGGCATACGCATCATGTACATAGGGCCTTCTTGCTGCAGTACGAGTTGTGCTTCTAGGCAAATCAAAGTAGCCAGAGTTGCGAGAAGAATACTCCTCTCTATATGATGACCGTCTATCAGGGACAACCCTAGAACCATAATCCATAACAGTTCTGTTTCTTGAAAGAGGAAGCTCATCACGTCGACCGTATTCCCTCTTCAAACCACTCCTTGGGTATGGCAGAACTGTCAATGAAGTTGGAAATTTTAAATCTAGACAGCCAGTTTAAGAATTTAGGTAGATATGATATAAAGCCATACCTGGTTCTCTTCTGTCATAGGATCTAGAAGGGGGAGGTGCCAAAGGCCTGCCTCTAGCTGGCGCAGACATAAGAGGTCGTCTATCTCTTAGTCCAACAGGCCTCTTTAAACTAAAAGGAGGAACACGACTACTAATCCCTCTTATCCCGCGAGGCGAGAAACCATGTGGATCAGGATGACCCCATGAACCCCTAATAACTCGTCCAGATCCACGCCCAGACCTGAAACCATCACGGCCAATGTGCTTACCTCTGCTTCTCTGATGCGGTCTTGACAACCTCGCTCTGACTTTCGCCTAAAATAAGAGTAACCATTAAACAAGGTGATAGGTAACTCATGTAAACACCATAGTAAACCAATAACATTGACTAACCTTGATGTCACCTTCACCCAACTCAGTATTATTAATGCTCTTAGCACATGTGACTGCAGCATCATGAGTATCAAATGTAACAAAACCATAATCCTTCCTGTCAGCGGATGGCATATTCCGGGCAAGTTCAATCTTTTCTATCTCCCCATATTTCTTCAGTAGCTCTCTAACATGATCCTCATCCCAAGAAGGAGGTAGACAATCAATAAATATGGTCCTAACCTGAACTTAGGAGATAAAATCATCAAACTCTTCTAACAAAACACATTTAAGTTTCCAACAAGCCATAATAGTTCATACCACCTAAAGGAAAATGAAACAGTTTTATCAAATTACCTGTGCCATGATCTCATCGCCTGGGTCAATGAAGGAATCTGCAAAAGAAACCTTTGCAGGCCTATCAACCCCAAATAAAACATCTCTCCGTTGAAGACGCTTAAAAGCGTCCATTGCATCTGAACGAGATGCAAATTCCAAGAATGCAAAACCTCGATTCATTCCCTCATTGTTGGTATCTTCTACCAGTGTTAAGTCCTCAACATTATCAACTCCATAATGTTTCAACTTCTCTTTCAACTGGAATCACAATCAATGACAAATATCACACATATATCTACTTATAACCAGTTAGAAAGGTGATCTACACTTGTTAGTGACCTTAATGATCCAATGTACTTACCGCTTCCTTAGTCCATGTTCTGCATATGTTACCTAGAAAAAGGGTGTCACTGTCTTGACTCGGGGTAACACCACATTGTTTCCCATTAATCTGGAATAGCAGTTAATAGAACAGAACAATTTAAATTGTGAAATCAATCCTTTTTGAGATTCAAAAAAGTAAATTTATTGAAGATGCAATAATTACCACAGGATTCTTAAGTTCTGTAAATGCTCGTTTCGCTTGTTCTACAGTTGCAAAACGTAGGAAAGCAAACCCCTTATTCTTCTTTGTTTGAGGGTTCATCATCAGCCTAACTTCAACAACTTCACCAACTTGGCTAAAGACTTTCCTAATATCATCCTCAGTAGCATCCTTATCTAAGCCCCCAACAAACACTTCAAACTCTTTACGCTTGCGTCTCTCTTGAACAACTTCATGTCGCTCCTCATGCTCTGCTGCATCATCTAAATCTGCATGCTCCACTTCCTCCCCAGCATGATCATCATCATCATCATCATCATCACCACCTTCTATTTCATGAACATCCTCATCTGACAGATCACCCTCTTTCTCCTCACCATCGTGCTCCTCCTCAGGCCCTTCCTCTTCTTCATCTCCCACCTCATCAGCATCCATCTCCTTCTCATCAGAATCCACCCCACCATATTCTTCAGGTTCATATTCAGGTTCATTATCATCCAATTCTAACCTCTCATCTTTTTCATAATCCTCAATAGACTCCTTCAGCTCATTCTCTTCTGCGATGAAAAAAGGGTAGAAAAATCCAGGCCAGTCAAGAAACAATCACCTTAAAACAATTGATACTAAATACTAATAAAATCAAAAATCTCTCAGCAATCCAAATCATCGTAAAGACAATAGTTATCAACCTTGTAAATCCTCAGAAAGGGGTATCATTATCAAGAATAACTTTATGTAACAAAACAATACATAAGATCCAACACAAAGCAGAAAATTATAAGATGCCCAAGTCCTGAAAGAACCCACAAAAATAAAACCACAAATTTGTACAATAGCGACATGCAAGTAACAACCGAAGAACGCCAAACAAATTTCAAAATTGCAGATGCCCAAACCCATCAGATTGAAATAAAATCAGATTAAATCAAAAAGCAAACAAAATACTTACTCTTCATTGCAACCGACCCGTTGAAATTCAAATCCAATCCGGCGTTTTTCTCCTCGATCAGCACTTTTTGCTCCACAGTTGGCTTCACATCAAACTTAACGGCCTCTTCTTCTTCCTCCTCCTCCCTGACTACAGCCGGAGCTGAAGCCTCCTTTACATTCACAGCCTCCTCGACAGGCTCTGCCGGTGGATTCTGGGATTTGGATGCTCCTCTAGTGGACCTCGGCGCCCTCTTTGGGCCAGCGGACCCAGCCCCTCTCTTCGCTGTTCTCGGAGGCATGGTTTATCAGCCTAACGATGGAAATATCAGAATTTGATGATAAAAAAAGGCTAATTGAAACTCTCGATGGAAGACGCAAATCAAAACCCCCAGACCAGTGAAAAGTCCTAGACT
>JBBYHO010000003.1:5860284-5874399 GCA_038382025.1 Adansonia gregorii | reverse complement strand
ATTGTTAGACTCCAACAATAATATTTATATACACGAAGGCATGATATAACTTGACTGGGACTGGGAGGGAAGATAAAGGTGCTCCATTGGTCAATGGACTATTTTCGGACACGTGGCCAAATGTGACAGATTGAAAGTTTGGAGAATGAAGCAGCTGATTAGTTTTGCTAGCTGAGCTGAGCTGAGCTGAGCCGAGGTGGGTGAGTTGACAGATGAGAGTCGTATCTAACGATGATTTGTTTGTGTTTGATTATATAGTGTAAACTGGAGCATGAGATAGGATCTTCCCTGGTTCGCCGCTTTAAATCTTATGTGGCACTGTTATATTGCGTAATCAGTACGCTAATCTTTTATTATCATTATTATTATTATTATATTTTTGGTAGAAATTAGAAAGTAAAAGTTCCCAGAAAAAACTTTTTAAAAGGGGAATTTAGAGGTTAAAGATGAAAATTTAATTTTTGTGAGAATTTTATAATTAATTATCTAAAAATAGATGCTATTAGGAGCATTAAATTATGGAGAAACATGAAGGCAAAACATTGTTTAAAATTTGATAGGCTTATAGATATTTTCCTAGAAAGTGCTATTAATTTACCCAAGGACATCAAAACAAGTTGATAGAAAACTATACCCACCCAAGCCTCACGACGTCTAAAAGAAAAATGTTCTTCGTCACAGCATCTTAAATAAAATACTTTGACATATAATAATAATAATAAATAAGCCTTCTCAGCAATAGTTTTAGCATTTATTTATTCCCATAAGCAATGTACATGATTTTAAAGTATTGATTAAATTTAGAGAGTAATCAAGCCCAGCACCTATGGGTTTTCTGTGGGCTTGACACTTGACCAGAAATTGTTTAAGGGAAAAAAATGAGGACTGGTGTGGGTTCAATACGTCTAAGCTTGTGAAAGCCCAAGATATTGATCGAGATGGAGTTGCTTGCATGATCCTTAAACATGGCCCAAGTTGGGTAAAATTCAACTTTCAAATGGCGATCGGTGGCCTGGTTCGAAGTCTTGAAGGATAACAAATTGCTCAACTTTGATCACATAAAAAGATTAAAAGCAAATGCCATTCCTATCAAATCATTGCAACAACCAGCCAATTTACATAATCCAAACATCCTTGAGTTCTTGAAGATGATACAGAAACGAAGTTTACACTGATCAAAACTATTGCAAACTTGCTACTTCAGAAGAAGAGGAAGTAGTCAATATAATCAACACGAAAAGAAAAATGAAATAAATAAGATCAAGAATGCACAGAATTGAAAGAGGAAAACCATCATTTCAACTTGACACTACTGTCCATTAGTGAGTTTGTTTAAAGAACACGGCATATATTTGGTTTCTTCTTTTGCTTCTTTCTCTTTCGAGGCTGGAGAACTACCTTGATAGCAGCATCAAATACAGCTTTCACATTCTGCAATTTTCAACACACAAGTTCTTAGTAAACAATGTATTTTCAATGAATGCTGTCCATTAGTTTCTCCAATCTGCATTAGTCCCATGTTAATTTCTTAATCTGAAGCAAAAAGAGATGCAATCAATTGATTCATTCCGAGATTATTTGGAATGAACTCAAAATATATAGAATCCTTGGGCAGATGTGATAGGTACTTTCAGATGCAAGACGAACCTGTTGTGTCTTTGAGCTGCACTCTATGTATGCCACTGCTCCTATTTGCTTCTTTAGTTCAAGACCCTAGCAACAAATTTTGAAAAATATAGTATTATACTACATTAGAAATGTCCTAAATTTTGGAAGATATCCCAAATTGCCATCTTAATCAGACAGCATGCTCCTCGGTTAGCGTCAGATTTCAGCAATTAAAACGTATGATTTTCAATCAAGAAGCACAACAGGGGAAGTAATCATCTTCTTGGCCTCTACCTTATCAGCTTAGTTCAGGCCTGGCAAGTGTTGGATTCAGATGCCTGCCTACAAATGATACTAAGAAAAAGAGAAGGAAAAGCAAATAAACTATCTGCTAAGATGTCTACTCTATTTCTTGCTCATTAAATGACAAGAACAAATGAGTTTGTGTGGAAGGATGATTTAAACTTCCACTAAAAAATTGGAACCAGTTTACCGACAATGCCTCAAATTACTGGCAATACCTGTTCTCAATAAAGGTTTCTCCATTTCTTTTGTGTAAAGCATTCAAAATTGCATCCTATCTAATCGGGGGACAAATTTTAAAGATTCAATTCTACATAGAGAAACAACTAATGGTCCCACAAACAAGTAACAATAAAGAAGTGGGAGCAAAAATATTATCAGTAATACCTGTTCTGTAGAAATAGTACATGCGCCGGGATAATCTCGGTGGAACTGCCTGTCTTCTCTCAAATCTGCATCCCAATTAAATACGAGTAAATTTTTACAGTAATGATTTAAATGAACCATGCATACATGAGAATCTGGTGGTGGCTTTTCAAGTAAATGATTATAGACAAGCAGAAGAAAAATCAATCTTGATGAGTGGAAAAAACAGACAGAGAAAAGAGCTTCATGTTCTTCAGCTCGAGTTGTTTTTCATCAGACATGCTAGATTACTCAGAGCATCTTGAACCTTGATAGACAAGCAAAGGCATGGTTCTGGAAACATCCATTTGCAGAAGCAATACATCAAAAGGAGAGAATTCATCACCTAGTTTTGTCCCCACAAGAACAATTGGCACCGATGGGGCATAATGTCTCAGCTC
Organism: Adansonia gregorii; assembly: GCA_038382025.1. Taxonomy (NCBI): domain Eukaryota; kingdom Viridiplantae; phylum Streptophyta; class Magnoliopsida; order Malvales; family Malvaceae; genus Adansonia; species Adansonia gregorii. The sequence continues at coordinate 5,871,682 of JBBYHO010000003.1, read as the reverse complement.
CGGAACCCACTTCTCCAACACAATAAGGAGCATATAGACAAGCACGACATGTAAAAGAATCAGAAAAGTAGTAAATACATTTCATTAAATAAGCCTAAGTAGAAGAGAACTGATAAGAGGGTTTAAACTCTAAAAACAGAATTAATGAGCAAAGAAGCTTACTTTTTTTGACACGTTCTCATAACTAGGCCTACTTATGAGGGAGAAAGCAAGAAGGAACACGTCAGCTCCTCTGTAACTTAGAGGCCTCAACCTGTTATAGTCTTCCTGACCTGAACAAATAGTCTCTATCAACATTATGAAAATTGATTTTGTTCTATAATTAAATCGCTGAACGACATTAACTGGAAAGATTACTGTTCATTTCGTGATGCATGGTTTCACTAGAAAGACCTTGAATAAGATAAATGTGGATGTTAAATGGGAACAATCTCATTGCATGGTGTGTTATAAAATTCAAAGTAAATGAAACAAGATGATACCGTAAATACATATCCACAGCAAGTCATTGGCTAAAAGGTATAATAGGACCTCAGAACCTTCTTAATGTGCCCTATCTAGTTATGAAACATAAAAAACTACAGATAGTTGTTAATTTACTAACTCAGGTAAACAGAGAAGGCAGGGTATCTTTCAAAGAAAAGTGAAACTAGCGTTGTTACTCTTGGCATAACATGTCTGTTTCTTTACTTCATCGGGTCATTTCTTTCAAAGCAACATTTATCTGTTTAAAAGTGACGTAATTGCCAACTAAACGTTCATGACTTTTCGGGCTGGCAGGAGGAGAAACTGGAAAATTTGAAGGTCAATTTTCCATTTTCTTTCAACTTCCATTTCTCTTTGAGATTTTATCTTTTACCTTAAAAGTTTCCACAATTCACATTTCTTTGCGATCAGAGTGAAACATACCAACATATCACATATTAGCATTTGTAATAATCAATGTCTTAACCTCCATTTCTTGTTTAGGTAAACAACGAATCGACAACATTTCAGCAATTACAAAATTTACAAGAGCTAAGAAAAATAAAGGAAAACAAGCATTATTTAAGCTCTCCGGACTGGAAAAGTGCCAGTAATTATGATAGAAGGAAAGAAGCATACCAGCAGTATCCCAAAGACCCAGATTGACAGTCTGCCCATTAACCATAACATTGGCGCTGAAGTTATCAAAAACAGTGGGAACATAATCCTGTAAATGAGAAAACAAAGTCAATGCAAAAGAAAAAGAAGGATGAAAATGAAGATGTAGGATAAGAGGAGAGAAAGAAGAAGAAAGGACGTTCATACACTTGGAAACGTATTGCTAGTGTAAGAAATAAGGAGACAAGTCTTTCCAACAGCTCCATCGCCAACTGTAACACATTTTATGAATTTTGTCTGTGTTGCAGCCGTTGCTGCTGCTGCGGTTGCAGTACTCATCGTCTGCAGTTAAACTTAAACTCTCATCAAGCCTGAGAAGTTTCTGAGTTTCTTTCTCTGTCTGCTCTATGGTTTGATAAAGAAAAAAGAAAATAAAGTTAAATCAAGGAGGAGAGTCAAGAAAGGAAACAAAAATTTCTATGAGCTTTTTGAGGAAAGAAAAAAAAAGTGAATGGTGGATCGCTTTAATTTGAGCTGTCAGAGAGGCAAAAAGAGAAAAGAAAAAAAAAAAAAAAGGGAATGCTCCTATTGTCAATGTTTTTATTACCACGGGCTTAAAAGGAGCATGTGAAGATCGGCTCCATTGAATTTGATCATATTATTCATTGCCCGCCTCAGTCCCACGTGGCTGCTAGATCAAGCTAAGCTTCACATGGCCCTGAAGAAGCCAAAAAATCCTCTCCTCTCACGGCCAAAGGCTCCGCAACACGTTGGAGAGCTTTTAGATCCCGCCCTAAAACGACCATTCTCCAAGAGTTCCAAAATGAACTTCATTCTCACCTCAGCTGTCAGTGTTGGTGTCAGTGCTTTGTGTTTTGCTTTTGGCTTCGTTTGAAATGGCATTTTTTATTTAAAGCTCAAAGGTGTAATTGTGAAGCACGAGAAGCAGCAGCGCGTGGACAGAGCGACTTTTAGACTTTAAAAGATTGACAGTGGAATAATTGTCGGCCCCATCAGGTCAACTTTACGGAAAAATAAAAGGCTTGAATCACGCACGTTCACGCGCTCAAAACAACGAAAAAACTTGGAATGAAAAATAAAAACACCACCTACCAAATTGAACTTAAAATTAATTAATTAAACTGCAGGTATTAGTCTCTTTTGAATTGAATGCTGCGTTGGGAGGTGGAAGTGAAAGCTTTGATTTGGATAGGAAGGGTGACGATTTCTTTTAAATAGCATGACAAAATCAAGACTCTGAGTTGAACTCATCTCATCTCATGCGTCCTTGCAATTGAAATCCGAGCATCCAAGAGAAACGCTTATTATTTCTATACAGAGCAATCTACATTTTAGCCCCCCGATTGGTTTGTTTCAATGGTCAGACGCACAACGATGGGGAAGGGGATGGTGCCACGAAATTCTCCTGATACCATGTTCTTGACTAATAATTCCCATCAGTGTCTTAACCTTTTCTTCTAACTAAAATAGTGTCATGAAATGAGGCCAAATAGATTTTCATTCAGGCTTGGAAGAATATGGCTCAGACGAGAGTAAATGCCAATATCATTTTAATGTTTACAAAAAATTCAAAAAAAAATAAATAAAGGGGTTGCACTATTTTTTTCATTTCTACTGTATATTCCATTTATTTTGCCACTGGCTTTAATTATGAAATCCCTATCGATATTACTTCCCCCTTTCCTATGGAGCTCGAAGATCATCAGGTCCAACCAACAAATTAAGTGAACTGGCTTAACTTCTGAAGCAGTTTATTACACAAAAACAAAATCCTGGACAGGAATTAAGATCATCCGTTGTTTGCTCGCACATATTATCATATGAAAAGTCAGAGATTAGTTTATTTTTTCTCGACGCACAGAACAGTTTTTACTGCTGAACCCCTTAAGTGGATCATCAAGGAAGTTATAGATGATAAAAAGTTTGGGGTGCATACCACATTGATTGCGCCACTGTTTCTATGCAAAGATAGGCCTTTAAAGGCCAAGCATGATCAAGATTCACATTAGGGAGCTCTTCCGAAGATCTTGCTCGGGAATCAATCTTCTTGACATCAAGGATGTTTTCCAAGAGAAACAAAGGAGCAGATCCATTGATCCCTTGCTTTTGCAGTTTTGACTTAAGCCTTTTCCGGTTTCAAATTCAGAGCTTTAAAAGAGAATTATGGCCAACACTAGTAGGCCGGTTAGGGTGTTGCGATTGGAATTTGGATGGACCATGTCTATTGGAATCATGATACCTTTGAAATCAATGTCTTCTAACGCTTGCCTTGTCTCTTACAAGTGTGATATGTTTTATGTTACAAGCCTTGAACCTACAATTCTCGAATAGCTGCCAAGTATTAAGCAAACACAAAGATTTATGTTGCCAGAAAAATCCATTATTATATTCGCAGACTCGTATATATTTTGATAGGAAAGCACTAGAAGAATGCAAGCAAAGCCCCATTTTCTTGGATGGCAAAGGGAAGGAAGGGGGACGGTTGGTGGTTGAATTTAATAGCAGAATGAGAAGAGAGCTCCGACCTACCACATTCACAATCACTTCTCCAATTATCAAAGTAGGGAAAGATAGCGGGAACCAGTCATGAGAAATAGCAGCTAAAGACACTGCTTGAAGAAGCTGGATCCTTCCAATTTCATGGATATTCCCATATAAAAAAAGAAGGGCATGGTCCTTAATTTGATTCCTTGGTTTGGAAGCTACAATATCAGCTTTTGTTTTGCTTCACCACCACACCATTGTAAAGATGAAAAAGCAACCATGCAAATCCACCCAACACAAACTGATAAAATCAGCTTAACCATCGGCTTTAGGCCATCTTCCATTCCCCTGATCTATTGATCATTCTTTCCGACTAATCCACCCAACACACAACTGATAAAATACACTAGTTGCTCAGAGAGGACAAAATCACCGTGAATATTTTGCAAGAAGGCTTAAAAATTCAATAAAATTACTTTGCAAAGCTTTTCATTCACACTTGATGACAGTTTGGGGACAAACGAGAAAGATAAGCGTACAAAATTAGAACCTCGTATTAGCAAATTGATTTGGATCTCATAACTTGCAGAAGCTGTAGGGTGTCGTATTTTTTTTTTTCCTATATCCACTGTCAGAAATTTTAGATATAAGTAAGATATCACGTTAATAGTGTTTAAATATGTTTTAGTATAATTATTACAATATATTCATATTTATTTTTATATCATACATAAAATTCTCCCGTTAATATTAATATCTTTATCTTATCTATAATTTTTTATTTAATATTTTATTTATGGACTCGAGGCCCTGTCCATGAGATACGAGAATCCAAGAAATTTATTTTTAAGCAATAATAATAATAATAATAATAAAAATCTGGCGAGAACAGAAATGAAAAATGGAAAAGGGAAAGCAGAAAAAGAAGAGAAGCACTAAGCCAACGCTGGCAGCAAGGACAAGAAAACAAGAGGAGAGACAGAGAGCACCTTGAGGAGCTCGTGTTTCTCGCTTTGTTACTATTCAGAAACCCTAGTTCTCTATCTCTCTCTTTCTCTATCTCTTCCTTCAGCCCCCACCCATCTTTTCTTCCTCTCCTCCTCTTCCAAATCCACTTCCTCCAAGCTCCTCCTTTTCAATTCTCCAAGAAACGGACCTGCAAACCCCCCCATATTTCTCAAATCTAATGTTTCGTCTCCTTCTCACTCTCTCCCACAACGCGATGCGTCTCGAAAAAGCTTGAATTTTTGTCCCATTATTATCAAAAAAGGTTCGGAGGTTTTGGAATTTGGGTGGTGAAAAATAAAAAGCTATGTATAGTCATAGAGATCGAGGAGGAGGGTCGTCGAAATCGGAGCTAGTGGGAGGACCGTTGGATCGGAAGCGCATAAACGATGCGCTGGACAAGCATCTAGAGAAGTCGTCCCCATCCACTTCGAGGGGCTTGAATAGAAAAGACAAAGAAAGATCCTCTGTTCCTTCGACTTCCACCGGTAAATCCCAGTTTGATCATCGAGATTCACGCTCTGCTGCTCTGTCCAAAGCCAAATGTGATGGTCAGTTGCTTGTCAGCTTCTTTCTATCTTCGTTTCTGTTTTTTTATCTTTTTCCCTTGATTAATTTGTGGAGAATTTGTGTTCGCTAAGGATGCATTGGCTTGTTTTCGAGTTAGTCTGATTTGGTAGGATCTAGGTTTTTAAGCATTTGTCGGCAGTTCTGAGCTGATATGTTTTTGTATGTGCGAAGTGCTTAACTGCAAATTCCATTATTAAAGACGATTATTTGCAGAATTTCGTACTTAATCCTTTTCCATTTGCAAAGTGCATTGCTAAAGCCAACTTCTTGGGATCTGGGCTTACTTGAAATAGGTTGTTGGTCGGTTTTATTTAATTATACTTGCGTTTCCATATTTGAATGTTTGGAAATTTGATGCATTGTCTGATTTGTCTAGAAGGAAATTTTGGAAATTTGATGCATTTCTTTCTTTGTATGATACCATAAATTTCATGTTCTGTGCCATGTCCTCGTAAGCTAACACTGGGTTTTTATCTTAAATGCTAAATTTTAGTGTTATCATGTTTTAGCTAGTTATAATTCCTAGTTTTAACTTCTTGTCATGTTTTTTGCTAGACAGAACAGAGATTATTCAGATCATCAATCATGATTGATAAGCAAGTAATTAAATTTGAGGTTATTCTCAGTTACTTGTTAATGCTGTCCTTCATTGCAGAGGAATCTGAAACAGACAGTGAAGAATCAGATGTTAGTGGTTCTGATGTAGATGACACATCTTGGATCTCATGGTTTTGCAATTTGCGAGGCAATGAGTTTTTCTGTGAAGTTGATGATGACTACATCCAAGATGACTTTAATCTTTGTGGGTTGAGCAGTCAAGTTCCATATTATGACTATGCACTTGATTTAATATTGGATGTTGAATCTTCACATGGTAAACATTTTCGTATTGCAGTATGGAAATTTTGGTTAATTTGATATTTAGTCACTATTATTTTTTCAAATTTAGACCAGTCTTTAACAGGTGTTTTTGCCTGATGGATTAATAAATTCAAAAGTCTTCTGTTTTGGTTCTTCATAAGGATTTTGGTCAGGAAAGAATTTTAAACGGTAGATAAAAGTTTTCTGGGAAATTAGGTTTAAGACAGCCAAGTTTACTTTGGTTGTTTGGTTAATTATGACCCACATTAAGATGACTGTTGACCTACTCTATGACTAACTGGATGTTAATCTAATTATATGCCATTACTAAACTTGTTATGTACCTTAATTATCCAGTGATTGGAACTTGATTACTATTCTGTCGGAAGAATGTGCAACTGTATACACTGCTTGTTTCTTTGAAAAACTTTCTAATTTTACTTTTGAGATTTTGTTATTGCAGCAGAAGTTAACATCAGAAATGTTATTCTAATTGAATTGACAAAATATATTGTTGCAATTGTTCCAAAGCTTGTCTTTCATATAGCATTTCTGACCGTTTAGTTTGCAGTTACAATGTTAGTATCTATATTTATACCTTATTTTCTCAAGTTTTTATTGTTGCTTTGCATCATCATAGTGGTTTGTGCCAGTTTGCCTTAAAACTCATCAGCCACCGATGCACATTGGTTCTTGCTATTAAGTAGATCTCTTTGGGGTTTTATAGGTGATATGTTCACTGAAGAACAGAATGAATTGGTTGAATCAGCAGCTGAGATGTTGTATGGTCTTATACATGTCCGTTACATATTAACTAGCAAGGGAATGTCCGCTATGGTAAAATTGCTGTCATTCATTCCGTCCATTCTTTTGCTATTGTTGACTTTATCTTATTTACAAAGTTCTACTTGCAACGTCCATTGCAGTTGGAGAAATACAAAAACTATGACTTTGGGAGATGCCCAAGAGTTTACTGCTGTGGACAACATTGTCTTCCAGTTGGTCAGTCAGATATTCCTCGTTCAAGTACTGTGAAAATCTACTGTCCAAAATGTGAAGATATATATTATCCTCGATCCAAGTATCAAGGCAGTATCCTTTTTATTTCATCTACAACTTTACTTATTTTTTTTTCATGGAGAATTACAAATTTACTGGTTCTGAGAACTAAAATACCTATAATTTGACTTCTCTACTGTATTACGCTTGTGATATCTGAGATATATCCTACTTATATCCTACTGAAATTAATCATATTTATGTTTTTGACTAACCTCCTTGTCCTTGCATATTAAATTTCCCTCCAAGTAAGGCATATGAAATTACTTATTTTTTGAACAGATAATAGAATCTTGTAGATCATATTCGATCTCACATTGATCATAAATCTTTATATCCTTGAGGATTAATGTGTTGACTGGAGTCTTTTGCTAATTTTATTGGTACGATTTTTTTTATGTTTGTATTTCAGTAAATTCTTCCCTAAATCAGTTTTTATCGTTTTATCACATTCTTCTCCCTATGTTTGATGATAAGTTTGGTGGGTCAGGTCTGCACCTACATTAGAGGAAGACACCAAATTATTTTCCCTTTTAGCTATGTTTTCATCTTGTCTCTGCCTTGTGCATATATCCTCCTGTTCCATCCCAATAATTTGATATTGATAGGATTGTAGAATCTTAAAAAGTGTTAAGGAATTTTTCAAATGAACGACATTATGAAGTTAGCATGCTAGGGTGCCTTTGTTCATGAATCTCATATCTTCCTTCCATTAAATTTAGGCAGAAGTTAGTTTATGTTCCCGAATGCCCTTTCAATATCTTTTGGCTTGTAGGTCTCTTATTTTCTTGTCTTTGGTAGGTGGAATCAAACATTGGTATGACTTTTTATTCTTCCTATTTCCTGTTACCAGATCATGGACGTAATGCTTTTTTTTTACAGCTCAATTTTCTTGACATTGACAAGATATTGACGGAGCTTATTTTGGAACGACATTTCCACATCTATTTCTAATGACATATGGGCACCTAAAGCCACAAAAGCCAACGCTAAACTACACCCCAAGAGTTTTTGGCTTCAAGATCCATAAGGCCTGATGTGATACAGTAATTGCATGCTGTAAGTTGTGTTGAGATCTCCAATTGTTGGACGGTGGCGATTTTGACTTAGCCTGGTGCTTCGTTCATTGCAGTGAATGGCCCAACATGCAAGGTGAAGTGGGATTCCACACCCCCCCCCACCAAAAAAAAAAAAGAAAGAGGAAGAATTGTTACGATTGATATGGCAATGAAATATGGGCCTGTTAGTTAAGTGCAACATATGTCTAGAATTTATTCATGAATTTAACAGAGTTTTTGTAAGCTTATATATTTATTTAATCGTGAGTTGAGGATTGTTTGAAAGTGTTCTTTGTTGTAGTTGATGATATCTCTCCGACCCTTCCTCCTTTCTTTTCCTGACCTGACATGGCCTGTGTATGCGTCAATGTTCTTCTATTCCCCTAACGATAACTCTATCCGTCCAATCCCAGCCCATCTTTTCATCGATCTTCTGTGCTTAACCGCTGTATTCTTGTTGAAACGACGGTGAATCAGATTCAAAAAGGGGGAAAAAAGGCAATAACGGAAAGAAAGCGAGTTTGCGGCGTTTAGTCCTTTGCATTAGTAATGATAATGACAACCCTTGGCTTGGAAATCTGTACTCTCTTGTGTGGTTGCAACGCAACACAACATTGTGTCCTGAGCTAGTAATGAATTTTGGTTTTTCCTCAACTGCGTGGACAAGACAATCGTTGTTTGCTGAACTTCAGTGTTGCTTACTTGCTGCTTCCTGGAAACTTCTCTCTAACCCAAGCCATAATCCCGTGGGCAAAACAGGCAGGCAGGCTCATCATCCCCATGGAAAATGAGAGAGAGAAAGAGAGCATCTAACATGTCTTCACGTTGCCCTGGCACTGCAGCCTAAGTCACCATCTTCAGCAAATATGGCAACGGCCCATAAAAATCAAAATCAAAAGGCAATTTATGGGAGATAGCAAAAAGATACAAGTATAAGATCAAAATCAGATGGTTTTCAGCATGTTATCATAATTGTTGTTGTTGTTGTTGTAGTATTGTTACGTCACGTGCTCAAATTTTGGTCTGAAATAATTCATGACTTACGGTAAGAAAAATAATACGTTAAAATTAGAAGATTGCTTTTCTTTTCTTTAACCCTTTCCAGGTTTTCCGTTCTCAAGAAAGCAGATAAATTAGGAAAAAACAACATAGAAACTATATGGGCAGAGATATGTAGCTAATCATTTATCATATATTACGATCCCATCTTGAATAAAATAATTGATCAATAATCAAAATTGCAAAAGAGTAGGGTGGTTTTGTTTGCCCTTCATTGTGCCAACATGTAGTTAGTAGATAAATAAATAAAAAAGCTTGGGTTAGGCTTAAAAAATATATTATTAAAAAAAAAAAAAAAAACCTTCCCTCTGCCTCAAGTCTGTCAAAGTTGCTTAAGCCATCTTTTTTTCCAAACAAGCGGTAATAAAAAAATGCGTTTTCCGGAAAGTGTTTATCTAATATTTTCTTCTGTCCATGAAAACTTGAAGAAAAGGAAGAAACACATACTTTCACATCACATCTCCGACCGGTGGGTTCTTCATCTTACAGCACATCATCTGCGTTTGGCCTAATTATATCATTATATTTAATTTAACTTAATTTAATCTAATGTCATTTTCACTATATATTAACTTATTCGGGATTTACCAAGATTTTTCTATTCTTTTTTTATTTAAAGGCTGATTAATCACATGAGGCTGAGCATCTAGCTTTGGGATCAACTTTTTGAAAACTATGTTAACATTAATTATTTACATTTACAGCTTGTAGAAAAGAAGGGCTATTATTATGCTAATTGCCCCAAGCGGGCATGTCCTTATGAAAATTGTCCCAAAATAAGAGTTTTTTTTTTCCCAGCTGTTTGTACTTAGAATTTTGGGAAATCAAAGTTTTTCGCTGGTTCAAGCCTTCCAAATTTTAATGTGACAACATGATATTTGCTTTTACATTATTAAAATTTTTTAAAGGGTTAAATTAAAAGATAATTCTTTAATGATAGTATTTTTTTTACTTCGATATTTTATTAATTTTTTGTTCTCAACTCGATACTTATACTATAGTTCGTTTATCAATTTAATACTTCAACCTAATGCTGTTAATAAAATAAACATTTAACTTTTTTCAACTAATGATATTATATCATGTGTCATTAACGTTAATAATATATGTAATGTATTATAATTTAATTTATTTACATCATCATTAACTAACGATATAAGGATAAAATATCAAACTTATTGATCGAATTATACTATAAATATCAAATTAAAAAATATTTATAAGATATTAAACTAAAAAATATATAATTTAAAGGCTTTTTTTGTATTGAGACTTTTTCTAAAATGGTGGATCTCTCATTTTTCTTCATTCAATGTCATGCCATTAAATTTTTTTTTAAAAAAAAACATTTTAGTTTTAAAATTTATAATTACATTCTAGACTGGATTATATACTAATATTTTCAGAACAGTCTAAAAAGTTTTATTTTTTTATATTTATTCAATCATAATTGTTTATTTATTATGACGCCAGCAAAACGGAAAATCATTGAGTCCTTTTTCCATTTTTGTTAAGGTAATGGGGCCGAATTTATGAGCCTGGCAAAGCGGCTAAAGGCAGCGACGAAAGTGACGCCACGCGGATTCATTTTATTGGTTGGTTTCAGCAACTAGGTTTTTTTTTTTTGGAAGAAGTCCGCCGCGTTCTTTTCGGTTCTCCGCAAGCCAATTGAAGTCAGACATCCGCTGGTACATGGGATGGCAGAATGGATAAAAATATCAAACAAGGACAGCTTTGGAATACCTGCTTAAATTTCGACTTTATTTTGCATGTATTTTTCTTGATTATAATTAATTAATGAATAATTTTACAAAAGGGTTAGTAAATAATCTTCAATCCAATAGAATCTAGTAGATTCTGCTTTAAATATGAAGATCGCATTCCCTTCAACCCTTTCAATTAATTGAAATATAATGAACTTATCAAATTATTTAAGACCATATAAAAAAAATTAAGATTCAATAAAATTATGTTATTCACAATTTAGTTTTAGTATCAGAGCAAAAACAAAAATAGCATATGATATGATTGTGTGCCTGCCTGCCTGCCTGCCTGCCTGCCTGCAACCCACCATATCCATCTAGCCAAACAAAACAATGTTTTACATTAAACATAAATCTTAAAATATTAATTCAATTTAAAGAATAAAATCAATCGTTAAACACGAAGTATTCCTCTTTTTATTCATTTTTCATTTT
>JBBYHO010000003.1:5844992-5855330 GCA_038382025.1 Adansonia gregorii | reverse complement strand
TCTCTCTCTCTCTCTCTCTCTCTCTCTCCCCCCTATAAACTCCACATCTTTATTCCTAGTCTTAGGTATGGGAAGTGAAGGTGATATTTACGTGAACTCGGAGACCTGAAACTGAAATCCTGAAAGATTGGCTGTTCGACCCCTTTGCGGAGAATTAATTTCTCTTTTCCTGGCAGCTGGTATTAGTCCATCTTGCAGAGAGTTTCAGGTGATTCAGGAGACTGACGGCTAGCGGTAGTCCCATAATTAGAGGACCTTCGCTAAATTTGGGGGGCACCGGTTGCTCAATGAACTTCTACCACGTAGCAGCAGCGGCATTCAACCCAAGAGTGCCACATGTTACCTTACGATAGCTGTCCTTCACCTTGTAATTCAAACTCTTGACACGTAATTAAAGTCTAAATCAATTTTCTATAACTTATAATATTTCCCTAATCGAACTTAACCTTCGCCCAAGTACGCGACACCCCCGACCAACCACATTTGGCCGCTTGCATAACCCAATATACATACTTATATATCTGGAGAAATATATAAATTGAAAGTCGCAAAATGCTATAAATTTCAAGGATTAATTGTAAGCCAAATATGGTTTAACAGAATTACCGAAAGAATAATGCTAGCCAGAAACGTATTTAGAAGCATGCAATGCAAAGTCAAGGATTGTGTATAAATCTGAGTTAAAAAAATTATCATATATTAGAAAAACAAAATAATTGGGTTTGGCAGCAGATTAGTAATTGGATAAAACGATCAAATATTGTACGGTTTTTTCATCGTTATTACTCAGAATATAAACTAAATGCAAAGCTTGAGTGAATTTTTCATTAATGTAGCGTAAGATAATTTAATGCTAGATCTATAATATTAATAAAAAAGAAATAAGTAAATAAATAAAATTAATTAATATCTATAAAAACAAATTAAATTTAATCAATTATCGTTGAATGGTGAAAAACGGATATATTTCCAAGAAAATAAAAGATTAAATCAAGAAGGTTAAAGGGAGCATACCGTGAAAATGAAACTGTAGCCACGCCTCAAGACATCTAAAAGAAATTGAGTTCTTCTCCACATCATCTTAATAAAATCCTGCGACATATAAACCTTCTCCTCACCAAAATCAACGCCGTCCGTCACCAATCTGTAACAGTGCAACCTCTTAAATTTGCACCGATCATAAGCTGTCTGATCGGCGGTAACAAGTAGCAGATGGTCAAGCAATGGCCTAGTATCTTCTCCAAGCCAAAAGCTTTCCAAGAAAAGGTCCAACATTGTCGTCTCTGCGTTAACACCTTGCTCAACATAAGCTTTGTTGACAATTGCAATGATCACGGTCTTGTTCGGCATGGAAGCTTCCTCCAACGCCAAATCAAGCTCGTCCTTTACATGGAGCTTTAGGATAGTCTGTAACAGAAAAAGAAATAAGCTGTCATCACCAATCACCAAGAACTAGTATATATAGTTTGAATATATGTTAGAGTGTGTTTACAGATTACACAAGAGAAAAAAATATATAATATACTTACAAAATTTGAGGGTGAACGACGGTTGGTTTCATGGTTGGAGAGTAAAGGGTTTGATATTGATGGAGACCATATGCAAATATAGAGAAATCCAGCAAAAAGGAGGAAAAATATGGCAGAAGTTCCTGGGGAGAAGTTCTTTGGATGCTCCATGAATGAGACAGATACTGAAAACGATAAAAAGGGCGAGAGAGAGAGAGAGAGAGAGAGAGAGGGTGTAATTGTACTAGGGCGGATCAGGTTGTGATGTGAAATTTGTTGGATTAAAAAGGCTTTGGTTTCTTTCGGCGTGTAATGGCAGTCATGAAAAGAGGTGAGATGGGTTACATTCATAAGCGGGTAGAATTGTCACACAAAGTACCTGAGGCAGACCGGCCGTTTAATTATGGGTTCAGAAGTTTAGGTTATATATGAATATGATCCTTATTTTATATGAATTAACGAAGCGTCTGGTGTGGGTTCTTCAGCGTTTGGCGTGCTAACCGCGTGGTGTTGCCGTGGCGTGGATTTTTCTTTGTTGTAAATTAAATTCAAAAATTAATTCATTATTAATTCAATCGTATATATAACTCACCAATTTTGATATTAATATATATAAAAGTAACATTAGTATTTATTCACATAACAAGGTTCATAATTTCAAGAAAAGAACATTATAATTTTATTTAGGTCATGTTATTATCTAAGCTATATTTACCTTACTAATAAATTCATTATGATTTAGGTCAATTAAAATGCATTAATCAAAATATATTATTCATAATATAAACGATAGATATAATTAGTATTTTTTTTCTTCTTTGTATTTCAATGAATACAAAAATGTTGACCATGGAATATAAAGAGATATTCACAAAGTCTTGAGAAGATTATATCTAAATAGTATTGTTAGTTGATTAACTTTAGAGGAAGTAAATCACAATATATTCTCATTCATATGTTAAAAAAGACATATTTGATCACCTAAAGTGTGGTCCATCAAATTAATCTCAAATAAGACTAATGGTTTTTACTATTCCAAAAGATCTAGAATCATGAATTTTGTAGGAAAAGACAAAAGAGCAACCTAAGTGATAAATTTGCAAACTATTCCGTTACTACGATGAGAAATTAAAGAATTATAAAGTTCAGTCCAAACAAAAAAGGAAAAAAGAACCAAGTTTTATACGACTGGTCGTAATGAAACAAAATTAAATTAAGTTGGCTAAGTCTCGACAATCAACTTAGTGATTGGTAAAGACTAAAGACAGACAAATGGAATTTGATACAGCAAAGAATACCCCCAAAAAAATCTCTGATTGGCATGTGTTACTTGAATTGACAAATCATACCAAATGAGATTCCGTCATTTACGTCACCTCAGCTGCAAAATTCGCATATCTAAATTATTAAGTATCGGTCAATCGTCATTTTCGTATTAGTCAGCAGTTTGTTTTTGTGTGGTATTTAATTTCATTAAAAAAATTTAAGAGATTCCTATATATGTGTATGTATATTATTTTTTAACATATAAGTATGTATCACTCTAATAATGCAATTTGTAAAATTTAAAAATTTTATTAAGGATGAATGAAATCATTTATTTTAATATAAAAACCTATTAATAAAGGCCTAAATCAAACTTTTACTCAATGATCCAAAAATAAGCAGTTTGAAACTTTCAAATTAGATGAAAATTTGAACAATAAAAGCCCTTTGAACATTATCCTATGACTGCCTAACATTAAGAAAATGAAGTCATGTATGATTTATATATGGGTTGAATTTCCTGGTCCTGCTATGGAAACATCGATCAAAACAGCTTTATTTGAGTACGACGTCCAAAACTTATTCATCACGAGTAACGTTGGAGAGAATTCTTGCAAGAAGGTTTTCAACAAGTGTTAATTAATTGCAAGACAACCGCCACTTAATTTTCATACTTTGTACAAAAAGATTAGCGTCCAATCCAAGATAAGTTTTCGGGATTATTAATCACATGTCGTTTGCCCTGCGGACTAGGCCTTGACACTTGACCCATGACCATAAATTGTTTATGTAAAGGATTGATGTGGGGTCATTACTTCAGTGTTTGTGAGAGCCCAATATATTGGCCTTAAAGTGGCCCAAGGGAAATTATTAGCGGTCAGTCATCAGATTCAGAGCCCTGGTTCCAAGTCTTGAAGCTTAACCAAAATGGAGTTGCATGCAAATGCTGACAAGATAACAAAATCCTCAACTTAGATATTAGAAATAGGTTAAAAGCAAATTTCATTCTCATCAAATTACAGAGCCAAAAAATCCTTGAGTTCTTGAAGGTGATATACAGATGGGTTTATACTGTTCAATCTTATTTCAATCTTATGAAATCAACACGAAAAAGACCATGTAATATATAAGATCAAGAGTGCACAGAATTATAAGAGGAGAATCATCATACTTGGACACTGTTATTTAATAGGGAGTTTGTTTAAAGAACACGGCATATAATACTTGGTTTTTTGCTCTTTTGCTTTGGAGGCTGGAGAAACACATTCATAGCAGCATCCAACACAGCTTTCATATTCTGCAATTTTCAACACTGAAGTTCTTAATCTGTAGAAAGAATGATTTTAAGTGAATGTTATCCATTAATTCCTCCAATCTTGCATTAATCCTATATTGATTTCTTAAGCCAAATTAAGCAAGAAGAGCTCCATCAATTGGCCGTATTCTTATGCACAAGGGGTTGATTCTTATACCAATTAGTCTATTCTGTTAGTTTAAATAGTGCATGATTTCACTTAGAAGGAACCGGAACGAAAGTATATAGAATCCTGTGGGTATATGCACAGATGCAAGACGAACTCCTATTTGCTTATTTAGTTCAAGGCTCTGGGAACAAATTTGAAACAGCAAGTATTGTAATGCAATAAAAGTGTCCTAAATCTTGAAAGATTTCACAAAATCCGGTTATGTTATAATTGTGTTAAAAGAAAAAAAATTAATCAGTTTGTCCTCCTTTTTATTTGTCAAATGAAAAAGAACAGTTCTTGCGAATTTCCCTCTCTCTTGCCCTGGTGGCAGGTTATTTTAGCGGAAGAGAGACTTAATAATTTGTCATTACTTGCTTTAAACTTGAAAAAAAAAAAAAGAAAAAAAAAGAGGATATTTAGAGATATAAAATAATCTAACCAGGTTAATTATTGTCTGTGACTTCATGAGTTATGGCAACTTTGGAGCTTTAAGAATTTCTGGTCTTTTTAATTGAGTTGAAACACTTGTATATGAAAGTATTATTTGTAAGCAATGCTCATATGCTTGAAACATGGATAGCACCCTTCTATGATTTTACCTAAGATAAGGTTTGTTGCCTTGGGCTGAGCAGATTAGATACTTTAAGCTTATTGGATCACTGTTTGGACATGGAGTAAGGAAGACAAAGGTATGGAAGCTTCAAATAAGCATGAATCTTCCTTAATAGTTTACTAATTCCCATCAATGTCTCGACTTTCATTTTTCTTTTTAAATAAAACATTGTTACTGAATATTGCTAAATTTCAATCTTGGAACGGTTGGTTTTAGGTCTGCAAGAATATGGTTCGGACTAGACTAAATGTCAAGAACATTTTGATGTTTACAAGGATCAATGCAATAAAAAGGAGTACTGCAATTTTATTCATTTCTAGCGTATAATTCCCTTTATTTTTTTATCAACAGCTGTGATTATGCAAAGTTGAACTAGCTGCACCTGGCTTTAGAGCGCTGAGTATTGCCAACTTTTTTTCCCCTTTTTTTTTGGGTTTTTTTTTTCTTTATAGGCAACTGTGTTTGATTTAGCAATGAGGAGAGTTTTGGTTGGCCTAATCATTAGATTGATGTCTTCCGTATGTTAATGTTAGTTGCAAAATGCTTTCCTGCAACTGCAAGAGTGTGAGATTCAAGATGAATGGCATATATCCTGAGTTTCTGCTTTCAAGCTGTAGAATTCTCCGGCCAAGTCTGTGGATGCCATGTCTTTAGAATTAGAGGTTGAATATCTAAGTACTTGTACAAAATATGTACCCCAAATCAAACCTGTAAAGTTCTAAACATTACAAAAAAGTTTCTGTTTATAGTTTCGAAGGAAAAAAAAAAAAGAAAAGAGTATTCTGATATGGAGGGAGAGTAACAATCATCCCTTTTCAGATTGAAAAACAGATGTAGTGCTAGAAAAGTGGATGGCATTGTGGTAAAATCAAACTTGGAACTTTTTAGAATCTTACGTTTCAAACAAATAGAAGTTACTTGAATTTTGATGATGGCCTTCAGTATCTTATACTAATCAGTACTTTCTAAGCTGTAAAATGTTAAACGAAAAACCGAGTATATAGCACGAATTCAATTGAAAAAGGAAAAAGGTCACAATCTCCTTGCATTGCATTGCATGGAGACAAATTCCACGTTCAGGCTCCTAAGCCACATTCTCGAGTCTGGTCACGGCCACGAGAGAGTCGTATGATTTGTTGGGGAGAGCGAAAAATATAAAATTTACATTAAATTTTTTTAATTAAAATTTTAAATATTTCTGAATAATTTAAGTAAATAAAATTTTAATTAAGATGCTGGTTATTAATTATATTTATTTCTGGAATATACAATTATCTATTTAAAATAAATAAATTTATAAATATTCGGATTAATTTAATAATTTAATAAAAATAAATAAATAATAAATGGTGTAATAACTGCAAGCAGAGTGTCATTTGTCTTTAAAAAAAAAAAAAGTCAAATTCAGGACAATCAGGGAAAAGCAAAAAATGGTCGGCCTATTGGTTTTTGCTTTAAAATTAATGCTTCGATGATTACCATAAATTCCACGCAAACATCGGTTTTTAAAAAAGGATTTCTTCTTCCGCACGATCAGACAATAGTAATTCTATTATAAAAAAAAGAACAGTAGTTCTCATCTCACTTCCTCTAATTTTAATTGATTTGTTATAATATTATTTATACATACATATTTATGTGGAAAAGAAGTCATTTTCCTCGATAAACGTTTTCTTGATTGAAAAAGAGAATCCCTCCTCTCCTCTCCCATCCTCTCCGCACAAGACAAAAAGAACGGAAAAGCCCAAGAAAGAGGAAAAACGAACAAACAAAACCGGGTGAGTTTTAGGGTAATTGTTTTTTTTATTTATGTAATGCATCAGAAGAAATCGGAAGTTCAGATCGGAACAGAAAGCAGCGGCATCTCTTCCGGTTTTAACCCCAAGCCTTTCACTGCTCATCCTCATCTGCTACTCCATCACCACCACCAACATTTTAACTATCATCATCATCGTTTAGAGCAGCAATCCGATACGACTGCCGCGGAGGAAGCGGCGGCAACTACCGCTACTGTGACAAATACGACGCCCATTGCTGCTTTCCCTCAAATTATTACCCAGAATCCTCCTCGAAATGACTCAATTGCCCCTCCTCCTTCTTCCTCTTCCCGTTCTCCAACCCCTTACAGGAGGCCCCTGTTGACCCAAACGCCTTCTCTCGCCAAATCCCCTACTTTGTACCGTTTTACGAAGCCCCCACATTTCAATTCCCAAAATACTGCTTCCTTTTTTTCCTTTTCCCTTGCTGCTAAATCCTACGTTTATCGAATTCTCCGCCGTTTCAAGCACCTGCGTCGTCTTCGAGTTCATCTGCGCTTATTCCTCCTTTTATCTCTCCCTTTTTTCTACTTCTTAGTTTCACATCCAAGCCACTCCTTTTTACTTGATTTCCTCTCTGCTTTTGCTTTCTCCGCTGCCCTTCTCTTTTCCCTTAACCTTGCCCTCCCTCGCCTCCCTTCTATTCGCTTGTTCTTGGCCCGCTCGTTTCCAATTAATCTCAAGTCATCATCTTCAATAACAAGGTCGCATTTGCCAGTGTTTTGGTCCATTGGGTCTCGGTCAAAATCCGAAAAGAGAGTGAATTCGGGGTGTTGGGTTCAAGTTTATAGCAACGGAGACGTTTTTGAAGGAGAGTTTCACAAGGGAAGGTGTTCTGGGAGCGGCGTTTATTACTATTATATGAGTGGGCGATACGAGGGGGATTGGGTGGATGGGAAGTATGAGGGCTATGGGGTGGAAACGTGGGCAAGAGGGAGCCGGTATCGTGGGCAGTATAGACAGGGTCTTAGGCATGGATTTGGGGTTTATAGGTTCTATACCGGGGATGTTTATGCAGGAGAGTGGTCTAATGGGCAGAGTCATGGCTGTGGAATTCATACCTGTGAGGATGGAAGCCGGTATGTTGGGGAATTCAAGTGGGGAGTCAAGCATGGACTTGGACATTACCATTTTAGGTAACATAAAGATTGGCTTTCTTGGTTTCTTTTTGTTTTATATCTTTTTGACTTATGCTATGAATAATTTTTTAGTTTCTGATTGTTGCTGTGAGATTTTTTTTTCTGGTTGCTGCTTTAAACGTAGGTTGCTTGTACTGTTATTGATTTTGAGATATCATTCTTATTTTGCTTTTGGTGTCTGAATGCACTCTCTGTTACTTAATTCTTTGTTGTTGTAGGTGTTGGAGGATTTTACTTTTGCATGAGGGCTTTATTGTACGCTTATTTGTTGAGAACTATCATAAGGGATTAGAAATCGGTTTTCTCACATTGTTCAGTGTTTGAAAACATATGATAGAATGGTTATCACTTGTCCGAACCCATACCTGATGGTTTTGTTGCATTATCACCTGTTCATTTTTTGCCCTATTTTTACATCTTTAGCTGGAAGAGTAGATAGGTTTTCATGTAAATGAATCTCAATCAATGTAGGGACAGTTTAGTTTTATGTTTAAATGAAGCTTTGCAATGTGAGGGTTGCTTTTTCATTAAAAAGAAATTGCTAGCTATCCACTTCATGAGCATGTTTTTATATTTGAACAACTCATTCTGGATAGAAATATTTTGATTTTTCTTATATAGGAATGGAGATACATATGCCGGGGAATATTTTGCGGACAAGATGCATGGATTTGGTGTCTATAGTTTTGCAAATGGCCATTCGTATGAGGGTGCTTGGCATGAGGGTAGACGACAAGGGCTTGGCATGTATACATTTAGA
This sequence comes from Adansonia gregorii, assembly GCA_038382025.1. NCBI lineage: Eukaryota > Viridiplantae > Streptophyta > Magnoliopsida > Malvales > Malvaceae > Adansonia > Adansonia gregorii. The sequence goes on along the minus strand of JBBYHO010000003.1, from coordinate 5,846,761 downwards.
AATGGGGAAACTCAATCTGGTCACTGGCAAAATGGAATTCTTGATGTCCCAAGCACACAGAACACTACATATCCTGTATCTCCTGTAGCTGTTTATCATTCTAAAGTACTAAATGCAGTGCAGGTACTTATACTTCTCCACTTTTAACTTTTACTAGTGCTTCTTTTTAAATATCAATGAAGAGGTATTTGGTGCCATAGTTAATAAGTTTTTCTACTTCACCTATAATTTATTTTGATGGTCCCATCTTACAGTCTCCTCGGCTGTTTAATTTGGCATGGCTGGAAAAATAATTGCTTGACCTGGTTGCTGATAACCCTTGTGTGACCTATTTATAAAATATGATTCGCTTAAATATTAGGGTGTTATTCTAGTGTTACATATTAGCAATTCATAAGTAATGTGAGAAGGAGCATAAGTTTCACAACCGTATAATACAAAATGTATGAAAGAGAGGCCTAATACTTTTAGGGCGTAAAAATTGGAAAATTTACCCTGACTGATTTTGTGGTTAAGAAATATAATGCTCTGCAATGCAGCAGTTTTCACCATCCTTACAGTCCTCATCAATTTTCTGTCACATCATGAAGGGTGTAACGGTGTGAAACCTGATCGTGTCTGATATTTTGTGTGTTATGAGCAGGAAGCCCGAAGGGCAGCTGAGAAAGCTTATGATGTGGGCAAGGTAGATGAGAGAGTAAACAAGGCAGTAGCTGCAGCTAATAGAGCAGCCAATGCTGCAAGAGTAATAGCAGTTAAAGCAGTCCAAAAGCAAATGCATCACAATAACAACGACAATATTCCCATTCACATTGTGTGAGACTTCTGACAACGTCGACTTTTTCAAGTAGTTTTGTGTTTTATACTGTCATATTCTTACAGTCCCCGTTCTTTCATCAAGAGTCTGTAATTTAACATGCCTGCATATTCCATGCCTGGGGGTGGAGAAATTCCGAGCATGGGGGGGGGGGGTGGAGAAAGCTAGATATGATGATGGTGATGGCACCATTTTACTAATTAATTTTAGCCTTTCCCATCTTGGCACAGTTTTGTAAAGATGAGCTAGATCATGTAATACAAAGTGATGGTGGGCAGGTGAAAACCATGAATGTCCATGTCCAAAAGGTTTTTGTATGTAGACTTAATTGGTTTTTGCAATGAAGAAAATCATGCATGTCCAAAATTTTTTTTTTTTTCATGCTAGTTTGTCCGATATGGGTGAGTGCTAAATGTTAAATGGCTTTGGCAGCAGCTGATAGTCGGGGAAACAAATAGCTGCTTCGTTATTTATTTATTTATTTTTTTATAGTGTATGATTTTGCTCACCATAGATGGAAAGAAACCTTGGATAAACTCAGACTTATGGCATTGATGCCCTTAGAATTTTGGGATGAAATGTCTGATTCCAATGCCATGGAACAAGATGCTTAAACGCCAAAAACTGTTATTCAATTTTCATAATTGCATCTATTCGAGTTATCTAATAAATATATCAGAAGGCATTTCCCGTTTCCTTAATAATCGAGTGAACAAAGAAAGGCATCAACCATCATAATCCCGAATGCGATCAAACTTCGAAACTCATGCAGCCTTCGGAGCTTAAACCTTCGTAAATCAACTGGGCCCAGGGTCACACAGCCACTATCAAGAAATGTAGTGTTAGGTGCGCAACCATAAAAGAGCATTCTCTAAACGCCAAAACTGCTTGCTTCAATTGATTCAAGAGCTCAAAATATCCCAAAAGGAAAATCCAATTAAGAAAACTTCCA
>JBBYHO010000003.1:5833184-5844892 GCA_038382025.1 Adansonia gregorii | reverse complement strand
AAAAAAATCACAAGCGATGGCCAACAGAATCTTACTTCAAAGTGTAAGCACCTTCAGCTTTCACTTTGCCAGAGCCTTTGCATCCCCAAATTCCCACGGCTTTCCTCTTCACTGCATACTGCAATATCACCAATACCATGTTAGATTAACACCCCACTTAACATTGCTGTTGGCACAGTTTCTGAGCCAAAAGCTATGTTTCATTGCAACTTCAATGCTGAACGGATAAAAAAAATTCTAGCTTTCATGGTAAAATTATGGTTTGGCAACCCCAGCCAATAAACCGAAAACGTTGTTTTGGTGGTTTGAAATTTGCTTTTGGATAAAATTACTTTATTATCTTCATATCTTTAAATTTTTATTATTTTGAACATATCTTTTTTTTAACATTTCAATTCCTCGCAACACCTTTTTCATAGCAATACTAAATAGTTAAAAAAATTCTGAAAGCACTCTTTATTTTATTTTTATTTTTTCAAACCAAACATTTTCCTACAGCAAGAAGCCATCGAACAATTGAAATTTGGAGCCTAAAATTCACAGTAAGTTATATCTATCCAGTTTTCAGCCACCAAAGGCCTTTCATCAGAAATAACCCAGACAACAAAGAACTTGAATTAAGCATGCAAGTAGAATTCAGAATCGAGCGAATAAGATATTCTACAGCTATTAACAGTATAAGATCCCTCATTCTAGAAACCCGATGGCATTTCAATGATACAACAGAATAGTTCACATCATGTTTCATTTCTCATGAAACGTACCAAAAATCGAATCGAAATTGATGTAACTTTATGAAAGCTAAACACAGCACAAACCATACTTCCCAACAATACCGGCCTTCCTGGTTGTCTTTGTCCGCATATAATTAAAGAAGCGCAGAGCTAATATCGGCTCCCAGCTCGAGACAAAGCTACTAACCGTATGAAAGAAAGGAAAAGAAAAAACTACCAACTTTGATCACAATAAAAACAAATAATAACAACAACTAGTAAAGGTCTATAATTTCCCGCGATATTAGAAAGCTAAAGTTCTTTTGCTTTCAGTTTCACCGAAGAAACTAGCTGACATCTTTCAATACATATTCAGAAATTGAATGTTTAAACCATAGAGGATTTACCCCTTTCCACTATTCGGAACATTTCAGATAAATACGACAACATCAATAGTGAAAAATAAAACTTATTGCCTAAGAGTTAGAAACATGAAAGAAAACATTAAAGGAAAAAAAAAAGTAATTAATTGATACTTAAAAAAAAATGGAAATTTGTGGTAAATTGAAGAAACATTTTGAGCGAAAGAAAGCGTAACATTTTGCAAGGCTTTGTAGATGTGAGAGAGGTCCGGAGCAATAATCCTAGAATTCGGGCACGCTAAGCTGCACGGCCAGAGGATCAACCGTCCGTTTGATTCAAATTGTTTGTCGTAAAAGCCGACCCAACTCCCAAATTCATCGCTAAGCGGCTCATCAAGGGTTTTGGCCTGCCCGGAAGAATACATAAAGTAAAAACGATAAATTCAACTTATTTTCCTTACATTTATTTGTATGTTTTTCTAGAATGGTAATAACAGAAATTTGAATGAAAATGCAGATGAATTTTAGGTATTATAACGGCAAGAATTCTTCGACTTTCATAATTGAAATGAACATTTCCATAACCGAGGTTTTATATGTATAATTACACATGCATACGCATCATGAATCTCCAGAACCAAAGAAGTCAAGAGATAAGACCAAATTGCTGGAGTTTAGAGAACGGATCCCAACTTTCGGTTTTGGAATGCATTACACCATTTGAACTTTCATAATTGAAGTTAACATTTCCAAGAAGAAACCCATATTTAAAGGAAATATATTTTTTGCCAATTGACAACATGTACACTAGACATGAAGAATTTCTTCTAAGAAAATACATTGAGATGAAATGAGCTGAGCTGAGCTAAGCATGCATCACTACCCTCTCCTCTCTAAATAAAATTCTCTAATATCCTTGACCTGTAAGGACCTGGAGGCCGAAAGTCCTCCAATCGTAAATTGGATCTTTCTAGAATTTCATTTAACACACTTTCCCCTTTCTCTCTTTTAATTATCCCCAAAATGCTACCAACAACATCCCCGGCCAGCCCTATTTCTAAGAGACGCCCTGGTTCCTCTCCCCCATCATGTATTAAACAGCCAATCTCCCTCAGGGATATCACATTTTCTACCATGACTTTGGCGAAAATGCCACCTAGAAATTCTGCAGCCTTCGGAGCATCATTCACTGCATCCTCCAATGTGCCCAGAACAGACTCAAACCTGAACCACAATAACAATTAACTCATAAACATAATGATTTCAACTGCTTATATAAAATCAGTCAGTAAATTTTGTTAAATGATTCTCATACCCTTTCATAAGTTGAACTTGGTTCAACACGCCATCAACAGACTTCGCTAGATTGACAAGCAGCTTGGACAATAGATCCCGTTCCATCTCTTTTCTCTCAAAGGAATCCGTTATCCAAAGAGCAATCATTGTGTGATGGAAGCTTGGAGAATTTAAATCTTTGATGCATAAAGCAATTTCCTTCTCATCTCTAGCACTGTAAGGATTAAAAGAGAATGATGCTCAAAGTACTAGATAAAAGTAACCAGGTGATAACATCAACAACTGTAAATAAAATAAGGACAGCAGTATAAATATGTAATTAAACTCTCAAGTTTATCATCAACAGCTGCACTGCTTACTGTAAATCTAGCCATCAGAATTAATACCAAAATTGTGTAAGAAATATTTGAACCATACTTCGAGAAAAAAAAGAATCTTCAAATCTCAACGTCCTTGAAGTTCAAGCAATATTCTAAATCTGATTAAATGATAATACAGCATTTGGGCACGTTAATTGTAGTTGGAATATTAGACTACCAACTGGTACATTTGATATTTGAGATCCTGAACCCAAACATCAGTTAACAACCCTTTTCAAGAGCAGTTTACAACTTTACATTTCAACTTTCACCTGATGACTAAAACCCAAGTGCAAATAGGCATCCATATAGCATCCAAAAAAAAAAAAGAAAAAAGGCATCCATATGCAAATGTAGGTGCATTTGTGCATATTTATATACCTGTAATATTCTTTAATTGCTGCCATGGACATATCATGTAGGCGCTCCTCAGACCAGCCCTTTTCTTGAGGAATATTTTGAGTGTAACCTGATGCTTGGCCTTGTGCAAGTGGTGAAGCTGCAAGAGGTCTATCCAAACTGCGATCTGGATTCCTCAAGTCCCTATTACCAAAATTCATGGCATGCCCCTGGGGACTCAACTGATCATGAGCAGCTGGCGCTGCAAATCTTGGCATGAGATCCTCTCTGGAACCATAATCAGTCCGCTCAGATAGAGAACTAAAACCATTCAAACGAGAAGCCATTATTCTTGAATCTCCTGAAGTCGGAGAAACATCAGCTGGGGAAGCAGCAGACATTGCTGGCGGTCCTCTAAAAGACATACCTCTAGCAAGACCACCCTGGGGGCCCAGAGTAATAGAATCATCACCAATTTGTCTTTGAGGCAAGGGAAGTGACATAGTCCTAGCCTCAAAAGACTGTCTGTCATCCATGCGAACATCCTGAGCCCCAAAACCACGGGGCTGCGTGGGCAACCCACGAAAAGTACCCATCTGAGCACCTGGTGAAGATAACATAGAACCTTGTGGACCAAAATCCATGGGTGCTCTTCTTGGAGCAGGACTGACTCCAGGACCACGAGCAAGCCTACTGGCTTGTGCTTGTCTCTCTTGAGCGGCATCTTTATGCACTTCCTCAATCTTTTTAGGCCCTTCAACTTTCCTCCTCTGCTGCCAATTATTCTTTCGCAGATCAATAGCATCCTTCAACATGAACCTGACCCTAGAAGATAATTTCATATTGTTGGACAACGTTGCCATCCTCTCAAAATAAACATCCATATACACCTTTGCTTTGGGATGGTCAATCATCTCTCCGATTGTACTCATTAATTTGCACAAAGCCTCAACATCTTCCTCATCAGGATTCTCATACTCACCAAGTAATTTCTTGATGCATTCATGCATTATTCTCTCAGTTAACATTTTCTTCTTGTACAACTCCCCGATAAGTCTAATGTTGCCTAACATTCGTCTTCGCACCTTTATTCTCTTCTCCTCTCTTTCCTCCTCAGAGTGTTTAGCCTCACCCTCTTCCTCAACTTTATTTGCTGCTTCTTGCTCCCTCTCCCCTCTCTCAAATTCCTCCTGGCACTTGTTCAGCAGCAATCTCTTGAAGGTAATCTTCTCATTGTCTTGACTAAAGTCAGGCAACTCTCCAGCCAGATGATAACAGAAGTTTGCATACATCTCACAGAAAGTAGGCTCCATCAAAGCTTTGTCAAAGATCTGTGAGATGATGCCAGTGAGTGTGACTGCATTGTCAATGTTTACTGCTTTTACTTGCTCAAAGAGTTTCTCAAAGTTTTGGGGAGTTAATTTGTTCAAAATGGCTTTCAGTTGCCTTTGCTTCGATTCTTCCTCATCAGCCACTTTTCCCACTTCATACTTCCTTTCAGCTTTGTGCATCATCTGTAATGGAGTCTGTGGAGAATGAATCAAACCCCTTGGCTGATAGTTAGTAGCACGTTGCCACCTGTCAGCATCAGGACTATTTCGCAGCATCCCTCCTTGAGGACCCAGAGGTTGCATTGGTGCACCAAATATCCCTCCAATATATGGCAGAGGTGTTTGCGCATGTGGGTGCGTAAGAACACCAAAGTTACCTCCTTGGCCAGGACAAAAACTGGCAGCAGCACCATAGGCAAGATCAAGACACAAATCCCTCCCTGGGCCAAAAGAAGCAGGTAACTTACTCCATCTGTCATCATCAACCATTCCACTAGCACGGCGATCTAACCGAGATCCATTAGATCGTCTATCTATTATTCTACCAGGACTAGGATATGAATCAAGGCCAAAGTGAGATGTATTGACATTGGAAGCCATCAAGGCCTCAGCAATATCAGAAACAACCTCAAATCCCTGCGGAAGATCAGTGCACTGCTCTGCAAACTTAAGGAGGAAATCTCTGGAATACTTCTTCACTATATTCCCACTCCCATCTTTCTCATGATTTACTAACCCTGCATGAGCCTTTTTGCCATTATCTGAAGCTTCTAATTTTGGTGTAGGGATGTCAGCAGCATCTTCCCAATCATCCAATTCAGCTTTGTTCCGTTCAATTTTCTCACTTTCTGCGGCATCCACCTGAGGGGCATCCTGAGATTTCTGCTTCAAATCAACACCAGTGGAATTGCTTTCTGCACTTGCTGAAGGTATGACTGTCTCTTTCTTTTCCTCAGGACCTTGATATGCCATATAGAGATCAGAAGTTATCCCAGCAGCATCTGCCTTCTGAAGAATTTCTTTTCTTTTCTTCTTCCCTGTAGTTATAGTACTCTTTGTCCTACTGAGTTCCGGAGCAGGTTTGTACTCTGAACTAGTTACAGGAACACCTTCCCCTTCGTATTTTGACGTCCGGACGGAGAGATCTGGAGTTGGGACATGAGAGAACTTCCGGGCTGATGCAACAGATTTAGTAACAGTGATCTCATCGCTAGCAGTGGCGTTTGAAGATGCATCGGAAACAAAGTCGACATCAACACAAGAATCTTCAACATCTGTAGAGTCAGCAATTATAGAGGTAGAGACATCTATACTATCAGTGATTCCCTCATTTTCTAAGCTAGCCCCAATACCATCAATCACCCTAAATGCAGTTCCTGAGGTTGGAATATCATTGCTGCTAGCTGTTGCCTTCGAGGCAGATTTCTGATCAGGTTTAAGCTCCATAGATTTCAAGGGAACTTTTTGAGAAGGAATCTCAAGACTAGCATAGTCTATCAAGTGCTCTTCACGTAAATCTTTTTCCTCTTCATCCTGAATTCCACTACTTTCAGGTTTTGGTTGCTCATCCAGCTTGGAAGAACCATCCATGTTGGCATGTATGTCCAAGCTACCAAAATTACTGCCAGTATCAGAAATTTTAGATGAAACAGACGTTAAGCCTTCTTTCTTGCTGTCTGTCTTCAGTTCTAAGGAAGAAATTGAAGCATCATTAATTGATGGTAATTCCATGGTGGATTGTGATAAAACATCAGAAGCTGCTGATGATGCTAAAGCAGTTTCAGCCTCTACAATTTCAGAAACTACATTGTCTGAGGACATACCAAGTTCTGTAGTGTGGGAAGCCAAGTTGGATGTTGGCGTAGACTGTTCAACAATGGGCGAAGCAAAAGATAAATACATGCAAACAAAACATTACATATGCAATAAAAACAATATAAGGAAAACGCAAGGAAAATACCTGATTTGATGGCTGAATATGTACTTTTGTGCCTGTTTTCTCCTGATAATCATTCATAGAGTTTGACGGACTCAAACTCTTCTTCCTGCCTTCATTGCTGCCAAAAACTGGCATAGACTCCTCAGATGTGGCGGCAGGAGCAGCAGATACAGAATTAGATGGCAAGCTCTCACCCAACTTAGTAGCTAGAACTCCCTCTTTCGGTTTAGCTCCAGCTGGTAAAGACTCGGATTTTAATGATTCACTTCCAGGCTTTGGCTGCAGTACAGAGATCTCTTGACAAGTATCCAAATCTCTTTGAGCCTTACATGAGCTAAACTCATTAGCTGGCACTGAAGATTTTGGTGACTCGACCTTTTCAATAGGAGGCAAGCTACTTGATAGAGAGGAAGCTGCCACCTTTTCTCCAGCAGAAACAGTAGCTGGCTTAACTGAAACCAGTTTTTTACGCGAGGGAACAAAGGATGTCACATTGTGTGCATCAGGTGCAGGCTCCAAATTTGGTGATTCTGCAGTACCACGAGTAAGATTTACGGATTTATTAACTAACAATGAACCATGGGCTGCCGCTGAATTCATAAAAGAAATGTTTTGATGACCCTGGGCAGCAGAATAGTTAAATCTCAGCCCTTGGGCATTGGGTGTCAGCTGGCTACTAGACAATGGCATAGAGCTTGGCGGTGGATAAAACATAGAATTGGTATAATAGTTCATTGAATGAGAAGGTGCAAAAGATGGAATCGGCTGAGATTGAGAAGTTACATTATGAGACCTTGGACCTGATGGTCCACCATCTGAATATGTATCTGTTCGTTTATCAAGCCTTAGTTCTTCATGAGTGTCAGGGTGAGTAATCTTTACAGGAGTGGTTTTACGAGGAACACCAAACTTCCCTCCCTGCTGTTGAGAATACTGAGGGGTGATGCCCATCCCCAAGTTGCCCAATTGGGGTGCAAGCTGGCCACCCGTGGATGGCGTGAAACTCAAGCCCTGACCCTGATGCATAATCCCCTGAGGTGGCAATGTATGAGGCTGAAGACCTGGAAGGAACACTTGCTGCTGCACCTGAGGTGCATTACCCATTGGTAATGGCATACGCATTGGCATTTGAATTGATGTAGCAGTCACACTCTGAGACTGAATATGTGGAGTAGGCCCACCAAATTGAATGGAAACCTGAGGCTGGTGATGAAATGGCATCTGCGTAGAAGTCAAGGGCATATTAAGAAGAGATGGTTTCTGTGTCTGGTTCACAAGGTGTGCCGCGGAGGCCTGTACACCTTTTTTGACCGTGGGCACTTGATGAGCTTCCCCAGAATTAGATTGGTCAGTTGCAGCTAAATCCTTTCTTGGTGGCTGCTGCTTAGGAACAGGAGTTGGCAAATTTGGCACAGGTCTGGAAGAAGAATGGCGTGCCTGCAGTTAAAATGCCATGTAAAACAAAGTTAATTCCTAAGAATCCAAAGCTATATTAGTTAAAAAGCATGAAGATCATGAACATGATAGACAAACATGTCATATTCAAATTATACTTAGGTTCTACAGGGTGTTCTGTCTGTTAATATTAAAAAATGTAACCTTAGTGAACAAAAGGGAAGCTTTTTCTTTTAGTTTTAAGCAGTATAACGTTTCATGGTTTTCAAAAATTAAACTACATGGAGGATAATCACTAGATTTAACGATCCACTTATCTTTCGAATTCTTTTTAAGAAAAAAAAAAAAGGTGCAAAAAGATCATCAAAGTCTCGCAGGCCCCTCCGACTCTGATTAGTGACAATAGAGAAGAAAAGAAGATTTTGTCCATTTTAGCAGCCAAGATAGCAGCAGAAAACACTTTGTCCATTCCTGCTTTCCCGAAACTGCCTAAACTGGATCAATATCATATCACACATGTGCCATTACCATACATTTACAATGAGAAACAAACCTGATCACGTTTCTGCTCATCCAAATTTGGGGGTGCTGAGCTAGTTCGAGCTGGAATCTGATACAAATGGGGAGACAACATCTGCTGTTAGAAACAAGGTTTCAAATAGCAAAAAGGTGGAACAACAATATGAATAGTAAGATACCTGCATTCCATTCATGAAACCAGGACTTATGGACCCAAACTGTAAAGAGAATGATTTGGATGCATCTCCTGCAGTTAATCCATTAAAAACAATTAATACATTAATTAGTTAAATCAGCTTAAAGATTGAGATGCTATGCCGGTAAACAAACAGCCAAAATACTACAAATCATTATTACTGCTAATCTACAAATAAATTGAAGAACCCCCAGTTTTCTCATAATTGAAGTAACTTTGATCCTATAAGCTTAGTACACCAAGCACAACAGAAACATACCCTTCACAGGGGTTGTCGCTAAACTACTGTCAGAACTCATGGTGGAAGATTGAAAAGTTGGAGACTTTGGAACAGCTTGGTTGCTTCTCTGAGTGGCGGGCAGTTCAACCATCTTGGCGGCACCGCCTTCAACTGGTGCATCAGATGCTCCTACAAGGAACAAAAAATCAACACATGCAAATAACATCAAAATAATCCAATTTTCTTCGATTATAAATCTATAAAGAGAAACAAGCACATGAATTTTGAATCATACCCTGTAACATGGGCTGTATATGTGCACCATTTTGTATGTTACGGGTCGCAGAAGCATTACTAGGCTCAGAAGAATTCAAAGCCGGTGAATTTACCTTAGACTGCCCTCTTTGTGCATTATTGGACTTCTTAAAACTATCATATCAGGACCACACAACCAACAAAAATAAAAAAACGATTCATGAAATTTGCATAGAAAACCCTAATCGTATAGGAACCCTAATTAAACTGATAATCAAACGAAAAGAAAAACAACAAAGCAAATCCTAAAGCCTAAAGCATTACTTTAAGTTGAGGTTACCTTCGACTGGAAGGTAAAGAAGAAGAGGAAGAAAGAGACGGTGAAGGGGCCGGCACACTGCCAGCGCCCTTACCGTAAGCGCCAGAGGAGGTCCGCTGCTGACTAGAGTTAGCGGATCGCCCGAATTTTCGGTATTGTTGCTCGCTTTTATCGGACCTTGATTGATTGAAGGACATATATCCCACCCTTGATTCCTCCAACTATTTCCCAGTTGTTTCCTCTTTTTATCTCTGCATCCAAACAGATTGACAAAATCCAAAGAATTTTATAACAATAATTAAAAAAAAAAAAACCAATCGTCACATTCCAACAAGACGGCAATGAGAATGAAGAAGTAGGATTCGATCAGCGGAAGAGTGTACCTGTGATCTCAAAAGAGCGTGCAAAGATATATATATCTATATATATATAGAGAGAGAGAGAGAGAGAGAGAGATAGAATAAATTTTTTTATTGGGTAGTCACGTCGATATATGCAGGATGCAGAGAAGCAGAAGCAGCAAAAATTAAATTTAAAACTTAAAAAATAAATACATGTATATGTATATATATATATATATATATAGAGAGAGAGAGAGAGAGAGAAAGAAAAATAAAAAAATAAAAAAAGTGAAAATAAAAACAGGGGGCAATATTTGTACATGTAGATTTGCATCTAATACTATACATAATTGGAGCCATTAAGTTTGGTATCTTATCAATTTATTAAATTTAAAAAATTTAATTTTAAATTTATTATTATAAATTATTTTTAATTTTATATTCACTATGCATTAATATGTAACTATTTATCATTTTATTTTTTTATTTTTATATCATGAAAATAAAATTTTATATACTTTCACACGTATCTAATTATGTATAAAATTTTTTAACCAAATTTAAGATCATTAAATAAATAACACTGACTCAATTCAAAATTTGTAAAAGATATTATTATAAAAATTTTAAATTAAATATGTATTTATTCACTAAATCTATTTAAAGTTTGAATTATCAATATTTAAAATAGTTTAAACAAAAATGTTAGCCAATTTAATAAAAAAATAAAACTCATGTAAAAAAAAAGTCAAACATTGGGTAAAAAATTTTAAGTTTGACATCAGCTTGAATAGTATTTTTATTATGATATTTATATTTTATAATATAATTATATATTTTATATTAGTTGTTGATTTGTTGAAATATTTTTATAATGAAAGTTATACTATAAGTTTTTAAAAGAATATTAACAAAAACTTATAAAAAATTAATGGATTGAATATTAAATTTAAAAAATATTTAAAATATAAAACATAAGCAGACGTAAAGAAGTTTGGATTGTTTATTTAAAAATATGAATGATTTGGACAAAAAAATTATTAGTATTTCAAGCTAAGCTTAGATGAGCTTATTAACCTTACTTAAACATTTGCATTTTTAAAAAACACAATTTCTTACTATTTTTTTCATCTACCTACAGAGTGGATAAACTGTAATCTAGTATTACTATAAAACATATGATTGAATTAATGTTACGAGTCAAGTATTACTATAAAATCTATGATTGAGTTAATGTTACGGGTCAAATAATATTAATTCAATCAGGATATTAATAAAAAAATTAGTTTTATAAATTAAATAATAACATTATTATAAAGTTATTTATGTCTTTTCAAATTTTATATAATATATTAAAAAATTTCATAAACTCCTTTAATAAAATTACATTAAAAAAAAAACTATCACCCTCATTTAGAAAAAGTATCTTTCTTAAAAAACGAAAATATTTCACATCTATAGTTTTATTTTTTATGATTCTCAATCATTCAATCATAATGCAAGATTATATAAAAGTATACTACTTAAAGCGATGGGTTTAGCATAATATTTATAATATTTTTATGAGCCATACACTTAAATTGAAATTAATTTATTGTACTATAATAATTTTAAGTGATTAAGAAACTATTATTTCATTAAAAAATTGTTTGTAAAAATATACGTATACATATATATATATATATGTGTGTTGTTGTCTAAAGTTTATTTTTTTTCCATTCATACATGAGTGGCTTAACCTAGGATCGTATAAAACATTAAACTACCGCAAAAACTCCAATACGATACTAAACTAAAAAATGTCTAACGAACTACTTTAAATTATAATCTGTCTATTAAATTATCCCTTCAGTGGAATCTTAAAAAATATTGAGATAGTGCTTATTATTAATTAGATAGTGTGATGCAATTAAATAAATGCTATGTCATATTTTTTAAAATTTTGAAAATTCAAAGAACAGAGAGATAAAGAATGCAGGGAGACTATAAAGAGTGAGTGAAAAGGGGAAAAAGTCAAGAGCAAGCTAAAGTGAATGGGGTGAAGATGGTAACTTCATATATAATTATACGAATAAATATAAAATATATAAAATAATAAAAATATAATATGAAGTGAATATATAT
>JBBYHO010000003.1:5804166-5815174 GCA_038382025.1 Adansonia gregorii | reverse complement strand
GAATGAATGAATGAATGAAATACTTCTAAATTAGTAGTTGAAAGAAAATTCAAACCCCTGTAACAATAATGTCTCAAAAGAGAATTCTAAAATACATAGAACAGCTCAAACAAACTACTAAGAAAGGCAAGGAAGCACCAGTTTTTCAGAACGCAAATAACCGTTAATGAAATTATAAAGCTTCTTATTAGATCTTTCTGATTTCACGTTTAAAATGATAAATCATAAAAAAGGCATATGGGGGGTTGCACAACTAAAGCCCATACAGAAATCAAACAATGCAACCACACCCCCAAAGCCCCCCCCCCCCCACCCACCAAAAAAAACGACACTCTACTTTCAAATACTACAAAATGTCGAATGAAAACCAATCAACTTAAATGTCCAGAAAAATTATTTCCAGTAACAGCTTTCAAAATGAGTATTAATGTGAAAGTCAAAAGTCAATATTTAGCAGTGCAGGAACCATGTAATGGTCCAAAACGAACAAAATCCTGCACCACCAGCAATCAAGAGACGCCATTCTTGTGTACATCAAAAGGATTTTATAGGGGCGCCCCAGAGTATGTCGTTGTCACTGGGATAAATAAGCAGACTGGGGGTTCCATCCTTGCGCACTTTTTGCCTTCTTATAACTTTATCTTACATTCTGCCTTGTCTTAATCATCCGCTTCAGAGTTGCAAGCCAAAAGTTGCACTCATCCCACTCTCTAGTCGTAAGTAGAACCTGCTCCAGGGAAAGAGGGTAAACAAAAATAGATAAAATTTAAAGCACTTTTAGTTGCCAACAATAACGAGTAAATCAGCATAATAAACAACATTCTTTCCCCACCATACCTGGATTTGTAGAGCTGTACCAAAATCACTATTGTCCAAAGCCTGGCAGAGTTGAATCAGTTTATCAGAAGCATTTTTTGAAATGTCTCCACTGTTGAGTTTGGCAAATAAGGAGCCGATTTTCCTTGAATTGTCTTCTATTTCACGCTTTTTAGCTGGGTTTGCACGTGAGCCTCCCAGTGCTTGAGATGTCTCATTAAAAAGTCTAGTTAAGGTTGTGATTACAGGCTTCAGGTGGGCTGAAAAACAAACAAGATAAAGCATTACCAAAAGTATTCTGCATCAGCGAATGTATATCTACGAGTTGCCAACATCTGAGAACAGAGATTTATCCTATTCTCTAAATGTTCTTCACATTAAGGGTAATAATGATAAGATAAACATTACTCAATTTTTTGGATAGTAAACCCTCATTCTGGAATAATACCACACAGTGAGGTTAATGTACCATAAGATTAGAGTATCTCCGTAATCCAATAAACATGTATGACATTAGCATTAGCAACCAAGAAATTAGCAATTACCAGGTACATTTGAAGTATCAACAGTCTGCACTGTTGGTGGAGGAGCAGCAGGTGCTGCAGCTGATTGCACTGGTGCCGACTGTGTAGGGCTGGGAGGTTGCATCGGGCCCATCCCTGGTCTTTGAACAACAGATGTGTTAGTTATTGGTACAAATCCCTGAGGTGTTGGGGAAGGAGCTACACCATGGAGCATTTTTGGGCCAGGAACTGATCCCATTTGTGATGGGATAGGTGCAAGTGAACCAGCCCCAGGTGTTACAGGATATGTAGGATTGACACCACCCTGAAAGGCATGCGAAAATAATTTAGCATACCAGTCTCAGAAGAGTAACTTTGGCATCAAACAATAAAATAAATGTAGCTATACAGACAGGATATAACTGAGAACCCAAGGTAGTTGGCTGCTGGTATTGTTCAGCATTTCTTAGAACAGGAGGATTTGAAGGAACAAAGGGTCTAACATCAGGCTGAGTGGTACCAGGTGAAGGAGCAAAATTTGCCTGTAAGGACAAAAGAAGCTATTTAGTGAAGCATCAAGCTGAGATATAAATACAAAGAATAGCTGTGACATAAGAAACTAGAAGGCCAAAATAGAGTGATCATTTTGGACAGCACAGAGCCTTGTCTATCCAATATCTAATCTTTATAAATCTTTTATATACAGCTGCTCAGGTCATTTGTTCAAACCAAGGTATGGAAAAAATCAAATCCAAGCTGGTTTAGTTTGGATTTTCAGTTTTTCCAGTTTTATCCTCCCGTATTGGGTCTCAGAGGAAACTAGTCACAACCAATTGAAGGCTGTTTGTAGGTTGAAAAACAGTCAAGTCAATGAAGATCAATCGCAAACTAAGAACCCCCCGAGATTTCCGAGTGCATACCAATCCCATGCTGTTCAATTGAATACAACTTTTCACTCCAAAAATCTCTAAACAAGCATTCTCCTTTTCTTTTCCCAAGGATAGATCCAATATGATTCATAGAGAGCAACTGACAATACCCATTGAACCAAATTGTCTCTAAGTGTTGAGATAGCTTGGCAGATTAAAAGTAAAATCAGGAGAAAAGTATCATTACAACTTAGCCATTCTTAGAGTCTACCATCAAATGGAATGCTATGCACAAAGAGAAACCCAACACAGCATACCTGTGAAGGGTGAGGGACTGAGGTAGGAACAAAAATATTGGCAGGCAGTGGTTGAGGTTGATACGAGGCAGGGGGTGCGTAACCTCCATATGAAGAAAAAGAATGCTGATAATTTTCATCGTAAGCATTAGGAACACTTGGCTGAATTTGAGATGCAGTTGACTCCTAGGCAATGAGGGAAAGCAACAAAAAAAGAAAAGTCATTCCCAGCATTGCAACAGATTATCAAGGAGCATTCAATCAAAGACAAATCATATAAAAGTAAAGTGCAAGACATAGCACCGCCGGATATAAATGCTGCGCAGGGTCAAAGACCGGTCCACTTGTTGGATGAGAGTTACCAAAAACAGCAGAACTAGTTTCTTTTTCTGCAAGAATAAATGTAGATATCCTCAATAGGCATATGTTCAAGGCTACTTAGCTCAGGCTTCAGTAAGCTAAACTCATGTTGGCCCTCATAAATATTGCCACCACAGGTATGTCAAAACACTCGTAAGGTTATTTGAAAGAAATTGAGACACCAGAAAAGTTAGCTAACAGTTCTTAGTTTAATCTAAAACATCCCAGGTTAAGCACTCCAAATTAGAAGAGCCAAATAAAGTTTCTAACAAGTTAAACTGGTGTTGACATTTTCAGTTACCAGCATGACCTTTTTCATGTGAATTATTTGCACAAATATAAATTAACAGCAATGTATCAAAAACCAAAATGTAACAGCGTATAGCTGTAGCCGTGGCCATCTCCTAAAGCACATACCAGGTTCCATAGAAAGTGCAATACGATCTTTTAAGATCACAAGTTCGGGTGAAAGCTCATCAGTCCCCAAGAGTTTCAAGTATTCCATTGCTGTTGCTAGAAGCCCTTGACTAGCCAAAATTTCAGCATATTTCTCAACAAGCTTGCATAGAGATGCACTAAATTGCTTCTGGCCGGTTGCCAAAGCAAGGATAATTGTCTTTTCCATCAAATCCTAGAAAACAAACACCTATTTTCAGATTTCTGGCCAGACAACTTAAGTTTGAAGTGTATTATTTCTACACATTGCTAACTTACCTGGAGAAGATCAACATAAGATTTCCCATCATATTCAGTTGTCAGACACCTTGACCAAATCTCAACTGTTTTATCAATATTTCCCGCACATATATAACAGAGAGTTGCTGCTAGAGTATTATCAGCGACCATTAGTTTTGAAGCAAGCATATCACATAGTACAGTCCATTCCTCTCCCTGGGCAAACTGCTCATCATATAAGATAAATAAGTCCAATAATAGCAACAAGTACAGTTAATATAATTTGTCTCTACATCAAGAGAAGCTTACCGTGCAGAGGAGTGCTAGTGTTTCTTTCCAGAATTTCAAAGGCCTGGATTTTACAAGGCTAATGAGATCATTGTTCACCATTGCAGAGACAACCTAAAGACAAACAGCATAATTAACAAACAATTTTTCCACAGAAAACAATTAGTAATCTTGAAGCCAATGAGAAATATAATCCACAGTAATAATTGATATCTCAATTCCTATTCTTATAAAGATATATGATTATATCTTTCAGAGCTAGCAAATATAAAAACTTAACTCACCTTCAGGTATGGTGTATGGCTCATCTTAAGATACTGATCACATGTGCTCTTCCATAAGGAAGCACTGCCAACATGAGCAATAACTAAAGCATCAGCCATTTTGTTTGATGCAATGCACTGCTCAACTGCCCCTTTATAGTCACCCACAACCAAGGCACGTTGAACAGCAACATCAAATGATGGATCTGCAGTTTCCTCCAGTCCATCTGATTCTTGACGTATTATATCTGAACTAGGAACTGTGCTCTCAACAGCAAAACTATTTTCAGAAGTTGAAACGGGTGTATCGGCTTTGGGACTTGGAAGATTGTTGAAGAAGTCTTCCCCATTATCAGCTGCAAAGGGGGTAGCTTCTTTCTCATCCTCATAGCCCATTTTTTCTGCCATTTTATCCTCAAGTGTAATCCCATTCACACTCTGAGAGAGGTCATCTAGTACAGTATCTTTTTCTTCAGCAGGTAGACTAAACCCAAAATGCCTGAGCAACTTAGTCATAGCTGTCCCATCATCTTCAAACATCACCTTTAAGAAGCCCCATATTTCTCGATCCTCCTGAGATCTGTACAGAATTATTCCAAATGAACCATCAAAGTATTAATTGGTAGAAGTAAGACAAATCTTTTGACAACAGGAAAGCAAGAAAATAACCACAATTTCTTAATTCACACGACATAAGAAAATAACTACAATTTCTTAATTCACAGTACATACTCAGATTCTTGAGATTTCTTTTCACATAAAACCCTTAGTGAAGACCTCTCCCCATGCTGTATCGCAGATTCAAATTCAGATGAATGGCTGACCAGACTTTCCTCGGTAACCAAGTTATGTACGAAAACCTGAAAACAATATACAAGACCATAAGATCCCAAAAAGAAGAATGTGAGTAGCATTAAATAAAACAGAACAAAACAAACTTCATTTAGATATTTACCTCTGATGATGCAGAAGTACCTAAACCAGATAGCCGAGGGCGAAAAGAGACAACTTTTCCTCCAAAACCAAAAGATGCCCCAACAGGACGTTTATACCATTTTGGAGCTCTCAAAGATGCTGCACAAAAAGACATTAAAACTAGTTAGAAAAAAAGGACAGTACCCACGAAAAAATATATAATCTCAGAAAAAAAAAGTTCTGAGTTTAACGGAGATAAAGAGTGGAGACTATTTAAGCAGATTTGACCCATGTCTGCCTATGTTCCCCATCTTTTGGCAGTCATCAATCATGTTTCTCCTTGACTGCCAAAGCTTAATAGTACTAAGGTCAAATTATAATTAAAAAAAATGAAATGCTAAGCCCAATCTAACCTATCTAACGCATTCTACAGTACCACATGGAGACCATGGTTTGTTCTACCAGAAGCAAATGGAAATCTATGAAACCAAATACTGCAGTCAAACACATAATTATGTTTAATGAATTACCTGCACCAAAATCACGCTCCCCAAAACCATATCGGCTGCAACCCTGCAGAATAATGGTAAAAAGTTACCCGAAAGAAGTGGTAAATTTAGGGTTCGAGGAAAAAAATTCTGAGAGGCAAAAATTGTTGGCAGAATCTCAGAAGTATCTCTTTCATAGACAAACCAGCTAGTACAATAAGCTTTAAAAATTTACAAATTAAAAGAAGCGCTTTCTCCAAACATAAATAAAATCCCATCCATAAACAAATGTATGAAAATCATAGACAGATAGAAATTTATCAGTCATACATATTTCAAACTACTAAGAAATTTTTATTGAACAAGAATGTAACTGTGATAGGAAAGATATCTAGGACAAGGTCGCACCTCAATATTGTAAATGCCAATTTTGCCATCAAAAGAAGATGCTGATATTACTCCAGGCATCTTTGGATACCAATGCACATCAAAGTTCCAGTTGGCACCAGCAGGCAATTCACAGACAACCTATGCACCCCCCCCCCCCCCAAAAAAAACAACGAAAATGACAGTTCAGAATATACTTCTTTGATAAAAGGGACAGGCAAATTGCCAGAAGGAAAGCTAAAGCATATCAATAATCAACCCATTCCCCCACCTCTCCAGTAACTGTATCCCAACAAATAGTCCGATTATCTTTGGCACATGTGAGCAAATAAGAGCTATCAGAGGGACACCATGCCATTGCAATTACACCTGCAACAATACATGCAGTTAAATATATGAGCCTAAAATAACAAATCCAGATAAACTTACAACAACAAAAAAAACTATAAAAATAATGCATAAACCTCTATATGAAAGGGCAGATGAATAACTGTCAGAAAAATTAAATAGCAGATGACCTATACCAGGAAAGAGACAGATTCCTAAGTTATCATGGAACCCTAAAGAAATTGATTCTGACTGAAGGGCACCTATTCAATCTTAAAAATCTAATTCTCACAATGACCTTGGGAAGCTAATTAAATACATATACATGTTACATGGTCCAGTATAAGGTTAAATTAAAAAAGTAAGTAAAAGCCCTTCCATCATCATTGCCATTCTTATTGATAAAAGTTTTCATGCCGCTGCTTTTTAATTTTAAAGAGAGGAAAAAAAAACTGACATAACTAATACTCAATAGCATATAATTTTCATATCAAAAACAGAAACAGACACTTAAAAGTAAAGGCAAAACTATAACCAAGTTATAAACAACGGTCAACTTGTCAAGCATCTTTACCTTTTGTATGCCCTACAAACTCCTTCACTGGTGACATTATATTCCGCATATCCCAAAGCTGCTCACAAAAATTTCAGAAATTAACAAATTCCCAATAAATAGAAATCCTCAACAGAAGCAATATCAACAACAAGGTCATTACCCTAAGTGCGGGTGAACCATCTTCATCAGAGGCAACAACAAGTTGAGTGGCAACATCAGGATGCCACTGCAAAACAGAACATCGTCTTCTTACTGAGTCTGCAAAGCTGTCAATTAGGGAAAAAAACAAAAGGTCAAATGAAGTGCCAGGCACAATGGAGATAACATGAATACACCCAGAAAATTTCACATCGTAGCTAACATGAAATTTACCTTATCACTGGTTTTTGCTTCTTCAAGTCCCAAACAACTGGAAAATAAAAACATACATAGTATCTTCCCTGCTAAACATAAATGACAAGACAAATAGTCTAAAATCCATTCATTTCCTCACCAGTTGTTCCATTATATGAAGTTGATGCCAATATATGTTGAACCTTGCTATTCCAAGACAGAAATGAGATTTCACCTTGAGAGGGAGAACCACTACTCTGCATCATGGCCACAAAAACTGTCAGATCGGGCAATCTTGTAGATGGATTTCTACCTGAACCACTATTATATATGGAAAAAACATGCTTTCTACAGTAATCATATGGCAAAAACACAGAAGAAAAGGATTTAGTAGAACGCCAATGGCATAATAGAACTTATAAGTGTGCCATCAACGGCATAATAGATGCATCAGGTTTCTCATTCAACAAGCTATGGATGATTGGCAGATACCTTAAGAGGTGGAAAATGAGTGGGTTGTGCAGGTGCTGCCAAATCCCAGATGCAGATTTCACTGTCATCTGCCCCAGATGCTAGTAAGTTTGGAGCAATGGCATTGAACTCAAGACCACGAACCTGAATATGGGGAAAGGAAAAGAAGTAAACACACCATGCAATCTTCAAATGCTTGATGAAAAATATCATACATGTCAGAAATAGCAAGCATTTATTACAGGAAAAGAAAACTCACAGGCCCTCTGTGCCTTGAAAGATGTCCGACCAGGGCTTGTTCACTTGCCTCAGAGCTAGGGAAATGAAGCAAGAGCAAATTACTACCATGTTAATCATATATAGTGATATATTTATGATGGAGATCAGGTTAAATTTTCTTCACCATTTTCTTCTTCTTTTTCATTGTTGTCATTTCAAATGATGAATAAAAAAGTGTTAATAACAAAATAAACATCCCAAAACATGATCAGATTGTTAAAGAAAATACAGAGCACAAAAATCTAGTAATAATTAGCCAATAACTTCTCAGAATTGAAATGTGTAAGTAACCAAATTCAATCATCTATAAAATAAAGACCATAAAGAACAGATAAAAAAAGTTACCTCTTCCTTAAAAAGGATCCTAACTCCTAATAAAGAACCATTTTAATCAAAAAAAATTCTCCCAAAAGATGCAGATCATATTTTCCTTTTCTGATTGTTAGCCTCTAACAAAGAACAGCATGACCAAAATGTAACCAGCAACCCAATACCAAGATATAAAAAGTTTCCTAACCTTTAAACACATTCTTTATAAATCATCAAGTCATAACCCAGCATAAAAAGAATTAGCCAGACTTATGATTCAAATATTTAACAAACAAGTGAAGAAAACACCACAGATATGGAATCATCATACTTTTCTCCAAGCTATGAACCATATCCAATTAACTAGAAGAAGATGAAAATGCCTTACTAAGTCACAACACTTGCAATTCAATCGAAAACTAAAGTGATCATATAAATCAAACCATATGAACGTTATAAATAGATTATAAGAAAAATTAATTTACCGGATCAAGGTTAAGGGATTCCAGAGACCGATGTTGCCGTCAACGAGGCCACCAGCAATGAGGCCGAGTGAAAACTCATCAATACCGGATCCGTTCTTGCCCCAAGCGAGGCGGTTAAATCGCTCTGAGCTGGGGCATTCGCCTACAACGGGTAGCTCACGATCTTCATTCTGAAAATCAAGCTTGAAGATGTCGAGATTCGCCGAAGAGCTAAAGGATAGATCCACCGCCCCAGCCATGGTCCCCGCCGCCATGAACGGCGCGTCCGGCGCTAGTGCCACTGACGCTGATCTATTCACCACTTTTATAAACGCCATTTGAATAAACGCAAATTTTACGGTTTCTTGTCCTCCAAAAATGCCCCTATCAAATTATCTATCGATACAGTGTGAAATAAAAAAAGATGGGTGAAAATTATCAGCGCATATATGAATAGATACGGAAGAACTCCAAATACAGATCTGAAATGGATTTAAAATGGTGAGAATTGGGAGAATTAGGGTTTGATTTGTTTTTGGGAATCCGGATAGAGAAAGAGAGAAGGGGAATCGACGAGTCGAAGAGATGAAGATTTTGGGTTTTTCATTAAATGGAATCAGATCGAAAGACAAAAAAGACCCTTTTGTTTTGTGAGCTGAAGTCTGAAACGCATGTTAAAGTTGTAAGTAGCTATTGCTGTTTTGGGTTGGGGTTTGGGTTTAGGAAGCGGGCCCAAAACTATCCTGTTTCAGAGTCCAATGCTCAAATCCAGTTAAGGACGTACAGGTCCCCCCAGTCTTTTTTTTTTAGGGAAACCGTCAAGATTATAATAATTTTATTAAGCATGAAATTTTTATAATTTTATTTATTTATATTTAAAATAATATTAATGTATAATTTTGTATATTATATGTGAACTAAATAATGTCATATTATTAGTTTTAAACTTAAAATTAAAAAAATCTAAAAAATAAATATAAATAAGCATCTTTTAAAATATGTAAAATCATATAAATCCTATTAATGCACTATTAAATATATAGCTTTATACACTAATAATGAATCTAGTGATATAATTTACTAAAAAATATGATTATTTATATTTAATTTTTAAATTTTTAAAAATTTAATGTTTATATATAAATGAAGTGTTATTATTTAATTCACTGATAATGCATAGAAGTATATACTAATAATGTATTAAATATAAATTCTTTTATTTAGTATATTTTAGGTTTTGATTTTTATGTATATAACTAGAGATTATATTAGATTAAATAAATAATACCTATAGCAAATAATCTGTGATCTAAATTTAAGTACAACATATTAAAATATATATATATATATGTAAACAACTCTTTAAACTGATGAGACAGTAAAAATGATTTTTCATTTTATTTTTTAACTTGCAATTTGTTTTTCTAAATTATTTTAACTTAATACTTGTTAAAAATTAATAATAAAGTCAATAAAGAACGTTACTCGGAGTTAGAGTTAATTAGTTAAATTCGAACCCAATTCATACATGAAAACAAATAAGAGGCTTAAGCAAAATTGTAAATTTATAATCGTGTTTATTATTAAAAGTGCTATAATCAATTTTATTATATACTTAATACTTAGGTATTTTCCTCTTTTATTCTTAACGTTTCTTTAAATTTAAAAAAAATATTTTAAATATTTTACTTGTTGAATTTAGAGTTTAAAGTTTTATAAATTTATAATTCGTTTTTAATTGAGACTTCAACTCAGTCATTCATATTTAATTTTTTAAATATGGTTATTTTGCTTTATACTATACTCGTATTTTAGTATAATATATCTTTCGTTTTATGTATATTGCAGTATTAATTTTCTGTGTAATTTATACATTGGATTGATTATACGTTTGACAAGATAAATGAAAAATTATTTTAATCCCATAAGGTTTTTTTTTGGGTGGGGGGGAGGGGGGGCATCAGGATTAGAATCCCCCCATCTTGGGCGGTCGGCCCCTAGGCCTATGATCTGTTTGTAATTTTATATTACTATCACAAAATTGGCAGAAGCCAAGAAAAGGAAAAAGCCCAAATAAATTGATCTTGTTATGTTGCATAGTAACCCTAAGTAATTTGATCTTTTTATAAGAAAATTCCCAATTAAGAATGAACGGATTTACAGATTTACACAAACAAACACTAAGAAAAAGGAAAGGAACGGTCCACGATTTTGTGCAGTCACTCAGTAACTTTTACCGCAAAAAGGACGATGAATTTACGGTCAAAACTTTAACTGACGTTAGTTGAATCTACATCGAATCAAGTACTTGCCCGCAGTGTGCACACCAAACTAGATCTTGCTTCGGACATGAGCCCCCTGTTAACCCAATAACAGCCACTCTTTGACATGTCCACTTGATCGCCATAC